>QEPC01015544.1:1507204-1531716 GCA_003113815.1 Sphenodon punctatus
GAGCAGGGAACGGAGCAGCACCCACCCACCTCTCCCTTATACTGTGGTTTTTGAACTGGTCGCATAGTTTGGGCCAGGAAGGAATTTTTGACAAGGAAATTTGGTCAGAGGGCCCCTTGTTTGTTTTCGCCTTCCTTACAGTATGGGATCAATTTGATCGGCCAATAGTTTGGTGTGGTGATTTGTGAATGTTTTTTATTACAGATGAAAGAATTGTTGCACCCTTTGGCGGTGGTCCAGTATCATTTATTGATAGGGTAAGTAAGCATAGGGGTCATCTCCGTAAGAGATGGGGAAGGCACGCTCAAACGTAATCGCAGGGTGTGGCATACGTAGCGTGGTGGTCCCTGGGAAGGGGTGACCTGGAACAGCGGTAGGGCATTGTATGGCCCCCCAACGTCAGGCACCCAAAATTCCTTACTTATAGTCTGAAAGGATTAAGTCCCCGTTGGCCGTGCGGTAAGCGCTGGACGATGGGGAGACGTTATTGTTGGGGTGAGGTTATCGAGGGTACATCGAGACCTCCCCGTGGTTTAGAATTTTAACTGAGTTACTGTTTTGGATACTGGACCTTGAATCGCAATAGGCGATGTCACCCTCTCACCTATTCAATTTGACTGATTTTGGATCAATAAAGGGTGTGGCCTGTTAAATCCATACAACGGTGTCCTGTCTCATTTATTGGGGTGCGCCGACAATGTAGAACCTGCCTTGCAGGCAAACACGGACTAATGTGCACCTGTGTCCTCACGTCCTGTCAACTAGGTTGCATGCAGTGCCTCTGTGTACATGTCTACCAGCACCATAGAGTCATGGGTGAAAATCCTAGAGCGTCTGAGGAGTGACAGCTTCCTGCCCCTCTTTCTGCTTTTGCTCTCATTCTCACTCTCACTGGCACTGCCAGTGGGAACTGCCTGCACGTGCATGAAATACATGCGAAGAGCTGCCCATTTTTTAGGCTGGACGCACTAAACATGTGAATGGGGGCTGCATGGATGGAACACCGACTGCAGTGGGCTATTGTCTCATTTGAAAACATTCATTGTTCCTACCAAGGCAGGCAGTGGGGATTATCTCTTCACACATTACAAGAAATGTGTGTGATGAATTTAGACCCATTGTAAAACCTGTCTTCTGATTTAGCTTTTTGGAAATTAACGCCCATCATACTTTGTGTAGTCTGCAAACTTTCATACATTAAGAAATGAAGCTGTTTCTTCCCCACATACTAAGCATCTCACGAATGCAGGCTTAGAAGCTACTTTTGGGTCTCTGGACTTGGGGGATTTTTCTGAAAACATTCTACTTCTAGTGCTATAGGTTGAACAGTTTGAGGAGTTTTGGGGAGTTTCAGTGAGAGATTATTTTAGGTAGATGCCCAGTAGTAGGAGCTACTGATTGTGTAGAATCCAATAAGGAACCTTCCCTGCTATCAATATGTGGGGTGGAGGGTTGATTTGTCATTGCCATCCCTGAAGAAAATGAGGTGCTTTAGCTTGGGACCAATAAGGACCAATAGGATTTGCAGGGCTGCAACATTTTATGTGCAAGCACCCTGCTTACAAGAACAGCTGCCGAGGGCAGGAAATTTGGGGGTGGAGCTTGCCTGGGAACACGGAACACCCTGAAGGAATCTGCAACACAGCCAAGCACACCAGCTGGGAGTCTCAGCTGGGAATGAGTGCAGAAGCTGAGCTGCACTGGTATGGAAAGAGGGGAATGTTATGGGCTCAACTTATGTCCATGATATTGCACCTAAGGCATCGGACAATGCCAGACATTATAGTTTTGCATTTGGGTCGGAATGATTTCTGGCAGGGGTCTGGATTGGATTTATCCATTATGATTCGACAGGATTGGGAACGCCTCCGGGGACTTTTTCCACTGGTGAAAATTGTTTTCACCCAACCTTTGCAAAGGAGGATATGGAGTCATCCCGCGAAACCCCAGAAGGTAGATAGGTCTAGGAAATGAGTCAATAACATTTGATTGAATTGGTTGGTGGGGACTGGCTGGAACACAAAGCCATCAATTGGTGAAAACCAGAGCTTTTCTGGGTTGATGGTGTTCATTTGTCCGATTTGGGCATGGAATTATACTTGACAGCTTTAAAGGATTTCTTGGTCAAGTTCAGGGCAGTCTAGCTTAGGGTTAGTTGTGAGGGAGTTGCCTCGCAATTTGCGGGCCGCTCTTATTTATTTATTTATTTAACAATTTATATCTCGCTTCCTCCAGCCTTACAGAAGCTTGGAGTGGCTCACAAAATATTTAAAATAAGTTTTAAAAGCACAATATAGAAAAGGAGATTATTAAAACATAAAACAACAATAAAAGAGGTAAAAAACCGCTGGCAAACAAACCCACCCCTACCCCTACTCACCCCCTCCCCCAAAGGCCTGGACAAACAGCCAGGTCTTACAGGCCCGACGAAAGGCCAACAGGCTGGGAGCTAGGCGGGCTTCCTCTGTGAGGGAGTTCCATGCCAGTAGTGAGACCACCATGAACACCCTCTCCATCGTTGCTTTATTTTGGAATGATTGTTGTACACCGTCCCAAGCTGCTATGGTGCAGGAAGGTGCGGGATAAAATATTATGAAATAAATAAATAAATAAAATAAATAAATGTGTAGGGTTCTGGGCTACTATGCAGGATACATGCTGTCCCTAGTGGTGCAGGACCAGTCCCTTCCCAATTTTGGGGGGATCTGATGAGGTGGTTGGATACCAGTTTAATCAGTGAGATATCAGCACTGGACATGCAGGGGGAAGGGTTAGGTTTTTGGTTAAATTTGGGTTCAAGTTAACAGTTTATCCTCCCCCCCCACTTGCTCTACAGTTGACCCAGACTGTAATTAATAAAGAGTTATGACCATTTTAAACCCACTTATGTATCTGTTGCCTTATTTTTGTGCGTGCCTGGCAAGGAGAGCTTTCAAGTACTCTGTCTACACACTATTCACAGGGTCTGTGTGTGTGCGGGAGTTCTACTTTCTGTCTGCGTTATTTTCATTCCTGAGGAAAAAGGAGTTCCAAAACTGACTCCCAATCCCAAATCATCCTCACGCAAAATACATTGATGGCAAAAAGAGGGAGTATTGAGCCTCTAAAACATGAGGCCATTTTTGGCACCAAATCCTGATGCCATTGCAAAACAACTTCTACTGATCCACTAACCTCAAAAGCTTCCTTAAGTTAGCCAGTCCAAAGAACCATTCCATGCTGGTTCTAAACAACTCTATATAGTCTTCCAGGCTTGATTCAAGGTGTTGGTGCTTGCCTATAAAGCCCTAAACGACCTTGGCCCGACCTGTCTGCTGGATCACCTCACCCCTTGGGTTCTGGATTGGCCCCTGCGGTCATCAGGGGCTGCTCTTCTCAAGGTCCCCCGAACTTTGGGGGGGGGGCTACACTGGGGAGGGCTTTCTCGGTGACTGCTCCACGGCTGTGGAACTCCCTGCCATTGGAGGCCCGTTTGGCCCCAGATCTCCCCTCTTTTTGACGCAGTTGTAAAATTTGGCTGTTCTGCCTGGCCTTTGGTGGGGAGGATGGGTAGGGTGGTTGGTGGGGAGTGGGTTAGGGTGGGGAGTGATGAGGGATATTTTTATTCTCCCTTTTATGTGTTGTTTAAGCTTTGATAATGTTGTTTTATTTTGTTTTAACTGTAAGCCGCCCAGAGCTGCCTGTGGCAGGATGGGTGGGATAACAAGTTTTAAAAATAAATTAATTAAATAAACTCTGAGAGAACACAAGGAACTAGCTTCTGGCTCCAGACACTGTTCTAAAGCACTCTGTATTCAAAGCCTCTGTTACAGTCAAACAAAAATTAAGCCATTCATGTTGCCAGGTACAGTAAAGATTACCTTAGCATCTTTAGAAAAAATAGAAACTTCAGTTCTAAGTTAAATTGCTGAATCTGACAACCTAGGGCGGGAAATGCTTGAGGCAAAGTGGTTCTACAATAACCAATATATTCTGGGTTATTAAGCAGAATGTAAAGGTATGGCACACAGTCAAATTTGTTTACTTAGCATTAACCAGGGTATGAAGAATTAGCTTATAATATTGATTTGAAGTTGAGAGACAAACACAAACTGCCATCTACTATCATGTAGCCAATCTTCTACCAAAGCCCCGTCGCCACGTGGCCCTCTCCGGCACGGGCAGCGGCTCGCGGGGTGGCTGTTTTTGTCCCGTCCCCCAGCTTAGAGCTAGGAAGGTGATAGGGCTGGGGGCGCACGGCATAGGAAGCGGTCCGGGCAAAGTCTCACGAGGAGAGACTTTGCGGCCACCATCTTGAATCCAGGCGCGGGACTGCCATTCTGCGCCTGCATCGCATCGTGTGTGCACCCTCCCACCCTCCCTTTATGCACTGTGGGTCGAACTGGTCGTTGAGCTTGGGCTCAAGGCCAGGAAGGAATTTTTGCCTCCTTGCAAATTGGCACTACGCATGGTTGGTTTTTCGCCTTCCTCACAGTGATAAGTTACGATTGGTTCCGGTGGGAAGGGTAATTGTTAAAGTTAAGTTTGTTGCACTGCAGGGGTCCTGCAAGGTAGTTAGTTTAGAAATAGGGATAGTCTGCTGCCAAGTCATCTCCTTAAGAGGTGGGCTCTGAGTGAAGGCTAGAGCCAGTCCGGCCAGCGTCACTTCAGAGCGAGGACGAGGGGGACAACCCCGGGGGCCTTAGGACAGAGGCGGTCCAGGGTACAGGGGAGCATCTCCTCGCTTCCTTCTTAGGGTCACAGCTGGCAAGGGCCTCCTGATCCGGATGGGGGGTGGCCGGACAGGTGTGACATTGCAGCAGCTATAGTTAGCATTATGGCGGTACTGAGGAACTTCAGACCGCTCAAGTTTATGATTAGTATTATTAACTGTTAATAGTTAAGGTTCGCAGGACTAGAAGGGGCATAGCCCCCTCCTTAACAGACTAAGTGTTAATAAAGTTGATGCGGCCTAGTTTAACCCAACTAATGGTGTCAGTGTCTTTCTTTCGGGGTGTGGGACAAACCAAAGCTTTATTATGCTTGCCTTACTAGCTTGCCTTTTCACCCCAAAATGGTTACAATGCTAACTGAAATGAATTCTCGCTAAGCTGTTTGTAAATATCCAGGCTAATGAAAATGAATAGATGTTAATGAGACAAACAATGAGCATTAGGCAGACATTGTTTCAAATGTACACAGTGTCTGCTTTGGAACAATGCAAACAGATACTCCATTAGTAGACTGACTATTCTTTTGAGTTGATGACCTTTGCAGCCTGTACTTTGTATTAAGTTCTCGGGCAGGGACCATGTCTATCTTGTTTTTTGTAAAGCGCCAGGTACATCACTGGTGCTATATAAATGCTTATAATAACAACAACAACAACAATGTCCTAAATGTTAGCTCTACAGCAGCTCTTAAACTGAGGACCATAAAGTAGCTACTCAGGAGACTGATTTCCTTAAAAGACAAACCTTTATGATACTAAGAAGCTTGTTGGCCAAGTTAATTTTTGCTAACATAAGTGAATGAACATTTAAAGATTTCAGTTAATTTATTTGGGTATCTATCAGCACATTTCTTTTGAAAAAAAGATTTTATAACTATAGTGGATTGCCCAAAATTGCGTGGCTTGGGCCCTTGGCAGCCCCAATTGATCTTTGAACAGGATGCTTCCAAGAGAGTGATTTGTGAAATAAAAGTCCCAGGTACCGGAAACTAGGCACCTGCTGGAATTTGTGGTCCATTATTTCCCAATTGTATACTCTCCTGGTACTTGCAAAGTCCGTAATTTTGGATTTTTGGACATTAAGTGTCAATTTCATAACCCCACAAAAGGACATGAATGCCGCCAATTGCCGCTTCAGGCCAATCTGCGTCTGGGATAAAAGGACTACGTCGTCCGCATACATAAGACATACCACAGGTCTATCTGTTAATTTGGCTCTACTACCCGGGTGGCAACATCATTGATATAGTAATTAAACAGGGCTGGTGCGAGCACACAGCCCTGTCGTACTCCCCAGGTAGTATCAATAGGAGGTGTCAAGTGTCCTTGACGATCTAACTTGACTGATACCGAGGAGTTATCATGTAGGGAATGTATTAAATAAAGCAGCCGCCTGTCAATGGTAGAGACTGTCAACTTGGCCCAAAGAAGCTGCCTATCTACGGAGTCAAAAGCTGCCTTCAGATCCAAGAAGGCAGCAAAAAAGACTCCGTTACGTGTTTTATATTTTGAAGCTATATGATATAACACCAGGCATAGCTCTATGGTAGAGAGGCCTTGCTGGAACCCGGCCTGTTCTTCAGCTATAACTGCTTCCCCTTTCAGCCAATCTATAAATCTGGTTAACAAGTATTTAGCATAAATCTTTGCCACTATGCACAGAAGGCTAATGGGCCTATAGTTCACCAGATTACTATTAGAGCCTGTCTTAAAAATCAGAATTATAATGGCCCTTCCCCATCCTAATGGTACTGCCCCTGTAGTATTTTGGTTTTTTTGCATGAACAGGCAGGTCAGCTGTCCAGCCAGCATTTCAGACCCATGGTGCTAAAGTTAGGGCAAAGGTTATGTACACCACCGAGTTATGGGCACCTTTTTATGCCCACTTGTTAAATCCCATACAGGCGAGGTTCCTGCAGGGGCTCCTGCATGCCCCTCTGGGCATCCCATATGCTGCCTTAAGGGTGGAGTGTGGCCAGAGGGGCTGGCAGCAGGTGGCTGTGGAACAGGCCTTACGATTATGGTGTAGACTCTCGGACCCTCAGTGCCCTGTGTTGTTACATAGCCTGGGTAAAGACACCTATTTGGACCCCTGGATGAAGAAAATCCAGGCAATTCTTTCATCGATGGGCATTTCAGCTGAATATTTGGCCCACAAGCCTGTGGCCTCCCTTGTTACGGAAGTGAAAATTAGGATACAAGATATAGGTAGACAGCTGGACCTGGGGAAAATAGCAGCATCCCCCCATATGCGGTTCTATATGGAGCTAGCCCCAGGTTTGGGTCAGCTGGCTCACTATCTCACAGCAGACATTTCAACAAGGGGGAGAAATTTAATCCTGGCTGCCCGGTTTAATGCTTTACCTTCCCAGGTCTTAGAGGGCCGCCTGGATGGTACTCTCTTTGTAAACAGGCTGTGACCTTTCGACAGTCAATCAGTGGAAACAGTAGGACACGTAGTTCTTCACTGTCATCTATATGATACCCAGAGGCAAAAATTCTTGTTTGATTTAATATCAAATTTTCCAGGTAGATCCGATCAAACCATACTCACTTATCTCCTGAATAGTGCTGACGCTGATGTCATCAAGCGAACAGCACGTTTTTTGACCCATGCCTTTTGTAAAAGGGAGGATTTTTTGGCCTTTAAATCAAATCCTGAAGGTTAAACTAAGTGACCCTAAATTCTGAGTTTATTGTAAAGTGTCAGACAGTGGCTGAATAGAGCTGTATTTCTTTTTAGATTTTATTGTATTTTGTGTAATATGTTTGTATGTGTTGCAATGGCCATTGGCTACGCAAATAAACTTTTCATTCATTCATTCATTCATTCATTCATAGTGGATTGCCAAATTTCTCCAAAAGCCAATATAAAAACTCCTACTTTTTGGACAGTCAGAAATCCTACTTGTAGGTTGTACTTGATAAGAACAAGGATGTTTCACAAACTGGTAAACTACCTTAGCAAATTTGTCTTAAAGTGCCATCTCAGTTCATTATTAAATCAGTAGATAGACTAATAAATTAAAGATGATAATATGATGACCATTTTAATATTCAACATGTTCTGTGTGGAAATAGTACCAGTGGAAATTATAATGGCAACATTAGGTGAAAATCACTGTAGTGGAAAGACAGATGGCTAGTATGTGAAATAGTAATAAAAGCAATGTGTGTTCCTATGACAGCTGCAGTTTAAGTGGTCTAAGCTAATAAGCATATGTTAATGTTATAGATATGCATAGATTTTCAGTGCTAAATAGGTCAGTTGAATTTCATATCATTTGAAAACTCCACTTTTAGTTAGGTGAACGCTGATAGTACCTTTTAAACAAATAGAATTAAGATATAAAATAAGTGTCCCTTGATCAGGTTTAAGCCACCAGCTTCTATTGTGTTTGCTTTATTGATTTCCGAACCATCCTTTTTCAGAGCATCTGGGACTGGGTGGTAAACAACTAAATAGTTGTGCTCCAAAGACAAAACAGCATGGAGGGTGATGGATGTTATTTATGCTAAGTTTCCATATAAAGATTTTGTCAATTTTTGGTGAAGTTTAAAAACCATTTTATTGTGATCAAAACTTTGAGACAGTGGTGTCCCATAAAGATAGTTTTTACAAGAATATTGCCTTCAGTCTAATCATTTGTTCTCCTTTTTGTTTGTCTGGTATACTGCCTCTCTAGATCATGTTCACATCAAACAGGGACTGACTCTCCATTGGGAAACACCCCAAGAAAAGGAAAAAGTGTCTGGAAGAATTGTGAGGTGAAAGTACTTTTATGGGAAAGGAATTTTGTGAAGGAGTGGGAAGAGTGAAGGGGGAGCAATCATACAAGGCCATAAAACACAGAATGCAAAATGTTCCCAGGGAATTCAGAGAGAGATACAGCAAGTCAGGGGATCTGAAAGGATGGTGGGAAAATAAATGCTAGTACACATACCTGTAGGTATAATGCTCTTTCCTCAGGAGTCAGTGAAAAATTGCCTTTGATTGTAATTGGAGCAGGTTTAGACCCTGGATGTAGACCTTCAGTTGCTTTATGTGTCAGCGGCACAAAAACTCATGTTTGAGGTGCTTGTGCAAGAAGTAGTTTGCTGTTTTTATTTGAAAGCAAGGAGGTTTGTTATATAAATTAGTGCATTTCAATATTGTTATAGTAACTGCTGACCTGGAGGCTTCCATTTCTAAAAGAGTCATTTAGTTTACCAGCTTCATTAGCTGGGGTGCAAGAGCTCCACTCAGTAACACATGGATAATCTTATTCATAAGATTGACAGAGGGAATTGTGCCCTGTTGATCATGTTAGATCTTTCAGCGACTTTTGATACTGTTGACCCTAACGTGTTGTTGACATGTCTGTGGGACTTGGCAGGGGTGCGTGGGCCTGCTCTTGAGTGGTTCCGTTCCTTCCTGTTGGGGAAGTCCCAGCGGGAGGTGCTCATCATCCACTCCCCTCAGGACCATTCTGTCTCCCGTCTTATTCAATCTGTATCTGAAGCCACTGGGCGAGATCATCTGGTGGTTTGGAGTGAGTAGGGTTATGATGCCATGGGCATGAGGGGGCGGCTAATAAATGTAAATAAATAAAATAAATAAATAATAAATGATACCGCCCCTTTAAAAGAGGACACTTATGAAAAATACATGGTACAGGACTGCATTGATTCTAGTGCAGCCCTGTAACATGTATTTTTCATAAACGTCCTCTTTTAAAGGGGAGGTGTATTAACCCTAGGAGTGAGATGCAATCAATACGCTGATGACATCCAGTTCTACCTCTCTATTTCATCTGACCCAGGTCCCGCAGTCTCGGTGCTTTCCCAGTGTCTGGCTGCTGTTGGGGATTGGATGAGGGTGAACTGACTGAAGCTGAAACCAGACAAGACTGAAATGATGATTGGCTGATCTTGTGACTTGGAGGGGATTGGGACCTCTGTTCCTGAAGAGGTCTGCACCCCTCTAGTTACTCAGGTTTTCAGCCTTGGTGTGCTTCTGGTTTCTCTGCTGCTCCTGGATTGTCAGGTTACGGTGGTTGCCAGCAGCACCTTTCATCAACTCCAACTGGTGAGAAGGTTGCAGCCTTTTATTTCTGACTTGAATCTGGCCACCATTATCCATGCTTTCATTACCTTACGGCTGGACTACTGCAATGCACTCTACATGGGGCTGCCCTTGGTGACTGGAAGCTACAGCTGCTGCAGAATGTGACAACCCAGCTTCTTTCAGGGGTGGGTTGCTGTGTGAGCACATTACACCTGTGCCCTATAGTCTGCACTATATTATTTCTTTCTGGGCACATGATATGATGAAATCAGTCTATTAAGATTTATTTATTTATTTATTTTATTAAATTTATTAAATGATTTGCTATCCTGCCTCCTCCTGCCAAGGCAGCTCGAGGCGGCATACAATATAAAAACACAAAATAAAATATACAACATGAGACTTAAAAAATTCAATAAAAGCAGTAATTTCCCCCACAACCCAATACCACCCCTCCCCTTACCCATCTCTGTCACCAACCACCTGGTGGAAGAACCAAGTTTTACATTGATGCCTGAAGGAGGGAAGGTCCTGGGCCAAACGAGCCTCTGGTGGGAGGGAGTTCCACATCTGAGGCGTAGCAACCGTGAATACTCTCTCCAATGTGGCCCCTCACCAAACACGGGGAGCCTCTGTCCCCAGCTGACTGCAGCAGCCTTTCCAGAACCCAGGGACTGATCAGAAGATCAGTCTGTTCTTCTCCCTTCTGAGTGTTGTGCTGTGTTCCTCAGACCAATCTTTATATTTTGAGTTATGGAATCAAGTCCCATTAAATTTGTATCACAATCCAACCTCTTCCTCTCCAGAGCCGTAAGTCACATTAGCGACTGCTTTCTGCTAGTTTGTAATCTCTGCAACATTATTTACATCATAATTTGTATGTTGTGTTTAAAATATAGAAATATCATAATATTCTTACTAATTGCTACAGAATGAATTGCTGCATCCTTATATTTACACACCAAGAGCTAAGTTGCACGGGTTTAATGCTTGTAGGCATTTTGTAGATAATTCAAGTGAGTTTTCCGTAATCATCTCTGGCTATCATGCTCTACGTACTCGTTTACGTTTAGACAATTGATGCTGATGCTTTTTATTGCTCCATGTTTTCATTATGCTGTGAGCCTTAATTACAGGACCCACTTATCTACCCATTAACTCACTCTGTCCAAATAATTTGGATGCTCTAGTCCTCTTTGATCTGACCCCTTAATTTTTCCACGTCAATTTTTTAGTCTCTTTAAAAATGTCGATAACACAGTGATCTTATTGCAGCAGCTTGTTGTTTTCCAATAGGGACCTCACCTACATCCCCTCTTTAGTGACATTTCTTTAAATATAATGAAACTATTAAATATAGTTATCCAGTTTTCATATAATATTTGATTAACTGGTAGTTGTTCAAAACACAGTGCCAAATCATCGCCACTGGCACCTGATGTACTGCAGGTTCCAATAGTGTGGGCACTGGAAGAATAGCTGGTCTTTTTAGTTTCTAAATGTAAACGTTATAAAACCTGTTTCTTTATGGCCCTAATATGTGGATCATGAGAGTGGAAAAATGGCTTCTGATTTTCACTTGACATATGTAATAGCCATTAACTTTTAGTTTCTGAGTCTGCCTCTTGTGCAGCTAACAATTAGGATGGGTCTAAAGTGGAACTCTAAATCCCAGATAGCTCTGAGGGGTTATGGAGGTACCTGAGGGCATTTTTAGATATGACACAGTCCCAGGACATTGCAGGTAAACACGTCAATTAATTTCATGTTTAAACGCTTCTCCTGGAACCTGTTTATGAAAACTCCCAGGTTAGTAAAACCTTGATAGAGGATGTTTTACTAATCCGTGTGTCTAGGTCCCACAGGTTTCTGATGGGGGAGGGGGCCCAGAGCAAAGCACATTCTCCCTGGCTCCCCAACAAACATCTGATGGGGGAGGGGGCCTGGAGCAGTGTGCACTCTCCCTGCCTGCCCCCATCAGCTATTTGTCAGGGCAGCCGGGGAAATCATGTGCTGTTCTAGGCTTCCTTCCCTCATAAGCTGTTTGTCAGGGAGCTGGGGAAAGTGTGCGCTGCTCCAGGCCCCCCTCCCCTCTCCTCCATCACTTCTGCAAACGGGCTGTGCATTTAAAAGCACACCTGCTATCTTGCGTGTCTTGGTGTGTGTGTGTGTGTGTGTGTGTGTGTGTGTGGCTGGAGTTGTGTTAACCCGTGAATTCCTCCCCTCATCTTATATTAAAATCATCAATACAATATACAATATAATATAAACACAATATAAATCAATCCAATAATATCAATACAATATCAATACAATAAAAACAATATAAAAAGCCACCAATATATGAATAAAAACCCCTAAAAATAAGCCCCCCACCCATCTCCCTCACCAAAAGCCTGGCGGAACAGCTGGGTCTTACATTGTCATTGGAAGGAGAGAAGGTCCAGTGCCAGACTGACCTCCATGGGGAGGGAGTTCCACAGTCTTGGTGCAGCTACTGCTACTGCTGTCACTGTTCGTACATTCAGAAACAGAGGCTTGGTCAATTCCTCTGTTTTGGATCTTGGCTCGACCTCTGCGATTGGCTGGGGGCGCCCTCCTTGAGGTCCCTGGGGTTTCCTGGGTGTCGACCATGAGGAGGGCATTCTCTGTGGCTGCACCACGGTTGTGGAGCTCCCTCCTATTGGAGGTTCGCCTGGCCAATGATCTCCCCTCTTTCCGCAGACAGTGTAAGGCCTGGTTATTTTGCCGGGCCTTTGCCGAGGGAGATGGGATGGGTGGGTTGGGTTAGGGAGAGTTTTTACTGTTTTGTATTGGGTTATTTTAATTATGGGGTTATTAATGTTGATTTTAGTGTATTTTATCATATGTTTTAAAATGTTGTTAGCCGCCCCGAGATGCTTATAGCAGGAGGGGGCAGCATATAAATATTAGTATAAATAAATAAAGTTAGGAACTGTTGCTGAACTGCTGAGAGGGCATGGAACCTGACACTGAATCTTGAGCTCAGTTCTAGCTTTGACTGCTTTTAGATGAGTGCATTTTTTTAAAGGCATGAATGAAAGACCTCAATCATCGAGGTTTTTTATTTGAGCCTTTTAAAAAAATGCATGTGCATCCCCGCACTTCTAAACCCCGCCCACACTTTTTTTCACAGGTACATGATTTTCAGGTGTGAGCGCACCACACTCATCTAAAAGCGGCCTTACCTGGAGGAGATTTGGCAGGTCACTTATTGATTCTGTCTGAGTTCTCCATCTGGAAAATGAAGATCATGCCCAGCTTCCTGTGCTTAGTGGCGAGAGGGTGAGCATTTTGATGCTTTTCCTTAAGGATGACAGGGGAAAGGTGGGGAGACAGAAAAAGAGGGGAAATATAAGGGAATTTTTGGAATTTGGGCTTTTGGTCTGTTGTGGGAGCTTTTAGCATGAGGGAACTCTTGTGAGGAAAGCTCCATGCACAAATATTTAGGATTACTCAGCTTCTGGATGGAGGTAAGTATGGGTTGGAGGCCAGGAAAGTTGGGAACTAGGAGTGAACATCAATCCACTCACCCTCTTGAACTGTCACTATGGGTATCTGCTGGTCACCTGTGCAGATAACACTTAGGATAGGTCTAAACTGGAACCCTAAATCCAAGATATCTCTGAGGGGTTATAGAGGTATCTGAGGGCATTTTATATGTGACACAGTCCTGGGAGATTACAGTTAAACATACAGATTACCTGCATGTTTAAACGCTTCTCCAGGGAGCTGTGCATGAAAACTCCAGGATTAGTAAAACCTTGATAGAGGAGGTTTTACTAAGCCACATGTCTAGGTCCAGGGCCTGGAGCAGCATTAATGTATAATGTTTGTCACATTAATGGGGACTTTTCCCACTGGCTTTAATTGGCTGGTACAAATGGAGAGGGAAGGGCCTTACTCTGGAATTTTGTTAGTTGAGTAATTAAGGGAATACTTAAGTTCTGGGCTAATGTAAATAGTTCTCTTTGGGTGTTTTCAGATGTGACGTTGGGCATGGATTAATCTGCTTTAGCACAGATTAATCCGTGCCCAACGTCACATTTAAAAGGCGCCACCAGATGTTGGCCCAGGCCGTAGCACGGGCTGTGGCGGCACTTAGCCCAGGCTGTTCCTTAGGATCATCCCTGAGGAACAGCCCACGCTAAGTACTGCCACGGCCGGTGGAACAGATGCCGGACTGGGGTAAAGCGAGCCGTCACGTTTGACAGCCCACTCACACTTACCCCGGGCCGAGTCACGGTGCTTCTGGGCAGCCATGGTGATGATGGCAGCCTCATAGTACAGTGATTTTCATCTTCCATGTTACCAATAAGCCAACCACCTCACGGTCCTTAAGTGCCTCCGGAGCTCCTGTGTCTCCCAGGTTTCCCCTGTGATGTTGTCAGCATCCAAGTTCCTGGTCCTGCAAGTTCAGGCTCCTCTGATCCTTTGCTTCCCTGACTAGCCAACCCTCGCCACTCCCCTACTCCAGGTTTCAGCACCCAGGCTAGTGTCAAGTGTAGAGCACTCTGAGCTCCACATTGTAAGCACACATTGCTCACTTCTGCAACATGCTTCATGCATCATTTAATCATGCATATCTTATTTTTTAACTATTTAGGGGTGGAACCCTAATATAAAGTGTGGCCATTATATTTTATCTCACTAGAAAAATGGACCAAATTCTGCTGTATTATCCCTGCCACCTTCTATTGGTAGGTCTGAAATGACAAATCTCAGCAAATGCTGTTTCCATCAGAAACAGATTTTTCACCTTCATTCATGTGATGCAGAGATTTAAGCCCTTTTCACACAGACACTTTAACACTGATAAAATGGGTGTTGCATTTTATTATGCATGTTGCAGGGCTACAAGTGTGCTCTTTGGGTGCCCTGAAACATGTATAATAAAATGTAACATCCATTTTATCAGTGTTAAAGTGTCTGTGTGAAAAGGGTCTTACTGGCTTTTCTGCTGTTTTCGCCATTTGTTGTTATTTTTTGCAAGTTGAACAGTACAGGGCTGATCCCAAGTCCCATGTGCACCCCATGTGCATCCCCGGGGGATGCATTGGAAATTGTCATAGAAGTGCCGTAAAACTGTTGTAAACGTCCTGGGAAGTGATGAAAAGTGAAGAGAAATCATGAAAAATGCTGGAAAATGATGAAAAATGCTGGAAAATGCTAGGAAGTGACACAATTTACAGGAAATTATGAAAAATCACAGGTGTTGATATCAGCAATGGCAGAAGCACAGAATCACTGGAGACTGATGAAGTACTGATGAACACTCGCAAGCGCTCCTGAAAGGTCAATATTTCCCTGAACAACAGGAACACTTGGTCTCGTCTCAGTCCTATCTGCTGGTTCTGAAGACAACAAATGGGCAGATTACACCAATTCACTCGGGTGTTTTTGATTACAGGGACACACTGCATTATGCCTGACTGATTTACCTTTCATGTAGGCAGCCCTTACATGTCCACAACTTGCATGTTTATTAGCTGTGGAATTGAGATCAGTCTCATTTAAACTGCAATAAACCCGATGTACTGAAGAGCACATAAAATCTAATCACAGTACAATTTTCTCTGCATTTTCATAATAATTAATGTCCCATAAATTCTCAGTTAAATGAGATGTATGTCATGCAATTAGTTGTCGTATATATATATATTTATTTTTCTTCATTTCTTGTATACTCTGGGCAAAGAAATCACATCATTTAAAAATATGAACTTTAAAGAACAGGTATATTTATAGGATTATAAATAAGAGCTTCTTACCTCGATGTCTCTAACTTCTTAATCATTCTTCTAGATCCCAAAAATATAGTATCCTCTTAGACATGGACCAAACCAGTTTTGAGTATATGAGATCCTGGCACTTTTGAAACCAATGGAAAAATTCCCTTTGCTGTCATTGGAGCTGGGATTTCCCCTATAGTGAAATAAATATGGGTGAATGCCTCTTGTATCCCATAGGGAAATAATTTATAGCAGAGCAGTTCAATCAGAAGTGTTCGTCTTCCTTCGGTATAAAGAAATAATAGGGACCCATGTCCTCTGTGTTTTCCCTATTGACACGGGGAAAACACAGTGAGCAGAGGTCAATGAAGATACTCTTCATAACTTTATAACGTTAACATGTTATTGTGCTATTCTGATTTGTTTCTTTCAGCTTTTGAATTGTGTTTTTGCCATTCTAAAAGGTATGTTTTGTGTCCAGCCAATGAACAGGAAGAGACATATTCCCCATTCTTAAAAGAATCCTATTCTGGTCCCTGAACCTCATTGGTTATTAGACGAAGTTCTCAAAAGCTCATATCCCATTGCAAGTCTAATTAGATGTATATGTCACTTTAAGTCGTTGGATAATTACAGACATTACGGGACCACGGTCAACTACAGTGAAACCCCTGTGGTGACCAAAAGTCCCGTAACATGTAAATGATTCCTGACAGAGGTTCACCCTAGTGAATCTCTAGCAGGAATCATTTTAACCATGATTCCGGGGATGGTGCCAGCACCATCACTGAATGTGGTTAGCGCAACCATGGTCCGTGATGGGCCAAATGTAACATCTGTTACATTTGGCCCATCTCGGATCGTGGTCCCGGCCACTATTCGTGGTCCGGATTGGCCGCTGCATCCGCCTGTTACACCCGCCCGTCGCACGGAGGACAGGTGGCTGGGGGAGCATGGGGGGGGGGCAGGCTGTGTGGCCGCGCGTTGTGCTGCACAGCTCTGCCCCCTCCCTGATCCCCAGAGAGAATCAGCCTGGCATGTCGAAAGGACGGCTGGGCTGATTCTTGACCGGGATCCGAGAGGCCCATCACTTCTGCAGTTACCCAATGTCAGATATCTCATATTGTTAGCATGAATCCAGTCAGTCCTACAAATACATAGTATCCCCCTAAATGATGGTGACTCCACAACACAACTCCTGAATGTTGGAGTACAAAGGGGAAAAGGAGAGCATTATTAGTCTAAGTGGGGACGAATTTAACTTGTTCATCCTAATTTTTCTTACCAAAGGAAGGAAGTGAGCTACTTTTGACCACATTTTTCCCACAAAAGGGAATAAGTTTTAATCCCCCTCACACATGAAGAAATGTTATATAAGTGCCATAATTGAACTCCTGACCTTATCATTTCCTTTTAAAATCCCTACCAGTTCAGCTATAATAGAAGGAGTAGAAAGCTTCCAGAGAAGAACTCTGGATAATGTCCAGTACATTAAATAACAGTTTACAAGATTGCTGCATCTGTATTAGCAATCTGTTTCGGTAGCTAAACTTTGAGGAAACTATGCTGAGAATCCTGGCTTTATCCTCTCTACCAGCTTATTTAGAAGATGGAGGAATAGTTCTAGCAGTCCTAGCAGAGCAGAGCTTTATTTATTTATTTCACTACATTTATATCTCACTCCCTCATGCTCACAATAGCAGCTCGGGGCAGCTCACAATATATTTAGAACATATTCCAACAATTTAAAACGTAACACTTAAAACAATGATAAACTCATAAAACCTGAGCTTTGGTTGAAAGAAAAAGGGTGAGGTGTATAGATAATATATTTGGCCTGGCCTGGTCTGAGGTCTCTCCCTCCCTGTCTTACTATCCTCCTGCAGACCTGGTACACCTGCCAAAATCCAGGTAGTTTCTCAGTTTGTTCTCATTTGCAAGAATGAGCCAAGAACCCTGATTGTCACTGAGAAAAGTGAGAATCAAGTTTCAGTCCTAGATAAAAACTTCATGAGGTAACACAATGAGTGTTTTCAAACAGACAGGAGCCCTCCAGAGCCTAGAGCTGCTCCGGGGTCCCATCTCCACCAGTTACCAGCTCTGCCCAGGGCCACATCAGATGGATCGGCAGTGTCCCTAGGTTGTGGGGCACCCCCTTCACTATAGAGTTGCCGGTACTCACCTGATGGTCAAGGCCGGTGCCTGTGGCTCCATGGTGCTGAATGCGGCAAGGGACAGACTCTGCGTGGAAGTGCACCGTGGATTTCCCCCCCTCCCCAGATGTGCATTTGGCATCTGCCCTGGGTTTGGCTGCCCCAGTGCTGTCCCAGCCTCCTCTGAGTTGCACATCTGGCAGGTGCCCTTCACATGGGCCAGTGAACCCAGGGATGACAGGGGAAGCCATGGGCACCTGTGGGACTGCTGTCCATCTGTTTACACCCAATGATACAGGTTCACAAAACATAAAAGCAAGTCAACAAAGGACTTTCAGAATTTGTGGTGAAAGGACTAGCCTAGGACTCAGAAGGGCTGAGTTACATTCCTGGTTCTGCATCACCTTCGGCAAATCTCTTTCTGTCACTTAGACACCCATCCATAAAACAAGGGATAAGACTGTTCCCCTAATTTACTTTAGATGGGTAAATTCATTTATAACTATCACACAGCTTGATACCGTATTATGGTGTTAGCGATAATCATGGCCTCAATTCAACAAGATATGGAAATCAGTCTAAATTTAAACATGAAACTATTATTATTTGTGCTACAGAAGCCCCGAGGTCCTACTTCTATTATGCAAACATAAAACAGACTGTCTCTATCCCAAAACTTACTCTGAAATAGCGAACATGTACTGGGAGGAGAAAGATTTACACAAATGAAAAGAGCTGCCGCCTGCTGTGACTGAAAATAATCATGCCACTGAACACCATTAAGCAAAATACCTCATTTTCTTCTGTATGTACGTAACAGGCTTACCTCCTGATATTACATTGCTTAATTCTATCTTTGTGCATAAATCTTTATTTCTTTTACATATTTATTTGCTTTAGAATAATGTTGTTAACATGAACTGAAGTCAGTAAGACTTCATGAACTTAAAGATGGTCAGTTTTAAGAATCATCATGAGGATGGGTTAATATTAAAACATGAGCAGAGACTGATCCAAAAATCACTCAGCACCCAATGGGCAGCGTGGGAGATATGACAAAAAGGTTGTGTACTAGAATAATATACGATGTATCTGTATAGGTGGAATTAACATAATTATTTTAGAGACAATGTAACCACAAAGGTAGTATTAAGTACATTACTGCCAGTTACCTACTGTAGCTTCAGATGTTAAACAAAAACCACTTGTGGGAAGCAGCCAAAGGTAACCCAGCAATTGAGGAGAAGTTGTGATAGCAATTGAGGAGAAGTTGCAAGCATCTAAGCTGCAAGCAGCTTAGATGCTTGCTGTACCACTTGGTAACTCAGTGGTATAGCAAATGAAAAGTTCTTCAGACTGTTCCACATGAAGCTTGATCACATGATGCACAACTGGTTTGCCATATAGTCAAACAGCTGAGATGTCACGGCAAGCCCATTGTAACCCATCCCCCCTACTAAGTTACCACTGATTGTTTTTTGCAGGTTTTTAATTTTTTTTTAAAATAAAATGTTTGAAACCATCACTAGAGAAGTGAAAAATTTGAGGAAAAAGATGTATTTTATTTCAAGTGTGCTTGGCTGCATGAGTGTTTCTACTCACCACAGGTGGAACTCTATTGACCTAATTTGGCTGGGTGCATGTTCACTTCAGCAGTACCCTAACCCAGTACAAAATAAGTACCATGTGGCAGAAGATCAGGAAATAATATGCAATAACAGTCAGTGTCAGAAAGAGCTCAGGATTCAGCTTCCACAGACATGAGCAAGAGAGGTCTTTGGTCTTGACTCCTAATTAGGTTATATTTTACTGAGTCACTTGGCTGTTACAACAACTTATATCTGTCCACATTTCTCTCTCTCCCAGACACAGTACTTTGCAGGCTGCCCAGCGGGACTTTGGGGGCACTTCCCGGGAGAGAGAGTAGCGGATCCGCTGCTCTCTCCCCCTGGCGCACCACTTTGCAAAAAGATTAAAGGGTGCTTCCCGACGGACTGCCCTGGCAGAGGGAGTGGGGGAACCTGGGTCTCCCTATTCATTCTCCCAGGGCAGCCCCTCTAGAAGCTGGCTTTGCAAAATGCTACTCAGCTCTAGTTAGAGTGGCCTGCTGCAAAGCCGCAAGTGGCTGCCTGGTCTATTTCAGCTTGAAAGTGACTGGGCAGCTGCTTGAGTGCTTTGCAAAGGGCTGCACTGGCCAGGAGAGCTGCATCCTGGCAATCCAGGCTAGGCCAGCTCCTTGCAAATCTGGGCCAGTGCACTCCACCCTCTCGCCAAACAGATGTTTGGGGAGCAGAATCTGGGCTTAAAATCTCCCCCAGTACTCAAACCAGGTGTTGAGATTCCTGAGAGATCTTGAACCTGGTTCTCATTCTCTTGAGATGTCTCATGAGAATTGTTTTCAATCTCGTTTCAGCCCTATTTTTATCTCACTGTTGAACACAGTTTGGGGTGAGTCTTTTATCATCATGTACAGGCTGTCAAAAGGATTCGTCAGCCTGAGTGTTCTTAGTCTGTACCTTAGTGGAACAACATATGTTCCAGCACCTAAAGCAATTACCTCCCTATCCATTCTGTTTGCTTAGCCAGGACTGCACACAGGTGCTCTATGCTCCTTAGCTTTCTGGCATTTTAGAGCACATAATTCTTATTAACAGATATCGAATGTAAAGAAGAAAGAGAAAAAGAGAAGCTTCTTTCAGCATTAGGCATCTGCCCAGTCAAACTCATCATTTCTTGTCACCTGTAATTTAATAGACCAGGCCAAACTAGTGGGGAGAGAGTGCAGTGTCAGATGCTTTCGTCACCTCGAGGCTGGACTACTGCAACGCGCTCTACGTGGGGCTTCCCTTGTTCCTGATTCAGAGGCTGCAGCTAGTGCAGAGTGCAGCGGCTCGTCTCCTTACGGGGACAGGCCTTCGGGAGCATATTACACCTGTGCTCCGAGTTCTGCATTGGTTGCTGATAGCGTGCTGAGTCAGGTTCAAGGTTTTGGTGTTGATCTATAAAGTCCTTCACAGAATGGCTCCTTCGGTCCACCGGGGGTGCCTTCTTGGAGGTCCCCCGTGTTAAGCGGGGGGCCACAATGGAGAGGGCATTCTCGGTGGTCGGGCCGCGCTTTTGGAACTCCCTTCTGGAGGAAGCTCGCCTGGCCCCCAACCTGTTGACATTCCAGCGAAGTTGTAAAACCTGGCTGTTCGCCCAGGCCTTTGGGGAGGGTGGGGTAAGGGATTTTTTTAGCTCCCCCACCTGACCTATTATTTATTATATATTATTGTTTGAATCCGAACCCTGTTTTAATAATTTATATCATTACTGATGTTTTTAAATTGTATTTTATTGTATTTTAATGTTGGAAGCCGCCCCGGGCTGTTCGCAGGAGGGGCGGGGTATAAATGTATAAAATAAATAAATAAAATAAATAAATAAATATATACACATGAGTAAAGGCATGTGTCAAAGTAGATGTTTTTTACTGATTTGATGGCACAGAAGTTAAGATGCATAATACCTTATGCACCCCTTGCTGCCTTGATTCCTGCCTTAACTTACAATTCCCATGCATGTTAGTGCTTGATGGAATTTGTAACTGTCACCTTAACGTACTTGTGAAACCCGAAAGGGTTTTTAATTTATGAATAGACTACAAGTCTTATTGGTGTTGGTGGACTGTGTGTGTAAAGAAAAGTCTGAAGTAAGGATCCTGTATGCACTGGATTCTTGCGGGGGCTGGATCCAGCAAGCATGTACCCCTCAGGGACTTAAACCTGCAACAGAGCCCAATTATGTCTATATGGCCATGTAAGCTTTTCCATTAAAGCAACATGTGTAAGTTCTTTTAGCCATTCCAAGCATGAATGTACATTGGGAGTTTTCCATTTCCCTAAAATTAACAGTTTAGCAACCAAAAATATTATAGCTAGCCATTTTTTTTTCATGGGAGTAGACAATGCTAAAGTGTCCACAATCCCCAGTATTCATAATCCAAGCAATGGTATCATGTTCATTTTAAGTATCATTGAGCCTTGGCATTTGTAAGAGAAAATGCTGCAGAACCCGGCTGATGACGTTTTTACCCCTATTCCCATGTTTGGAGATAAATGTAAGATTCCCAGCTGGCAGATTCTATGCCAGGAGATTCTACGCCATGCCAGGTAATGTGGGCAAGCAGCACGTTAAAAGTTTTGTAGATGGAGAGACAATAAAATGTCTTTAATTTTCAGATATAATGTAAATCTATTTGCTGCATTTGTGTTATTTTTTTAATTCTATATCATGAATAAATATTTCCCAACTGCTCCTCCATTGCCTTCTTCCACTGCCCTTCAGCCTAGTCATTAAGCACTGGCAATTATCTGGGGTATCTATTGTGAGAATACTGAATTTTAATAAGGAGAAATGAGTGCCCTTATGGAAATATATATTCAAATTTTCATCTAATATGGCTTTGTTTTCATACAGCTATTGAAGTATTTCAGAAGATGGTATAGACAGAGAATGCGGGGATATGGACAGGATTATAAAGGGGTAGGATGCTTGTAAAAAAGCTGAAAACAGCCTTTTGGAGCAGCAGCCATAATGATTTGGGAAATAGGAAATAGGAAGAAAGCAAATAATGGTTTGTGGTTCCTAGGGAAAAAGCTGTAAGAGTGATCTTGTTGCAAGAAAACTGAATGGAGTGCAGGATGAGAGATCTATTTTTTGTATGTGAGAAATGTAGAACTAATGGAATGGGTAAATGCACATGCATGCCACTCTGAATCTGCAGAGGAAAGGAGATTCTTCCCTATGGTGCCAAGATCCATTGACTAAGATGTGTTTAGCTGGAAGTATTAACTGAATTTTCTTATATCAAGCCTTGACTTTCAAGCTTATTTGAAGTCTGTTTAAAGCTGTTTTTAAACCTCCCTCATCATTTAGTCCACAAACACCTTTCTAGTCAGATTTTGAAGTAGCTGGTACATCAAATGACAGTGACACAGAAATCATAGACCTCTCTGTAAGGTGAATTTGCTAAATATAGCTGTTTGAAAAGCTCAGTGTTTTTCTACTGAAAGTTTTCTGGAAAAATCATTTTCTTATTTGAATATGAAATATACGCACTGCTCTGTACGAGAATGACAAATTATACAGAAACCAGTCGAGCAATTGATTAAGGAAACCATTCCATAGAAGATAACAGAAATAACAGTTCCAAACCATGTATGGAAAAGCTTCTGTTAGTCATATTAGGCACTATTATTTTTAGTGTGGAAGAAACATGAATGGACTTTTATGACGCTACTGAACTATGTTTAACACGTTTGCAGCCAGTGCACAATCTATTACTACACTACCTCTTCCTTCATGGGGACCACTTTGATAATTTGTACAATTTTATAATTAGTACAAGTTCCAAGGGCCACACAGAAGAAGGGGGCAGTGATATTTTCAGAAAGGAGGGTCAAGATCATGGATCTGTGACATGGTTCAGTCCCCTATCCTTCAGTGCATGCCCCCATCTCTTCTCACTTAACCTGAGCTCAGTTTTTCAGTGCTTTGGTGTAGGAACTGGATTCAGGAGCCAGATCCAGGAACAGGAAAAGGGTCACATTAAAACTTGCTTGGGGCCACATTTGGCCCCCAGGCCTCATGTTTCCCATGCCTTACCTGTCAGAATATATTTACTTATTTCTTTGAGTGGGTGTATGTTAGCAATCAAAAGAAAATGTTCTCGATGAAATTTATTTACATTTTTATCCTGCCCATTCCATCAAAGTTCAGAATGGGTAACAATACATGAAAAGCTTTTAGACAAAAGGATAATACTAAATTTTTGAATTTGGTCAAGAAAGGTACTATGAATAGCCATTCCTCTATGGAGTCTTATATCTCCAGTACTACTTGGCAGAATATTTCTGATACATTTAACAAAATCCGAGACAAATCTTTGGATCAGTTTAATGACACAAGCATAGACTCCCTACCATTTTGGGAATCATTTTTTTGTATGGAAATAAGAACACTTCTACTGCAAATCCCGAGTAAGAAGGCCCCCAGGGAGGACAGTATCCCTGATGAAATATTCTGTGAACACGCAGACTGGTGGATACCTATATTATGCAGGCTTTTTGACTACATAAATGTCTCGGGTATAATTTAATCTGGATGGAATATGAGCATAATTATTCCCATATTACTTCGCTATTACCTCTCCTGTATTAATAATATGGCTGTGTAGGATGCCATTGGGACTTCTCCTGGTAACATCTATTGGGGCATATCGATAACTGTAACCTCTCCAATATTACATCAACCAGGAGATGGGGGAAAGCAAACCGGAGGAGTGAGTAGAGTGTGAGGCTTGCAAGGATTAATGGTATAAATACTCATAATCCAACTGCTGGTACAAGCAGTTGTAGTCCGATTGGTATGCCCCTCCATCGGGATGTGGCCAAGGCAGGTGATAGCTTAACTAATTATTAAGATCATTGTTTTCATGGGGACTCAGTTCCTGTCAAGAGGGGAATCAACCTGGTACCCCAGGGAAGTAAGGGAATTGTGTTGGAGTTTGGAGTTGGTCAGCACTTGGTTATACGATGTAGTATTGTATGTTGTTTTTATGTTTTTTTATTGTATTTTTGTATTGGTATCGGATTTATTGGCAATAGCGGAAGCTAAGCCGTAATTATTATTATTATTATTATTATTAACAAACATTTATATAGCACCAGCAGTGTACCTGGCACTTTACAAAGTAATAAAATAGACACAGTCCCTGCCCCTAGGGCTTACAATCTGAGAGACAGGAGCTGGGGGAGAGACTTAGGAAGGGGAACAGAGGGAGAGACAAGGGGTCTAACATTCATGAA
>QEPC01015544.1:1535670-1577270 GCA_003113815.1 Sphenodon punctatus
GGTGGAGCTCGGGGTGGCAGGAAGGCCAAACCCCAGGAGGGTCGTGGTGTCCTCGAGCGATGACAGCCGAGGATGCTGGGAGCGTATGCAGACGAGCTGCAGCCTCACCAGTTCTTGGCCCGCTGGTTGGTGGAGCTCGGGGTGGCAGGAAGGCCAAACCCCAGGAGGGTCGTGGTGTCCTCGAGCGATGACAGCCAAGGATGCTGGGAGCATATGCAGACGAGCTGCAGCCTCACCAGTTCTAATAAACTATTACTATTACTATTGCCATATATAAAAAAGGTGACAGGAACTCCCCCTCTAATTTTCATCCAATTAGGCTAATTGACATTGTAGCCAAGATCTATGCAAAATTCCTCTTAAGTAAACTTGAATAATGGGCCAAAACAAAAAAGAATTCTTTGAAGAGCAGGCTGATTTTTGTTCCGGCCGCTCTACAATAGACCACTGCTTTGTGTTTGCTCATTTAGTTAATAAATATGTAAAGGTGAGAAAAGGCAAGCTGTTCACTGCATTTGTAGATTTAAAATCCGCCTTTGATTCAATCAATAGGAATCTCTTATGGGCTAAACTGGAAGCAACAAACATTGATAGAAGATTACTCCAGCTTGTTTGTATGCTTTATAGCAGTACTCACTTGAAGGTTAGACTCACCCAAGCTGGGTCTAATATGACTGAGTCTGTCCCTTCCTCAAATGGGGTAAAGCAAGGCTGCGTGTCCCATTAGTCCCATTATTGTTAATTTTTTAAATAAATGATATTGTCCTTAAGTTACAGGAAGACTCCTACTATCCATTACGCATTCAGGGGAAACAGTTGTCTGTACTATTATACACTGATGACATGGTGTTATTGTCCAACTTGTATGAGGAGGCTTTTGTTGTTGACTCTAAGCGTATATTGTAAAATTAATCATTTACATGTGAATTATGACAAGACCAAAGTTTTGCTCTTTACAAGAAAACCACCTGTGCTTAGATGGTCTATTGACTCGGTGTGTATTGAGCAAGTTAAAATGTACAGATATTTGGGGATTACGTTTTCTTCTTTTGGCACCTGGCAAGATCATCTAAATATGGTAAAAAGAAAACTTCTCAAACTTTCAATGGAATTCTAAGGTTTTGGGGAACTGCTCTGGGGAGGCTGGTATTACCAGCATTAAAACGCATTGACCATAAGCTTGGCCACAGGTCTTGTATGGTACAGAGGTATGGGGAGATTCTTCACTGGCTGAACTAGAGCCCATTCAGAATAAGATCCTTAGATGCATTTTAGGTGTGCCTCAGGGCACACCATCATGTATTGTCCGGGCTGAGATGGGTATATTCCCTCTGGAAATAAAGGCTGGAACTTGCATGTTTTCCTTTTGGCTTTGTCTTGTAGACATACCTGTTGATTAATGTTTACCAAGACTTTGATGGATCGAGCAGTTACATTCAGAAACTGGCTCAGGCTGGAAAAGCAGTTTGGATAAATCATTAAAGATGGCTGGTTCCTCTCTTGAATTCTTTCAGGCCAGGGCCAGAGCCAAAGATACCTTTAAGTCTCGTTTGTATGACAACTATACTCAAGCTATAGTTGAGTATTGTCTGCTCTTTTGTTATCTCCAATTGCCCCTTGGTATTCCAATCTTCAAACTCAGCATCAATTTGAAGTTTATTTATCTCATATAAGCAACTTCACAATTCAAAATGCTCTAACCTTACTGAGGTTTCAGTTGATGCCTTTGGCCTTCTTGGATGACAGGTATAATGGCACCCCATATGACCTGAGATTGTGCCCTTGTGGCTCGAATCGAGGATTTGTCTCACTATCTTTTTAGTTGTCCATTCTCAGCTGGAATATGCCAAAATCTGATAAAACCCTTACTAGAAGGTAAAGCGCACTGGGATACACAGACCAAACTATCCTTTTTGTTGGAAAACCTCTGTAAAGATCGCTGCTGAAGGCAGCCAATATAGCACATGCCCTGGCAGTTCAAAGGCGTATTTGTGTTCAAAACTTGCAGTTGAAATTTATAACCATTCCATCTACTTGAACTGCACTGTATGTAGGTTTGGTTTTTTAATTACGTTTATGATTTAAATGTTGTGTTTTACTTATGCAATCTTTTATTGTCACAACCTATGATTAGGACAAATAAATTATTTATAATTAAATAAAAATATCTATAACAGTACCCAAAATAAACCCAAATATTGAAATATCCAATATAAAAAAAGGGAAAACAGATACAATTCCAAACCCACAATACCCAAACCCTACTTCCACCTGCCAAATGCTTGGCCAAGCAAGAGGTCTTACACTGCCTCTGGAAGATGAGCAGATGAACCTCCAAGGGAAGGGAGTTCCATAATTGTGGGGCAGCCACTGAAAATGCCTCTTTGTGTGCCCATGATGTATGAACTTGAGAAAAAAATGAGCGAATTATTGAAAAAATTAATGTTTAATCAAAGTTAAAAGTACAAATGAGTTTATTGTGGCAGCAAAAGCCATACACAAGACAAGACAGAAGAAACACAAATGGCAATAATGAAATGCCATTCATTAAGGTCAAAGCAGTACAAACAGGACAAATCCACTTAAACTTAAAATCACCATCTTTACAGTACTCTTCCCCCACTACACAATACTGGGACAGGGGTCAGCCTTCACAGAGGCTGCCTTTCAAAGTTTAAAAGCCTTTGCACAAAACATTGCCACTTCCAAAG
The DNA here is from genome assembly GCA_003113815.1 of Sphenodon punctatus. Taxonomy (NCBI): domain Eukaryota; kingdom Metazoa; phylum Chordata; class Lepidosauria; order Sphenodontia; family Sphenodontidae; genus Sphenodon; species Sphenodon punctatus. The sequence continues at coordinate 1,538,382 of QEPC01015544.1, forward strand.
TAATGATACAATTATCATTGCCACCTAAAATTATTAGCAAAGCTTCAAACTGACTACAGGGTCGCAGCTTTAGGAGAATATTTCCCAAGTACAAATTTCTCAGGGAAGACTACAATGGACAATCAAAAAGGATATGCGATTAAAGACTCATTCACTGGTTTACACTGACAACAGTGTCTTTCATTATAAGGAACCCCAGCATATCTCCCCTCAACTATTACCAAGGAGAAAAGATTGAATCTTGCAAGCAAAAAAGGCGGCTCTGTGCTTCCAATGGGCTAGCCTGGCTAATAGGAGGCACCCCCTACAGGGACAAAAAAGTAATGGTACAAATTTGCAACCCTCTACTCTGAAATGTTCTCTCTAGCAATCTTTAATTCTAGTTTTGATCAGGGAAGAAGCCTGACTGAAATTCAAGGATAGAATGTACTCCTTTGAGAAACCCGAAGAATAAAGTAAGGTTAGAAATCCCCAATCCCCACTGCCCAGAGGAGAAAGAAGAAGAAAAAAGAAATTTGGGAAAGAGTACCCAAGTTAAAAAAATAAATAAATTCTCAACCAAAATTCCAATATGGCCTGCTTTGCTAAAGAGGCAAATGAGCAAAGACCAGATTCAGTCCACAGAAGGGAAACATGAATACTCCTGGGAGCATGTCGTACTGCTCTCAGAAAGCCATTTTATTCTGATTCCAAAGTATTCACAAAAGAGAGACGCCACACGGGCAATCCGTATAAAAGTTGGGGGAGAACCTTTGTCTTATATAGTTTCAGTGCTGGAATATCTACTTCCCTAGAAGCTAATAATGCCTTTACAAACTTGTTTAGAGAGAGCACGGGCAGTCTTATACTGGAGGATACACGAAAGATATGAGGAAATGACAACACCAAGGTATTTATAATGTTTAACTTGATCTATTACATGAGAGCCCATAAACCACATGGGGGGAGATCACCCCACTATCAGGACCTTAGTCTTAGAAAAATTCACAGCCAACCCCTCCTGTGAGCAGAATTTGTCAAACTTGCCCATCAGCCTACGCAGACCCATTTGAGTTTGTGAAATTAATACAGTGTTGTCCGCATATAACATTACCTACACTGGAGCGTTTTTCACTAAGGGTGGATGGAAGGATTCTGCAAGGTGCCTACTGCATCACTGATGTATAGATTGTATAGATTGTATAGATTGAATAGAAGAGGGGCCAGTAAACAGCCTTGTCGAACTCTCCTTGTTACAGAAACAGAATTGGATAACTGGCCAGCAGTACCCAATCTGATCTGAAGAGAGTTACCTTGATGGAGCAAAATAATCAAATACAGCAGCCTCCGATCAATATTACCCCCCCCCCCCATTAGTTTCAGCCATAGGCATTGCCTGTCGATGGAATCAAAAGCTGACTTTAGAACCACAAAGCAAAAATACAAAAGAGATCGGCTTCTAGACAGAACATACTTGGATATCAGCTTACCCAAGACAAAGATGTGATCCAAAGTTGAAGCTCCCTTCCAAAAGCCTGCTTGTTCTTGACTGATTAATCCTTCACTATTCACCCAAGCCTGGAGTTTAATAAGTAGATACTTAGAATATAATTTACCTATAACACTCAGTAGGCTAACTGAGCAAAGGTTGGCTGGGTCAGTGGTATCTCCTTTCTTATAGATAGGGACTATAATACTCTTAAGCCAGCTGCGTGGAAACTTCCCTGATTCATTTATAGTTGTAAAAAGTCTGGCCAAAACTATACTCCACCAATCCATGCTACATTTCAAAACTTCTGATGGTATATAGTCAGGCCCTGGGGCTTTGTTAGATTATCAAGGTATTTAGTTTGTGGTTTTAAAAGAATGAGCAACTGGCTATAGCGCGTGAGACATCATGTCTAAACCCCGACCATGAAATTTTTACACGTGGTGTGATCTCACATGACGCCACACACATCTAAAAGCAGCCTCAGTCTATGTGGTTACTTGCTGTTGTTAAAAGGGAAATTTAAAGAATGCTTAGAGATTGATTTGGATATTGTATGAAAAAAATGACAGACAGAATTTACAAGTTTTCCCAAAAGCTTTACTTGCAGATTACTTATATTTAATCTTTCTGAAGTTGTTCGATATCAAAGTATTTAGTTAGCGGTTTTAAAAGACTATGCGACCCGCTGCAACGCACGAGACGTTGCAGCTAAACCCAGCCCATGGGATTTTTACACACGGCGTGATTTCACACTGGATGTGTGCTGCACACGTCTAAAAGCGGCCTGAGTGAGCAAGACGTCCCCTGCTGCCAGCCAGAAAAGAGGGTGGAAATGAATAATTGTCAGTTAAAATGTGAAAAGGAGACCGATTTTGAAGCAAAGGGGAATAGGTATTGGCCCTATGTGATCAGCCTCAGCTTCTGTGAGTCTGTGCATTGGTAGGTAGCCCCTTTGAAATACACTTCCTCCCTGAGTGATCAGATTTCCTAAGAATATTAGGATTTCAAGAATCCTCCCCCGGTCCCCTCCAGTTTGGGCTGTCTGTATTTTCCAGATACAAAAATGTCTGCTTGGACTGCATCTTAAGTAAGACACTGAAAATTTGGGTTTTAATTTCTTGATTTGCTCCTGGAGTACTTCTGTTGTGGCAGTCCTGGCACTGAGCACATAGCCTGGTGGTGTCTAATCTCCTTGCTTTTCCCAGTTTCTGTGGTTAGCTGTACTAACTAACTGTATTTTCTGGTGTGTGAATTTTTCTTTTCTGTTCGCTGTTTTGGGAATGCGTTTCTTTTTACCACTCTTGCTCTAATCTCTCTCCTGTGCCTGTGCACAGGTGCAGTAAAACAGCTCTCTAAGCCTTTCCCTCTCCCCCTATGGGCTTTCAGTGCTGCTGATGCTCTCCCAGCCCTATCCCCCCTACACTTGGAGAGACTGGCTCCTGTGACCTTGCACTGCCACACTGGCAGCTGATGTGCATGTACAAAATGGATGAGCACTATGCCATGGCTTCCATATGGCTGTCGGCTGCCACTATACTGGCGGCTTGCAGAGGTGGTAGCATCGGGGAGGGGCATTGCCTCCAGCATCCTAACAGGTGAACCACCCATTCCTGATATTAGTCTGCCAAGTATGCATTTATTTTTTGTTGCCATGTGCACATTATAGGACCAAAAACCTGGGAGGGGGAGTTTGAAATAGGGTATGTAGTTCACAAGATAATTTCACTAAAAAAAACCAGCCCATAATCCTCTGGTTTGAATTTGATGGATTTTTATGATTCTATTTAAGATAATGGGAAAAACAAGGCCAATTATTTGCAGCCTTTTGCTGCATACATTTGGGAGGCATAACCTAAAAAGAATCCAGATTTGTGCCAACAAAGAGGTCCTTTCCCTTTATGCATTTCACTCCCTTTTTGATGACTCTAGACAGTTTTCCAAATATAGGCTAGAGTTCAAAAGAAAATAAGCCTCAGAAGCGATATTACTGCCGTATCACTGCTGCTTCAACTTCTTGTGCTACTGCATGAATAAGAAAGGAGCAGCTCTTAGAGACATTAATAAAAACATTTGAGCTCTTCCCTGTCACCAGTTACCAGCTAATGATTCCCTGTGTGCACACTTAGTTTGTGAAAGACTGTACAAAAGTATCCCAAGAGAACAGAATATTATATTTGTTTCATTCTACCAGTCATTTTACTTTTAAAACCAATTTTTATGATATATTGTTCTGTACTTTTCCAGTTATTTTATTTGCATGATGTTTGCAAAATAACATATAAACAGAATTTCCCAGGCTTTGTCATCTTGGAATATATTTTACCCCAGCTTAATAGGTCCAATGGCCACAATCCTAAACCCCTCCGTGCAGGATCCACGCAGATTCTGTGCAGCAAATGTCTCCGCTATGGACTTGCCTGTGGTTTGTGCGCACATGCATGCGTGCGAATTGCACATGGTTTTCACGGGCCATGCGATCGGCCCCCACTGTGAATTGAGTGAAACCAGAACTCTCTATGATTAGGACTTTGGAGATTAGCAGTTAAGTTTTCTGTTGATTACACCCTGCTTGTGATGTTTAAGAGTAACCACAATATAAATGTCAAATAACAACAATGATAACTATGTATTTGGTGTCATTTGTATCTACAGTGCAGAAGACATACACTCCCAAGAAATGTGCTTAATAATTAGGGTAATTTCAGACGTTATGAGATCACGGTTAACCACGGTGGCCGTGATTCCTGTAACGTCTGTTGTGAGTTCCGCCAGATGTTCACCCCAGTGAATCTCCAGCGGGAATCACAATGACCACGATTCTGGACCTCCGGCCGCCCAGAGATCCAGAATCATGGTGGGATCGGGCCCAAACCATGATCATGGTGGCCATGATCCGGAAAGGGCTGAAGGTAACATTTGTTACCTTCAGCCCGCCCAGACCGTGGTCCCGACCATAGGATGGGATCGGGTGCAGCGGCTGGATTGGACACTGTGCCCACCCGTCTCCCGGAGAGCGGCTGGCCGGGGGAGTGCAGGGGGCGGGGCTGTGCAGCCACATGTCGCGCAGCCTCGCCCCCTCCCCGATCTCCAATAGAAATCAGTCCGGCACGTCTGATGGATGGTCAGACTGATTCCTGACCGGGATCCAAAATGGTCTGTGATCCCATGGCGGTCTGTGATTGAGCGTGGCGGGCCTCTGGGCCCTTCACGTCTAAAATTACCCTTAGTCCCAAATTTCCTGTTCTTTCATGTGTTGCCTTTATTTTCCTGTCTGAATTCAACATCTGTGTGACTTTTTTATTTAATTTAAAATAATTGTAGTTACCATTAAACCTTTCTATATATAAATGGGATGTTGATACCATACCAAGAGTCCACATAGTCTCAGTTTTTTTAGTATTGTTAGCTCTATGCTTTCCACTGGAAATAGTCTGAATATATTACTACACTTCATTTCATAAAGGTTGAGCAAAGTCTCTTCAATGCTGATTTGTTGGATTAATTTTAATCATGAGTCATAATTTAAAACCTTGAATTTGAACTTTGCTGCTGGAGCAAAAATGGTTTCTCTGTAAGAAACCAAATTACAATATTAGATCTGAAAATCTGTACACATTTTTTGGGGGACACAGAGTATGTAAAAAAAATAGATTTTAACTTTTAATTTCATTCTTACCTATAAGTTATAAGGGATTCTGCCATCTTTTTCCACTGGAAATTAAAAATGTTAAACAAAAGCCAAACTTTCAGGATTAAAATTAGGTCAAACAAGGTCCAATCCATTTACCTGAGAGCATTCAGTAATACAGGAGCAGGGCTGTGGAGCAAGTCATAAGTTCAAAGTCAGGCTGCTTTTAGACGAACAGCGCATGCTAGCGGGATGTCATCATGTGACTTTTCAAATTACCACAGGCAACTTCTAGACGAGACTTCTCGCATGTCATTGCCGCTCACGCATTCTTTTAAATGCCTCGATATCGAGGCATTTCATCCGCAGTATTAAAAGAATGTGTGAGTGGTGATGACACGTGAGAAGTCTCATGTAAAAGCCGCCTGCAGCAATTGGAAGAGTCACGTGATGACATCCCGCGAGTGTGTGCCACTCATCTAAAAGTGGCCTCAGAGTATATTTTTTAAAGAATTTGATTTTGATATGATTTTACTAATTTGTCTTTTGCATTTAATTAGCAGAATAAAACTACCATTTGGACACTAGAGCATACTAATCACATTTCTGAAAGGTTTAATTCATATCAAATGTAGCCTTGGCAAACCAGTACTCTGCCCAGATGCATTTCCTTTTTAATTGCTGTGAGGAAAACACTGAAAATCCTCCAGGGATAGTAAACAGAAATGACTTAAATTGGATGTTCCTTTATGTCTCCAGTGAGTAAAAGCAAATAACAATAGGTGTCTGGTTTCCAATACTCATTAACATTTTAAACTACAAAAGTGGTTTTGAACCAAACAGGGTTATTTTATAGTAGCCCTCAGTGTAGACTAATATTTGTGATTATATTTTTGTTAGAGTAATGTGAAATGTCCAATTAAGTTAGCAGTGCAATTCAGGATGTTAGCAAATGAGATGATAGGCCGCTGGAGACCCTGTTCAGTCCGTGTAGCCCTCACTCAGCTCCCACTCACATGTTTAGCATATAGCCCTAATAAAAGGGCAACCATTGCATGCATTTCTTATGCAAGAAGAAATGGTGCTTTGGCTTGGGGGTAGATTCCCAGGGAAACTAAGGCAGTCAGGCTGGATCCAGATGCAGGGGCATGAACTGTGGATGGGGGTTGGCATAGGACACCTGCCCAGGGCAACAATTATTGTGGTCATGGCAGATACGTGCTTTAGCAGGGAGGTTTGGATATGGAGAGGCTGGGACAGAAAATCCCTGGCATACTGGCATTCCTCTGTCAGTATAGTGGGGCAGAGATTCCCTGGCAAACTGACATTCCCCTATCAATACACTGTTCTACCAATGTCAGGGATTCCGCTGGCATACTGGCATTCCACTCTCCCACCAATTTGTATTCCACTGTCCCTCCAATGAATAACCAATTCAGTGATATTCTATCATATTCCATTGTATATTCTACTGTCTACCAATGAATAACCTATTCTATTGTAGTCCCTGTTCACGGGATTGTAAATTCTCTCCTTTCTTAATCCAGGGAATAGATATTTCTCACAGACTCCAAAATGGGAATTTTCTGGTTTTAGGCTCTCTAAAATAGCAACCTTAAGCTTCCAGCAGATTTAAACATGTGTCAGGCTTACCTTCGTGGCTGGGGGTCCCGGCGGCGGCAACTACTGACCCGCCAGGGGGTGCCCTCCCCAGGTCTCCCCCCCTGTCGAGGGGGTCCCAGCGTGTCCTCTGGGCATGTCACGGGGTCTGGGGACTGCCGAGGTGGCGCCGTAGCAGAGCGCTGCCAGAGGACTCGCCCCCATGGCCACACGGGGGGGTGGGGCAGAGCCACTGCCGGTGCACCGCTCCCTGCAGCTGCAGGCATGCCAGAATGGCGTGGCTGACACTATAAACGCTGGCACTGTCCGACACACAGCATAGGTGATCTGAACAGACTGTCCCCTTATTGAGAGCTAAGTGTATTTGCATTGTGAACCTTGTCTTGGTATATGCCCGTGTTCCCCTCCCCTGCCAGAGACTGTGGCTGCAGCTTGTGTAGCAAAGGGTTGGTGTTGGGTGAGTGTTGATCCTTCTGTGTTTCCCTTTGAGCGAGTGTGAGTGGGTGATGAGTGCCCTCTGCGGTATGGTTGAGTCCTTCCCCCTTTTCCCTGAGACTGGGGTCCCTGTCCTTCCTATCCTCACGGGTACCACTACACCTTCCCTTCCCTCTGGTGTGTATCCAGGGTGTGCGTGGATGAGAGGCAAGAGGGAGCACCCCTGTGCAGCTTGCTCGGCGCTCAATGATGATAGAGGACTAATCCCTTGTAGATCTCGTGACCACCACTCTATCCTGAAGGGCATCTTCACCCCGAGTTCCTTCTGAGCACTGGACAAAAGGGCCCCTGCCTCTGGACACTTGTGGGGAGGGGGTTCCCTTCTGTGTGTGACTCCCTGTCCACCCTTTCCCTTGTATTGTTCCCCCTGCTGTGACAACATGCTTGTCTTCCGGAATGTCGTATGGGTCTTTTTGCAAATAGAAGAGCTTGTCAACCAGTGCCAGGCTTAGCTCTCAGTGAATACTCTGTCCCACCAGGAAAGTCAGCTGGTTTGCATACTGCCATTCCACTGTAGCAGGAGGACTGCAATCCTTTCTTGGACCTTTAATGTTCCAGGCAAGGTGTGATCCTCCCTGCAGGAAATGGTCCAGGCATGCCTTGGCATGGTGAGATGAGATCCCTGAATGATGCAGGTCCTGGTTCCGCTGGGTGCTTGTTGCTGGAGGATCAGTCTGTACCCATTGCAATCCTGTAGCAAAGCAATTAGCAAATCCATTATTTCAGACTGCCCCCTGTGGCTGGGTGGCCCGTCCAGCCCTATGAAATGCTGTTGGGCTATGGGGAAGCTAGCTCAAAAACCACATCCACACAGCTGTTATCATCTTAGGCTGCTTTTAGACAAATGGGCTGCCGTCGCAGGACCTGCTCATGTGGTATTTCAAAGTCCCACAAGGCGGGATCACACGAGATGCCTGGCAGGGATCAAGCGCATGAAAGGTGGTCGTGCATTCTTTGCCGACTGCGAATTACATACCCGATTGTGAGGTATGTATTTGCCCACATAGCAGGCTCTGCATGTTCCAAGACCCTGCAATGAGTGGGGGCTGTGTTTCCAGTGGGTGGTGACCACATGGCTGGTGGGGGCAAAAACCTAATAGATGGTCAGGTGTACACCTGTTTGGTGTGGGCTATCATCTCATCTGTTAATACCCTCAGTTTTCTATATTTATTTATTTATTTATTTATTTTAAAATCTTATACCCCACCCCCTCTGACCAGGGGCGGCTTGGGGCAGCTTAAAAAAATAAAAACAAAATAACAATAGTAATTCAATTAACATTAAATTAAAATACAACATAATATAAAATTCTCCCATCGTCCCATCCTCCCCCCCCCCCCCAATCCCCTCCAACAAATGCCTAGCGGATCAGCCAGGTTTTATAAGCCCAAAGAAAAGTCAGCAGGTCTGGGGACAGGTGAGCCTCCTCTGGGAGGGAGTTCCACAGCTGAGGTGCAGTCACTGAGAACGCTCTCCATAGTGGCCCCCCGATTTACTCAGGGGACCTCAGGGGCTGATCGAGGACCTGGGGAGTGAGATGGTCCTGCAGATAGGTCAGGCTGAGGCTGTGTAGGGCTTTAAAGGTGAAAACCAACACCTTGAATTGGGTCCAGAAGAAAATAGGCTGCCTGTGCAGAGAACGGAGCACTGGTGTAATGTGTTCCCAGCGACCTGACCCTGTAAGGAGCTGGGCCGCCGTATTCTGCACCAGCTGCAGCCTCCAGACTGTCACCAAGGGTAGCTCCATGTAGAGTGTGCTGCAGTAGTCTAGTCTTGAGGTAACAAAAGCTTGAATGATGGTGGCCCGGTCAGATTCCGAGACGTAAGGCTGAAGCAGCCGAACCAGATGTAACTGGCAGAAAGCCCCCTTCCCTACCGTCGCCTCCAGTTTACCATGTGATTATGACAAGAATGATAAATGCAAATCTGTCCAATCATCATTTGAGTGTTTCTGTACTATAAATTGAACAGCAATTTGAGATACTTTGCCATGCTAGCTGTATGGCCCTTTTCAAATGGGGTGGCGGTGCGGGGGGGATGAGTGGAGGCAGTGGCGGGTAGGCGGTGCGTAGGTGGCCCATTACACAGATGCCTACCCACCTCCACCCATCTCCGTGTATGGAGCATCGAACATTGGCACCCGGTGCTCTGTGCATGGGTGATTGGTGGAGGTGGGTGGAGCGTGGGAGCACACACACACACCGCCATGGTGATTGCACAGATGCCACCGCCCACTCACCCGCACACATGGGCAAAAAGGACCTAGGTGGACAGGAGATCCATGTGTAGACATTCAGGTTGTTGTTATACAGCAGCAACACAAGTATTGTGTACACACATTACTAGGACTACTGATTTCAGCAATAGCTGATGCTTATAGCCTTTTGTTAGGCAATGTCTATAAAGAGCTTGTTGCAGTGCCCAGTGTGTTCCTCCACAGCAGTACATGATGAATTTGCTATAAATATTTTCACAGATATTTTTTTAGTACACAAATAAATATGCTGTAGTTTTTCCCCCAGTTCTGAACTTTATGGTTCAGTCCCAGTTCTGGGCCCAAAGTACCCAAATCTAGAACTTTGATCTCAATCTTATTTTAGTTGTCTAGGGTGTTTGACTGATTTTTGGTTCAAGTGGTTCTCCATAACCGTAGTTTTTTCTGTTTAAGATTTGCATTTGCTACATGAAACTCAAAAATAAATAAATGTGTTTGATCATTTGCTGTATGTTGTTTATTAATTCATGTGACTCAAAACCCAGGATGGCATTGTGACCAACATTTGTAAGGTTTTTCTTTTATAGAACAGCAAATCTGTTATATATTGACTTATTGTAGTCAGTAAGTTTGACTATACCCACAGTCAGCAGCAAGGAGGATTTTCAAATTGTTTTATATTTCATTGCAAAGGTTTTACCATAGCTCTATCTTCCATTTCATTTGGTCTCTGTTAACGACACTGAACAACATATGTAACTGAAATCCAGTATCATGGAAAATGTTAAAAGAGCTTTTAAATATTGGTGTCTTTTATTTATTTCCATTGTGTTTGTAGTTCTTTGTCACTTAAGTCTCTCCCAAATGCTCCAGCTGCACAAAGGTGATGGCTGGGGAAGGGGAACTATTACAAATAGACCACATTTTGAGCTGTCTTTTTCTTTTCCTTTTCTCTGGAGTTGTCTAGTCCTGATAGGCTTTCTGAACACTTTGAAGGATGATATGAAAAGCGAGTATGAGGATAGCAATTACAATCTGAATCCTTTCTATACTAATGTCATTCATTTGATTTTAGTGGGGTTGTTTTAGATTGGTTTAGGTGACAAAGAATCTGCCTCTGAGTCTTGCTGATTCTGCCTCTTGTTGATTGTTCACTTCATATGTCATTTCCATATCATCAACTCCAGGGAGAGCAGAGAGTTCACATACTACTAACACACTGTAAACAGAATGAATAATTGGTTTGTTATTTGTAGGCATAATTTGCATATAAACACCAACTGTAATTTAAATGTGTGCACTGAAACCTAAGTCCTTTATCTCCTTAATATAAAGAGATTATATGCTCATACAATGCTGGTTGGTGGGCAGAGAGTCAAATTAAAGATGCAAACTAAAACACATCTATGGGTGGAAACTGTAGGTTAATTCCTAGCCAGCATGTATGTGTAATATCCATGAACCCAAATATTGCCCTCCAACAAAAAGGTAGCTTGTTTTTAAGACAGGTGGAGAATAAACTGTGTTAATATATACTTCCTCTCTGTGTTCTGCAGGGTGCTTTGAATGCTGCATCAAGTGCTTGGGGGGGATTCCCTATGCCTCATTGATTGCCACCATCCTGCTGTATGCTGGGGTCGCACTTTTCTGTGGCTGTGGTCATGAAGCACTTTCGGGAACTGTCAACATTCTTCAAAACTACTTTGAGTTGCAAAGAGCTACTGGGGACACTATTGATGTCTTTACCATGTAAGTCGTTGTTTAACCTCTTGCAACGTTCACACTGCTGGAAGTTATGCAAAGGAAAAAAAATCCTATTCCTGAAAACATGCAGCAATAGGAAACCCCAGAAAATATTGTTTGAACTCAATGTCATTCACATCAAATAAGCAGAGCAATTTAAAAATTAATAGTTTGTGTTGATATTTTTCAATCATTCAGAAATGTGCAATATATTCTAGTATTGGTTAGCACATTCTAAAAACTGAATGTGAATGAAAGCATACAAATTATTATTTATTTTGTGATATATTAAACTTGTAGTTAATGAGATGTAGTAAAATGTGCTGTGTAACGTACAAAAATGTGTATTAATTTTCACTTATTCTCTGTAAATACAAGTCTTAGATTTGCTTTAGGTAAGTAATTAATAATGAATGGAAAGGACATATTTTATACAGAGTTTGAAATAATTCATGAATAAAGGGATAAAAGATACCAAGGCCTGGGTGCTCTAGTGTCAGGTACTGGAAAGACTAATGTCCTGGCAAAAATGGGAAAAGAAAGGAATGCCATTTAAACTTTTTTAATTTTAATTAAAAGTTTTATCCCGCCCCTCCTGCCCACAGGGCAGCCTGAGGCAGTGAACAATAATATAAACGATAAGACAATAAAACAATTTAAAACAATTAAAAAATCACCAATACAGAGAAAAGAAACCCACCCTACCCCTACCCCTCGCCAAAGGCCTGGCGGAACAGCCAGATCTTACTTAAACACAGAAATAACAGGAGAGTGGGGGACAACCGAGCCTCCTCCAGGAGAGAATTCCACAGCACAGGGGCGGCCACTGACAAAGCTCTAACATCAGTAGCCACCCACCTTGCTTGGGAAACTTCCAAAAAGGCTCCCATGGACAATCTCAAGGGTCGCACGGGCACATGGGGTGTGAGGCGGTCACACAGATAAGTAGGGCCCAGGCCGTGAAGGGCTTTAAAGGTTAGAACCAGCACCTTGAACCTGGTGCAGTGCTTTATAGGCAGCCAGTGCAGAGCCTGGAGCACTGGTGTCATGTGCTCCCTGCGGCTCGCCCCCATAAGGAGACGGGCCGCGGCATTCTGCACCAGCTGCAGCCTCCGGACCAGCTTCTCAGGCAGCCCCACGTAGAGCGTGTTGCAGTAATCCAACCTCAAGGTGATGGAGGTATGGATGACAGTGGCGAGGTCAGAGTCTGAGAGATACGGCTGAAGTCGCCGGACAAGATGTAACTGCCGGAATGCACTCCCCACCACAGCTACAACCTGAGATTCCAGGCTGAGCCGTGAATCGAGGAGCACACCCAGACTCCGCATTTGAGACACCATGGGAGGGCAAACCCCCCCAACAAGAGGATATCCCACAAAACAGGACAGGACGGGGTATCTGTAGCCCCAAGATGCAATAACTGTGGTACCGAAATCGTGGCAGATGCGAGCGATCTTACCTACAAAGTACTCGATAAATTGGTCACAGCAGTCACTGTATTACTCCAGGTCGAGGTGGAGCCAGGCAGGACTGACCAAGCCTTTCACCACCCAGAAAAGCTCTACTTGATGTGACTTTGCAGATGCAATAAGGGCAGCAAAGAACTGCTTCTTTGCTGCCTGCACCGCCACAGCATAGGCCTTTAAACTGCTCTTATGCTGTGATCGATCATACTGGTCACGAGTCCAGTGCCACCGTCGCTCCAACCGCCTGCTCTCCCGCTTCAAACACCCCAGGCCCTCAGTAAACCAAGGAGACCTGCGGGAGACTCGCTCCTCCAAGATCGGTGTCAGTGTGGATGCTGAAATCCCCCAGGACCACTAATCTAGGGGTCCAGAGGATCACATCTGACACCAGATCGGAAAGAGCATGTAGGCATGCTTCTGGGCAATTGGGTGCACAGTACACGAGCAGCACCCCTAATCTGTCCCCAGCCAAATCCAACACAAGATGGAGGCACTCAACACCTGGTGGAGCCTGCACCGGATACCTCCTAAAAGACAATGCATCCTTGATAACAATGGCTACACTGCTCCCCCCATCCCGCCAGTCGAGGCTGATGCTGCACAGAGAACCCAGCTGGAACAAGATCGGCCAAAATAGGGCCCGATTAATTGTCCAGCCAGGTCTCTGTAATACACATGAGGTCGGCGTCCCACTCCAGGATTAACTCTCAAATGTTAGTTGACTTATTGACAACCGACCTCACGTTCAGCGCATGAAACCAAGGCTTGGGGTCTCCTGGGCCTCGACCCACAACCTACCCATATGGGGGGTTGAGAGGGGAATGGGCACAAAGCACCGCTCCTACCTCATTGATGGAACACACCTCCCCTTTGGACCATATCTCCCCCGACCCGTAACAACCCTGATAGCTGCGGTAGCTCTCCCATCCTCAAAGAACAATGTTAATCACCCACCCTCCATGGGCTGCCCTGACAGGCCAGCGAGAGGGATTCCACCCCTCAAACCCCCCTGCCCATCTCTGCCACTGGCGGGCAACCCTTCCCCCCCCCCCGGATGATCACCCCTGCTCACACCCGGGGTTCCCCTCCACACCACCCCCTGACCTCCCTCTCTGTTAACCTCCACACCACACACACCCAACCCCCCACCCAACCTCTCCCTGGCTATCTGATCCAGGCTGCAAGGGAGATCCCCCCTCCTCCTCCCCACCCTATTTCTTTCCCCAAAATATCCCTCCTCCATCCCATCCCCATCCCCTCCCCTTGGGTCTCACAGGGTGTTCCACCTCCGTATCATTTGGGCACTGCCCCCCGTCTCACTGGAAGGCAGAACCGACTCCCCCTCCCCACCTCCCACCCCCTTACCCTCCTCTGCCACTGGAAGGTTAACCACCTCCCTTGGACTCCTCCCCCCTATCCCAATCCCCCTACCTCCCCCTTGCCCACAAGCCCCCTATCCCCTCTGCCCCAGAGGGGTATCCCCAAAACCACCCCCACCCCAAACAAATCATTTCTTCCCTCCTCCCACACACCCCTCTCTTTACCTAAAATAGTCCCATCCCCCATAACCTTCAGTTAAACCCCCCCAACCACAGTTTCCCCGATAGGTGGGCTCCACTGTCTCTCTTCTTCCACAACAGGAAAATTAAAACTGCGAGGGCTAGTGAGTTGAGGGTTCCAGATATCGCGCTGTTGAGAACTGCTTTGTTGTCTACGTCCGCCACGGCCCGCCAACGGCCCCAGCAATGGCCGACACCCTTTGGTATCGCCCTTGGGCAGGTGCCCAAGGGCTCCAGACCATGCAGAAATACCGGGGGGGGCCGGGAGAGGAGGGCCAATGAGCTCTTAGCAGGGACTAGGGCAATTCTTCCTTCCCCAAACGCCCCCAGATGCACCCACCCAATGAATGATTAGGACCAGTTCCCCAGACCTGAGAGTAGGAAGTGGCTAGAACTGGAGAGAAATGACTTGATGTAGCACATTCTGTTTCCAAGCCTTTAGAAATGTCACTTGTAAATACTTGTAGAAATGAGTGCTGGCCAATACTAGCATCTCCTTTCACGCTGAGGGGGAAATTGCAGGAGCAGTGTAATGTGATGGAGGAATGGTGTGAAAACATGTTAAAGGCAGATAATAGCACAACAGTCCAGAGCTAAATGTGCTTGCTCATAGAAAGGAGGATTGAAGGCAATATTGAAGCACTGCACAGAGAACCTGGGATGCCCCATGCTGTGTACTGGAATACATTATATAGCTCTCTTTGCATGTGTACATTTGTGAACCACAAGCCCTTTGCCTTTATTGGAAAAAATAAGTGCAGTTTCTGCAAGGTTCCTCTCTCTGTATTTCCATTCTCAAAGCTTTTACAATGTGGCTACTGGAGTAGCAGAACCGGATGGTGAGTCCTTTACTCCACCATTTCCCCACACAAACATAATTCCTTCTGATGTCTGAATGAGTCCTCTCTTGCTGCGTATGCCCCTAGCTGAAGGCCAGTCCAGAAAGATCCTTCAATTTATTCTGGGGACTTCCACTTTTTTCCTTTTCAGGAAACCTCGATATCAGGGTTTTACAAGTCCAGATCTTCAAGTGCACATAAGTTCCCCAATACCTGCTGGTTCCAATGGCATGCAGCCGACTTCTGGTAGCGGGGGTGAATGTCTAACCTCCCCTTGCTTCCATGCATGTTTGTTTCTTCCAGACTCAGAAATCTGGAATAAACGAGGGCTCATCTAAAAACACCCTTAGTCACACCACATCACATCCAAAGAAGCACTGATCATAGTTTAGACAGGAAACAAACCAAACAAGTCCCACCCCCCTTACACACATACCAAATTAGAGTGTGCTACAGGCAGAATCATGAGGGACAAGGGTGCACAAATGCCAGATGGTCAGGAATGGATTTGGTGTACCCGGGTGATTCAAGCAAGCAAGCCACATCCAATAAAAACAAAAATCCAGAGTCACCAACCAATCTGATCTGGGGAAAAGTTCTTTGCTGACCCCCAAAATGGAGATCAAAACCTGAGCAAGACCCACTTTGTGTGAGTCTGTTTCACTTTTCCATCTGTAAAGTGTGTGTATACTACTAGTTCCCTGTCTCACATGGATATGAGTGTGAGGTGCTCAGATAGCAGTTGTTTCAGTGAGAGATTGTTCCCTGATCTTCATACTTTAGTTTACGCTGCTGTGTGGCTTTAGCAATCTTTTTTCTTCTTCCAGCATTTAGAATAATGTGTCCAACTTGACTTTACAGCCAAGATTCAGTGTTACCAGTGAATGAAAGATCAGTCATTTTATTAGCCTCTAACTTATTTTATTAGTCTCCAAGAACCTATTAGTGCAGAACCACTGCAAATCAATGCTTTCTGTTAATAGCAAGTTTTCCAGGTTCCCTCTGTCAAATTCTTAAGTGAAAATATCCATCAGAGGCTACAGTTCAAATGTAGATAATTCATTGGAAATGATGAAGGATCTATAAAACCAAATTTAATTTTTATTAGAAAAAGAAATAGAATTGTTTGGCCATGTCCAGAGGGCTATTTTTCCTTTTGAAAGCTTACATTAAAGGACTAGCTTTCTTGGCAGCCTTGCTGTGGGTATTTTACTCCAATCAGTCCCTCACCCCCCAGCTGGGACTAAACTTTTTGGCTAAAAGCAAATAAATTGCCATCTGTAACTGGACAAAGCAGGCAGTATGAGAAATATGGCTAAACCAATTTTATGCCTTTCTGTTTGAATTTTAGGATCTTTTTTATCTGTTTAAATAAACATAACTTAAAAGAGAGTTTTCCAGGGAGAGTCAGTGATTGGTGTTTTGGCACAGATATAGTTCAATGGACAGCAGTATGTAAACCCCACTGTAAATTGCATTATCTGTAAAGTTGCAAGAACAGCCAAATCCTGTAAGCAGGGAAAATTGATACTGTAGTGCCTTCCCTTTTCAACTGATTACCCTCTCTCAGAACGATTTGTGTTTTATGGTAGTGAAATGACAATTGATTACAACAGATACCTCTTCTAATATGAATTGAACAATAAATGTAAATGATGAGGCAAGCCACTAGGAGCAATCAGGCTCCCTCCTCTTCCCCTCCCCCCTCCCCCCCCCCCCGGTTTGAACATCTGTTTTCCTTAATTCTACTGGTATTGAAAAACATATGAGTGAGAACCAGGGTCTACCCATCAATCGCAAATGTGCACAATGGATTGTGTAATGGAATTCATTGTGCTGAGATGTATTTAATCATGCTTATATGGTTTTTCTGTTATGTTTATTGACATGTTGGCCTCATTATATTATACCATCTAAAATCAATCCAGATCAGAGAGCTTTTCTGTGCTCATGGTGCAAGATACACTGTTTTATACACCCCTAACACATCATTCTCTGCAAAACCCACACCTAGTTCATACCCTGCTTCAGTTCTGATTCTTCCCAAAGTGTGCAAGATTATTTGGTCCTATTCATTTTTAAACTATTTTTAGTTTAAATATAGTACAAATATAGTTAAATGTATGTAGATGCGCTGACTGTAGTCTAATAGCAAGCAAGCCCATATGGTGAAAAGCATATTACATGGGACTGATCTATTTTGCTAGGTCTGAAATAAAATCTAGAGTCTTCCAAGCACAACATCTTGGGATCTGGCGGGGGTGCATGGGACCACTCTTGGGTGGTTCTGCTCCTTTCTGTCAGGGAGGTCCCAGAGAGTGGTGATGGGCAATTGCTCATTGTCCTTTTGGGACTGGAGTTCTTAAGAGTTCTATTCTGTCTCACCTCTGGTTCAACATGTATATGGGGCCACTGAATGAGGTCATTTGGAGATTTGGGGTAAAATGTCATCTCTTGGACACCTCTGCATAGTTGATAATCGAGGTCTGTACTACGCTGTGTCTCAAAACACCCGGGAGTCACCCAGTGCTGCTGTTTCTAATGGCGCCTGGGCGACTTCTGGTTCACGGAGGAGTGTCTAAAGCCCCCACCCCCCCACCCCACGCAGAGGCGTCCAAGAAGTTTAAACTGTGGTTTAAATCCCGCTTGTCTAAAAAGGCACTCAGCTCTACCTCTCTTTTTCATCCAACTCAGGCCCTGCAATCTTGGTGCTCACCTGATGGCTAGCTGCTGCTGGGGACTGGATAAGGTTGAGCCAATTGAAGCTGAACCCTGACAGGACTGAAGTGATGATGGTGAGCTGGCCTTGTGACCTGGAGGGGATTGGGACTCCTGTTACTGATGGGGTCCAGTCCCCTTTGGTCACTCAGGTTCACAGCCTTGGAGTGCTTCTGAACCCCTTGCTGCGCCTGGATTGTCAGGCTGCGGCGGTGGCCAGGAGCACGTTTCACCATCTCCATCTGGTGAGGTGGCCGTGACCTTTTCTTTCTGATTCAGATCTGGCCACTGTCATACAGGCTTTTATGACCTCAAGGCTGGATTATTACAATGTGCTCTATGTGCGGCTGTCCTTGATGACTGTTTGAAAGCTGCAGCTCGTCTCCTTTCAGGGACGGAGCACCGGGAGCATATTACGCCACTGGTCTGAAATCAGCACTGGCTCTCTTAGAATAGAAGCTCTTTTCAGGAATGCTAATATTGTGTCTTACATAGCATGTAAGAGTCGAATCAAATGAGAACAATTCAAGGTGTTGCTTCTCACCTTTAAAGGCCTAAATGTTCTGGGCCCCATATATCTGAAAGGCCGCCTGTCCTACCATGTCCCATTGCGGCCCCTGCAATCGTCCGGGAGTATCTCCCTACGGGTGCCATCTGTTAGCCTTGTTCATACAGCAGGGGCTTGCTGGGGGGGGGGCATTTTTGGTTGCTGCCCCTTGGTTATGCAACTCCCTTCCCCTGGAGGTTCACTTGAGCTCAGGCCTGAACGTTTTCCACAGGTGGTGTAAGCCTTTCTTTTGTTTGAAAAGGCATTTGGCTGGCAGGGAGGGTGTGTGTGTTTTGGGGTAGGGGCGTGAGAGGGGTTGGGTGTGGGGGACTGGGAGGTGGGTTTGTGCTGTTTTGGTGTTGGGGTTGTGGGTTTCCTTTAGTTTTTTTATGTATTCATTTTAATATTTTTTATTATTGTGAACTGCCCTGAGCCTTCGGGAATGGGTGGCATATAAATTTAAATAAATAAATAAAGGAAAACCACTTAGTAGTCTTGACTCATTAGCTGAGATCCAATTGTTACATTTTGGGGTCTTTGAAGAACATTCTCCATACATATTTATAATTAAAACTTCTTATAGAAAAAAATATATTCCCCAGCACCAACTCTACTGCATTATTTACTGTAAAAACAAACAAGCATGGATCAGTTCTCCAGTACAGTGGTGAGTTCAAAGAAAAGGCTGTGAATCAAGTGAAAAGAAAGAAAAACTCAAGGTGGAATAAAAAAAGATGATAGCCCGCTAAGAGTTCGCATTTTGTCCATGCAGCCCTCAATCACATGCTTAGTGTGTTCACGCTAATAAACAGGCATCCCCTTGTCTATATTTCATGTGCTTGTGGCAGACTCCACTAGTGGCTCTAGTGATCTCTCTCCCTGCAGCCACCTCTCACCTGAGAGGTGAGCTAGATGTCTCCCTCTCTGCATAGTCTCCTTCCCCGCTTGTTGACTGAGAGACTGAGGAGGAGGAAAACTGTGGAGCAGAGGAAGATCTCTAGCTTGCCTCTCAGCTTAGAAGTGGCCACAGGGGAGGGAGATGGCTACCGCTCCAACCTCTCAGTCGGTCAGGCATGCTCGGCGGGATTCTGTGCTGGTGGACGTGGATGCCAGTGAGGCTGTTGGTGAACCTAATTGACAAGACATAGACATGTGGGTAACCATTAGCCCCAGTGATTGACCCACATAGTGCATCCACAATGTCCCTGGATTCTGCTGTGAGTGGCGGCTCTCTGGTGGCCATGTGAAGGCCGCAGGTCGGATGCCTAAGAGACAGGCATGTGAGGATGTACCTGGCGAAGGCTAATGTGGGCTATCATCTCATTTGACTCCACTCACAGATGTTCCACTACCATTCCTGAAAAGAGCTTCTGTTCTTAATTTCTCATATTCTGTTAGTATATATTATGTTTTGAGCTCTTCACACACAAGGGAAGAACAATCCATTCCTGAAGAACTCAAAATTTGTGAAATCAGTTAAAACTCAAATGTTGAGAAATTTTACATATTAACTATGCCTATTAAGAACAAAACCTAAGACTAGATGCTTAGCTGACATAAATGGTGTTGTGTCGTTAAAGCCAGTAGAACTATATTAATGTAGCAACTGAGGGATGGTCTGGAATTTACAAATGTGTAAATCAGGAAATATCTCAAGAGTGAATCATGTAGGGATGTGCGAACAGAACGCGGTTCGGATGTTTGGCCGTTCGGTCATTCAGTTTGAAACCCGAGTTCAGGTTCGACTGTTCGGTTTGGCGGAGTTCGAAAATAGCGCTATTGATACAGAAATCGATACCGAATTCGAAGATATTTTTTTTGTATCGGTATCATTTAGCCCTGGGACCACCCCTGGTGCCAGGAAGTCTGCTCCTCAGCTGCCTCCCCCTTCCAGTCACATTTTTCCCGCCCCCAAACTCATCCAAACTCACCTGAACATGACCGAACTGTTTGGCCGTTTTTGAGTTCGGTTCGGACGTCCGAACAGACCGAGTTTGGGCCGAACTCCGAACATCTGAACCGCATTTGCACATCCCTAGAATCATGTCAGAGACCGCTCTGAGGTGGAGCTGGGGCTATTTCCTGGAACAGTCTCGGGAGGAGCGGTAGCTAAAAAAAACATGCCTCATGTGAAAACAACTGCATAATATGCTCTCTGCCTTACAGCCAGCAGGTTCAGCTGGTGTGTGTCAGGGAGTGTGGGAGCAGCATCCAAGATGTGGGCAGACATGGGGTTTGGGGCATAGAGTCAGGATCAGGACTGGGAGTCAAGACAGGAGGGGAAAACAGGAGGCAAATACTACAGGAGAGGCAGGACTGGGAGTAAGAGCAAGGACTGGGAAGTATGTGAGGAAGAGACAGTTGCTCCACCCAGCATCCTGCTTCCACCAACCAGGCTTGTATCCAGCCAGGAGGCATGACGGGCTGGATAAAAACCTGGTTGGTGGCATGGCAGGGGCTGCTAAAGATAGACAGCAGGGCAAGGCAAGGAGTCCTCTTGACGGGAGTGACTGGGCCCAAGGGAGGCTGAGGTAGTGGTGGTGCCGCAAGGCTGGACACTGCTCCAGAACCTGAGGGTTTATGGCTGGACACTGTAGATTGTGGTTGGGTGGTGGTCCTGCCTCCTGTCAACAAGGACTGTTACCTGGCTGTGGTATGCAGATGCAAGGAGAGAGACATTTTGTGCTCTCCCTCTGTTCACTCAGGAACCCAGCACATTAGATCTCCAATAATACCAAACCATTGCTCAGTCTTACAGGAATAGAAGTTTATCTAAAAATGACTCATTTGTATCCCAGTAGTTGTGTCAGTGTGTATGACTCTGTCTGCATCTGTATTAAAGTTTTTACTTTTGAAGAATGAAACTGAAGAAACATCATCTGGAAAGGAATAAAGAAATGCGTGTCCTTACTAAGGAATTCTTAAAAATAAGGGAGATAATAGAAGTGTATTCCTGTTCATTCTCTCTCTTTACACAGGGTGGACAGTCAGAACCGACAGGTTATGTCCCTACTCACTCTGTAGTAGGCAGGATCCAGATGATTGACAGCCACTGCTAGTGGGAGGGGCATACTCCTGCACCAGCTCCCCAGTCTGTTCCTGCCCTGTGAGAGAACAGGAAGCAGGGTCCTTTGCTCCCTCAGGGAACTGTTTTAGACTATAAGCTTTTATTTCCACTTTTTGTTTTGTTGTTTGTTTGGGCGTGGGGGGGCTTTCCCTCCTCAGGAAGGCAGGGTTGTGAGCTTTGTGCCCCTCCCCCTCCCTTCTTTAGTCTATTTAAGGGAACCTCGTTGGTGGGGTGGGCAGTATTGGCCACTGTGGAGATGCAAAAGTGCTGGCTAAGTACCAGGGAAGTGCTAGAAATTCCTGTAAAAGTGCTGTTAAACTGTTTTAAAAGTCTAGAAAAATCCTGGGAAATGACAAAAATGACAAAAAAAGATGAAAACATGCTGTAAAGTAATAGGTTTACAGTTTTAAGTACTGTAAAAATTTCAGAAAGTGTCACAATTGACGAGAAATAATGAAAAATCACAGGCACTGATATCTACAATGGCAGAAGTGTAGAATCACCAGAGACTGAAGAAGTACTGATGAACACTCACAAGCGCTCCTGAAAGGTTGGTATTTCCCTGTGGAATGGGAACACTTGCTCTCATCTCAGCTCTAATCTCCTCCTTGTGTTTCCATGCACCTTGGACTGATCCTGCACTCCCTGACCCGAACTACTTTGGCAGGAGGGGGCGGCTATAGAAATAAAATGAAATAAATATAAATATTGTGTTCTTTGTGCCTATTGGAGGCTGACCCTTCTGATCCTCCCTACTAGAACCTGGTCATTCTGATCCCGCTGGCAACTCTAGACACCAGGGTACTGGGGCTCAGAGTCTGCTATGATGGCTCAGAGTCTGCTACAGTGGGGGCTCGATATCAGCTTGGCATGACCTCTGCTTGACTGCCCGGGAAGCCCCCTACATGACTACCTAGGGAGGCTGCGCTGACCAGCAACAGCTCTGCTCCAGTTCTGCCTTGTCTCATCTCATCTAGTCCAGTCGTGCATTGCTTCATCTTGCCTCACCTCATCTGTGCAGTCCATCCTGCCTCTTCCGTCCTGCTCCCTTGGTCTGTGTTCTGATCCCTATCATGACCCTTGCACCCTTCACCTCAATCCTGTACCATGTTTGACCTTGGACCCTGACCTTACACCAACTCTCTGGACCCTGATCCTGCACCAGCTTACCCAGCACCAATCCTGCACCTATTCTCCGTTGCCCTAGCCTGTGGTTCCTGACAGACCCCGGAAGCTGCAGTGCAGCCGAAGAGAGTGAGTACGTCTAATCTGGGCATTCCAACCCCCTCAGACCGGGCTCTCCTGTAGGATGATGGGCCTGAGGCTGTATTGGTATGACTGGAGAGGCAGGTTGCTTCATGCCCCTGCCTCCGGGCATGGCCCTGAGGGAGGGTCGAGGATCCTGGGGCAGTAATAACCCAGCTAGTAATATGAAAGATGGGGCAGAGACTCTGAGTTTGCCTGTTACGGAGCACTTTGCCTCTCTCATTGCTGGACCTAGTGCTACTAGAGGTCACAGCTATAGGGGACCCAAACCCAAACCTGAGGAGTCTCCCTCACAGAACCCCTCAAGCTCTTCGAAGGACTCTTCTCCCCTCCCCTTTTCATTCCCCTTCTCCCCCAGAGAAGGGAGAAAAGGGGATGCTTGCAGGGTTCCAAGCAGAGTATGGCTCATAGGGGTAAGAAGGAGAATAAGCATAAGGCCCACCATAAGGGGCCCAAAGGCAGAAAAAAGAAGACTTATTTGCTCTCTTCATCTTCCCCATACCCCTCCTCTCACATGCCCTCTCTTTCAGACCAGTGGAGGATGGGGAGCTCTCTGGTGCTGAGACCAAGAAGCATGAGGGATCTCTAGATGTTAGATGGTTTGAAGCAGAGTATTATGAGAAACTACTTGGGAAGGTGGTCTTGATTTTAGAGCTTGCCCTTCCTCTTAGACCCCAGAACCAGGATCCCCTTAAGGAGAACAAAAGGGCTTTTCCTAAGCAAAGGGCTAGGCTGCCTGACCTCCCGCTGGCTCAGTTATGATACCATTAACAAAGAATTGGAGCAGCCTTCCAGATATAAGGGGCTCCACAAGTACATGAGCCACTTCTACTCTGTCCCCAAGAACCAGTAGTAGAAGCTACTTAAAAAGAATCCGAACTAACCGTGCCAGGAAAGCATAGAGAAAAAAAGTGGCACCAAGCACTGGAGTCCTCAAAACAAAAAGGCTTTTCTATTCCTACTAAGAAAAAGAAAACCACCAGGCTCTCAGCTTCTCAGAACCCAAATACTCTGCTGCTACCGACGGCACCATCAGTTCCACCAGCACTTATCAACACTAGTTGAACAGCAACAGTTCCAATGGCACCCGATCTCCCAACTGCCTCATCAGACCAACTCACTGACCAGATTTTTCTACAAAAAATGCGACTTTTTTTTTTTTTTTTTTGCAAACGTTCATTACCACAGCTCCATCCCCCTTCTCAGCTTCTAAAAACTCCAGAGCAGCCTTTCATACCTGTGGGAACTATTCACCCTGGCTCCTCCTACTTAGATTAAGAATGCAAGGACATTTCTGTGGGGCATTTCTCTCCCCACACCAGAGAGCCTGATGTCTTCAAGAGACCTTATTCTCCACATCACAAGCATTGGCTGTCACCTGGGTTCTCTCCAGGAAGTGTTTCTTCATGTCACTCCAGGAAAAGACAACACTTGCACCATGATTCACCTTGCACCATGCCCACCTGCAGATCAAGGTGCTGCTCATGAAGATGCTGCTCTTCCTCTTGTTCGAGACCTAGATCTCCTATCTGCTGTAACCATAACAGAAGTTCTTATCACACATCTCCAGCAAGGTCTACTACTAGCAGGATTGCAACTTCTGAACAAAGAACCACTCAGCCAGTTGCCTCTCAAAACACCCCAAAAGACAAATTACAAGAGTGTATAGTGGTTCCTGATCCTTTATTATCTGAGATGATTTATCCTTCTAGTTCTCATAACTCATCTGAACCTTCCTCTACCGATTCTGCAAAAGAGATCCCTCTTTCAACATCTGATAAGTCTCTTCTTTCAGATGATACCATATCAGCTCCTCCTGCAGATACCATAGTCCCTTCCTTGGAACCATCTCCATCAGAGAATCCTCAAACAGTTTCAGAAGCTACTGTGTTGCCTAAATATGACAATGCCAAAATTGCCAGTCAAGGTAGTTAAAAAGACTCCAGCCACATCACCTTTTCATATCCTCTCTAGGGGTGATCCCAGGTAATTAACATTATGAATAGCGCCCTTGAACTATGGGCAATATGTGGATCCAATCTAGCAGCCAACACACACGCCAACAGGATATATCCCTTTGCTCCTGATGACAAATTCATGTTTTTCAAGCATCTGACCCCAAACTCCCTGGTTGTGGCAGTGTCTTCGCAAAGATGGTGACAAACCTCCTCTAATTCTACAAACACACCTTCACTGCTTACCTCTCCTATGGACATTGCTGGTAGAAAGGCCTTCACTTCTGCCACTCTTAACTTGTGCATTGCAAACTTTTTATTAACCCTTTCCAGCTACCAACATGTTCTATGGTAGAAAATATTAGAGGCCAGAAAAAAAATGAAAAAAGAAAAAAAAAACAGAACAAGCAATACAATAACTTCTTGCCCTTTATAAGGAAGGCCACACAGGGGCATGCTTCCAACTTAAGGCAGTCAAAGACATAGCTGCTTGCACTGCAGAAATGTTGCATGTGTCATTACTCTATGATGCAGCGTGTGGTTAAGATCCACAGCTCTGGTTCCTGAGACTCAGGGTGATGACTCAGGGTGATTTAGACGTGACGGGGCACCTATTGACCCCATCACAGAATCACCTTTTGATTCCCTGCCCGAATCAAAATGTCACGTCTAACAGACGTACCGACTGATTCCGGCGGGGAATTGGGGGGGCGGGGCTGTGCGTCGCAACGTGCGGCCGCACAGTCCCACCCCCCCATGCTTCCCCAGCCGCCTGCTCTCCTGGAGACGGGCGGGCACAGTGACCAATTCGGCCGCTGTGCCCGATTCTGTCCCGAGGTCTGGGCCACGGCCTGGAATTGGCGGCGGTAACAGACATTACCGTCCACTGATTCCCGGCCATGGTTCAATTAACCACGCTTTTGGGGATGGTGCCTGGACCAGCCTCGAAAGTGTGGTTATTTTGCTCACTGCCGGTGGTTCACCGTGGTGAACATATGACGTCGAGGAACCAGACGTTATGGGACCATCCGCCACCACGGGGGATTGTCCGTGGTTGACTGTGATCTCGTAACGTCTGAAAATACCCTCAGTCTAAAATAGAGGACTTACCATTCGACCATTTTGCAAGTTCTACAGATGAGATGTTAGAGAAGGTGAAGACTACCTCTGACAGAGTATCCAAGCTGAGGGTAGTCCCCAACTCCAGGAAAAGGTGCTGGAACCAATTGTCCTCATTTTACCATAGACAATCCCCCTTTTCACCTATTAACACCTATTCTTACTATCAACATAAAACCTATTTTTACTATCAATGGTGCTATCATCAGCAACCTTGTTACTATCAATGAGGTAGACAACCCAGACAGCTCCAGCAGAACAGACCCAATATAAGCGATACTGCCCAGGGTCCACAGCGGAAGTCTCGTGTTTAGCTGTTGCAACCAGAACCTTATACTGGTCATCGATATGGCCACCAGATTAACTTCCTCTTTAACAACTTGGAAAAATATTACATCAGATTGGTGGATATTAGAAATTATTATGGGTACTCCAATTAAAAAAATTACCACCAAATAATCCCCCTGCCCCATAATAATCCCCTCATTAGGGACCCCTCTCAGAGGATACAGTTACATGCGGAAATTCTCACTCTTTTGCATAAAGGAGCGATTGAAAAGGTCCCATAACAATATGGGAGCAAAGGATTTTATTCACGATATTTCCTTATACCAAAGAAGGATTAAGGATTCAAAGCCATTTTAAATCTTAGGTGGTTGAATACATTTGTTAAGAAGTTCAAATTTAAAATGTTAACTATTCCAAACCTATTGGCATCACTCAATGAAAATGACTGTTTTGTGGCTCTGGATTTGAAGGATGCGTGCTTTCATGTGCCAATACGTCCTAACCATTAAAAATATCTCAGATTTACTATTGATAACATGTATTTTCAATTTTCAGTTCTCCCTTTTGACCTCTCTACAGCCTCCATGGTATTTACTAAGATAGTGTCAATTGTCACTGCAGCTTTGAGAAGATAAAAGATCCACCACTAGTTGGACATCTCCAACTACATTCCCAGCAAAATCGAGTGCTGAGTTTCAGCTTTACTCAAGTCTTCTGCGTAATAAACAACATCAAGAAACAATCAACAATAGAGACCTACAGGCATAAATTCTCCATGTGGGCATCACAAAAGCATATCAATCCGTTGTCATGTCCTCTGCATGTCATTCTGGACTATTTATTGCATTTTTAAAAGGCCATCTGTATAACTCCTCGATTAAAGTACATTTGGCTATAATTGCTGCTAAACATGACTTTATAGATGGGAAATCTATTTTCTCACCAAATCCTTCCTAAAAGGATTAAACTTGACATATCCTCCAAGACCCCCAATAATGCCTTCATGAGATTTGAATCTCATCCTGGCAAGACTCATACAACCACCATTTGAATTCATGGCATCTTTATCATTAACAAGATAGAATTTATTTGTATTCAGCAAAAACGTTGCTATAACAATTTATCACAATCAAAAATACATAACAAAAAACAACCAGCAATTCAAATGTGTAAATTATATATACAAGGTTCAGGACTGAGTTTACAGTTCAAATTTTAAAACCAAAATTTTCTCCATCCAGATTAATAAAGATAGAGGCAGCAAGACATTTGCTTCCCATAAATTCTTAGGTTAGTCAGTAATTTCTTAGCCTAATCCTCTTCTATTTCCATCTTCCAGATTCTCTCTACTAGTTTAAAAAAGCAAGCAGTTGCTTTTACTTGTACTAAATTGGGTTTTTATCCTCCTACCCTTCTTTATTATTATTTATATTTTCTTGTTGTCCTTTCCCTGTTTTATTTGTGAGGTTTTAATAAATGTTTTAAATGTTTTTAAAAGCTGTTTTTTAAAAATTTGTTAGCTGCCCCGAGCTGCTTGCAGGAGGGGTGGGGTATAAATATATTAAATAAATAAATAAATAAATAAATCAGAAGCGGTAAGCAGCATCACAAACTTTTTTTCAACAGGTAGGGATGTGTTCTGAAATAACGGGTCTATCAGGACTACTCTGAGATCTGCATACCTTGGGCAATCAAAAATAATGTGATGCAACATCTCTATTGCTTGGAGATCGCAGCAGCAGATCTTCTCAGCATAAGGGACCTCCATTCTCTTCCCTCTAACCACCACAGATTCAATTATATTAAAATGAAGTAAAGTCATAAGCCTCCTTAAATTAGAATCCTGAAGCTGTAGGAGATACTGTTCCAAGGCACTGGAGAACTTTACCCTTGAATACATTGAAGCGCTCCTACTGTTCTAGCTACAAGATCATCCCTCTCTGCCAGATCCCTTACCTTTTGCCTAGTTTCGAGCCTTGCTGCATTATAATCAGGGCTGTCCCTATCTATCTAGGAGAGGGCTATTTTACCAGACAATGTCTGAATCCCTCTCCACCACTTATAGTGGAGAGAGCCTCGATGCTGGCTTTGCTCCAGATAACACTGATGAGCTAATGGCAAGGTCCTCCCTTGTCTTAACTTAAGACAATACAGCAGTGCTCTGCAACAAGCACACGACCTTACGGAAACTGAACCTGTTTCTAGACGGAGAATGGGCAGGGGAGAGGCTCTAGGAGCTCTCAAGATGGTCCTCAGAAAAAGATTTTGTGGATTTTCCTCTCTTGCCCCAAAGCTAAAATAAGTTATCTCTGCCCCATAAAGGAGCTGTGGGAGAACCTTAGCTTCAAAGATGGAAAGGATCTGGTCCACAGAAGGCATAAACGCTTCTCGGTTCACCCTAAGTATAGCAGACGTTGACTGGTATTACTTTCCAACTCAGAGCTCCAGATTTGCCTTCCATGCTCGGGAGCTTGAGATTAGGACATGACTTTGGACTTAGAGACATTTACTGCAAGATGATTGAGATGGCAAAAGCTTTGCAGGGAATCAAGGCATTGCTGCGACTCCTGCCTCGTCTGCAAAAAAAGGACAATATCATCTGCATATAGCAACAATGAGATTGGCCTAGTTTGTATAAGTGGGGGGGTTGTATGATTGGCTGCCACCACCGGCATCTTTATCATTAACAAATCTCCTGCAGAAAACTCGCAAGATACCAGCATTAAGGAAGTCCCCTCGCTTCCTTACGTTCCACAAGGACAAAGTGGTTCTAAAACTGCATTCTAGCCTTCTTCCCAAAGTAGTATTCTTTTCACCTCAGCCAGGATACATTCCTACCTATATTTTTTCCAAGACCGCCTTCCAGACCCTTGGAATCCAAACTGCATACTTTGGACATTAAAAGCTTTCTATATTTCTAGAACACAAGACTTTAGGATAGAGTATAATCTCTTTATATCAGGCCAAGGACCTCACAAAGGGAAGAAACTTTTCTCCTGGAGACTTTATAAGATTATATTCCTTTATATTTTTTCATGTTATACATTATAAGGTCTACCCCTTCCTCAGAATATCAGGGCACAGTCTACTAGGTTGGTGTCTACTTCTACAGCTTCCTTTGGATATGTTCCTATAGAAGACATCTGAAGACCTGCCATGTGGTTGTCCTTACCACACTTTTACCAAACATTATCCGTTAGACTTGGTTGAGTGTGAAGATACATAATTTGGGGGAGCAGTCCAAACTCATTAATTTATCCCACCTTCTTTTGGGGGGGCACTGCTTTTTATTCTCCTAACAATTGGGAATGCATGCAGCCATTCAAGGAGGAAAGACAGGTTACTGACCCATAACTGTTGTTCCTAGAGATGGCTCTGTGCGTTCCTACATCCTACCTGCCTTCCCCTGTTAGTGGAAATTACCTTTAAAATATATTAATTAATTAATCTAGGTCTTAGCAGTTTCAGGAACTGAGGAGAACAGAATGCTGATGCCCCTTATATAACCTCATACTGGTGCATGCAATTCTGAGCACCAGGGAGGGGAGGGGTCACTTCCAAGCTTGAGACTGCTTTGGAAAAGCCCGTGAAGACAGGCTGCGGCAGGCACACCAAAAAACTGGGAATGCATAGAGCCATCTTGAGGAATGACAGTTACAGGTCAGTAACCTGTCTTTCTTTTGTCTTCATCCCAGCTTTTGGGGGTCAAAGGAGTCGTTGGCCACATAGGATGCAGCACCCAGCCATGTAAAGGTGGAAAAAGCAAAAGGGTCCACAGAACCAGTCCAGCTTCAGAAAAAAACAGCCTGCCTCCAACAGGCCAACTCAGTGGTCCACCTGACTGGCAAGGCCCCTTCCCTTAGAACCTCTGATTGTGAGGAGGCTCTGACACTTTGCAGGCCAGTGGGTGACATCGGCATTTAACGACTGGGTGAGAGAGACAATTTCTTGGGGGTAGTCGATAGAGTTAATCTTTCCCTAAATGATTATTTCTCCCCCTGCATCCGGCTACTCCTCCGATCGGGTAGCTCTCTGCTTTGACCACCAGGAGGCAGAAGTGAAAAACTTCTTTCAGAGCTTGCGTGACTGAGCTACCCCGCTGCTGCGTTTCTCAGTCCGTCTTCTGCCTCAGGACCATCAGGATGGAATTGATAGTGCTCCATTGGGGACGCTTGGAATGGGCAGGCGGGGCAAAGAGGAAGTGATTTTCCCAAATGCTGTCTTGGGAACCGCGGCGATTAGCCTCAGCCAGCTCCCTTGCACTGTGCCTGGAAGCGGGGGAAGCCACACAGATTTTTTCTAAGATGGCCTCATTGGTGCTGGCATTCCCCCCATCCAAGAATAGACCCAGCCAGTCTGGGGGTCTGTTTTTTCTAACTGGTAGCCTCTCCTCGGATCCAGTTTTGCCCGTGACAAAAAAAAAAAAGATGGAACCGCAAGGAGAAGACAGAAGGGAGGAGCAGATCTCAGTCCCTCCAGAGGACATGCAAGTAGAGCCTATGGCCTATTTAACTCACTCCATGGGGAGAATAATGGAGTCCCTTGACAAACTGTGTGACCTAAAGTTGCAAGGGAAATGAAAGAGGCCTCCCTCTAGGCAAAAGCTGACTAAACGAGCCCCATTAAAAGCAAAGAAAAAAAAGGTGGGGAAAATGGGTAAGCCACCACAAGAGGGCACCATTACCTGCCTTTTGGAGTCCCCGCAGACCTCTGGGGAGAGTTCTGCCAGAGAGCACGGTGGTAGAGGGAGGGAACAGCCATAAGATGATAGGCGCTCAGGCTCCGAATTTGATTCGTTTCCCCCCCCCCAATACACTGAGGAGGGGGAATATATGGATCACTTACCAGATCCCAAGGACAGGGATAGACAGTTCCCTCTGGCTCACAGGGAAGAGCTGATGGGCCAAGTAATTAAAACCTTACAATTAAAGGAGAAGCCCCACAAAGCAGACTCCTCTGATTCACAAGAGGAGGAGCACAGGGATTATATTCCCTTGGTCCATGGCAAGGAGCAGGGAATTCCCCTGGATAGGGCTTTTGAGCACCTACTGTTGGAGGAATGGAAACACCCCAACAAGGCATATAAAATGAACAGGACTCAGGATTCCCTGTATTGTTTCTCCAGGAGGAAGGAACTCATGTTCAAAACCCCCAAGGTGGACACAGCCGCCGCCTCTCTAGCTAGGCAGACGGTTTTCCCCACTGGGGGACTGCTTTCCAAAGGACCCAACAGACAGAGTGTTAGATTCAGCTCTCAGAAGGGCCTTGGAGGCTTTGGCATTCACCTTAAAAATTAATATTGTGACCTCCTATGTGGCCAGAGCAGTTCTAGCTTGGATGCAGGAGGCACAGGACCAGGGTACCTCAGAGAGGAGAGCGCAAAAGCTGACCTCACACACAGTGATGGCCACTGCCTTAATCGCAGACTTGTCAAT
This sequence comes from Sphenodon punctatus, assembly GCA_003113815.1. Classification (NCBI taxonomy): domain Eukaryota; kingdom Metazoa; phylum Chordata; class Lepidosauria; order Sphenodontia; family Sphenodontidae; genus Sphenodon; species Sphenodon punctatus. Next base: position 1,569,814 of record QEPC01015544.1, read on the forward strand.
GGATGCAATGACTTGGGCAGCTCGCTTGATGGTGAGCAATGTATCAGCTAGGAGGCAAGTATGGCTGAGGTCTTGGCAGGGGGACATCACAGCAAGAACTTGCTGGTAGATGTTACAAGGGGTCCAAGCTTTTTGGCATGTGCCTGGATAAGGTGCTGGCAGATGCAACCAAGAAGGATAAGCCTAAGACGCTACAACAGGTGGGCCCCAGAAAAAGTTTTTTTCAGGGGCAACCGTTCAGGTTCAGAGGAAATGCAAGCATGCATAGAAGATATCAGCCGCATGCACAATACAACACAATATAATAGCGACCCACCATTCAATTTTTCCTTTTGTAACAGGGGACAGACAGGCAAAATTTGGAAACCAAAAAGCCAGACCCCTCCCACATAGACAACCAAAGCAGGACTGTGACAGAGGCCCTGGGAAAAGCCTAGGAACCCCGATCCAGCTCACCTGGGAAAGCCCGGAGAACCCCGCAAGCCGGCAGCCTGCCGTAGCACTGGCGGCAGAGCGAGAAGGCGGGGCCGCCTGCGGGACATTGGGGGGTGGAGCCCCACACCCGGAAGGTCAGAGGCAGGACTGGAAGGAAGGCCCTGAAGAGCCAGGACATCCAGAGGGAAAGGAGGCAAGAGGCAGGGGAGCTGGGGGGAAAGGGAATTACCCCTGCATGCTGGACTGGGGGGAAGAACTGTGAAGAAAGCCCCTGTGAAGGAACGGGACAGCCTTGGAGACAGAGGGGTTGGGAATGGGGCACGAGCCACTCAGGACACAGGGAGAGGGTAGGATCAGGTTACGGTCTGTGGGGAGCACGCCACCGGGGGGGGTTAGGCACTGCTCCCTGTTTCCCCAGAGGTGCCCTCGGAGAACAAGTGGGCCTTCCCTCCCCGCCGGCCCCGCATCTGGAAGCCGGTGGGGCACATAGATAGAGGGAGGGTGACAAGTGCTGTCCCTGGGTGGGTCTGCCTGTGGCAGCGGCAGGCAGAGGAGAGGGGGCTCATGGCCTGATTGGGGTGGGTGGGTGAAGGCAGTATGGATGCAGAAGCCATGTTAAAATGGCTTATGGAGGCCCAAACCGCCCAGTAGGAGACCCAATGAGGGTTTCTCCAACAGCTGACAACCAAGCTGGCAAGCATACAGGCACGCAGCCAGGCCCAGATGGCAGAACAGGTGTCCACTCTCATGGCCCCGGCCATAACAGCCCTGACCGCCTGTGCCGGGGCAGGCTCTGGGGAGAGAAGGGGCTGCAGGTGCGGCTTACAAAAATGCCCCCCTTGGATGAACTCGAAGCTTTTTTGAATATTTTTGAGTAGGTGGCCACGGCTGCCAAATGGTCCCAAGAACAATGGGCCCTCCTCTTGGCTCCTTGACTATCGGGGTCGGCCCAGGCCGTCTATGATAGGCTAGAAGCAGCAGGGGCCACAGATTTTGTAAGGGTCAAGTGGCCATCCTGAGAGGGTTGGACATCTCAAAAGAAACATACAGGAGGTGGTTTAGAGGCGAGAAGTATTTGCTGGGGTCATCCCCGCAGGCTCTGGCACAGCAACTAAGAACTCATTGCCTGCGATGGTTGAAACCCCAGCAAAGAACTCCTCAGGAGATTGTAGAGCTCATGATGACCGAGCAGTTTATCCACATACTACCCCCAGGGGGTAGGGCTTGGGTCACCTGCCATCGACCCACATCACTAGAGGGAACCGCTCAGCTCCTCAAAAACTATGAGACCTTCGAGGGGGCCTCTGGGTATGGATGCTGGGAAGGGTCCAAAGGTTCAGGCAGGGAGGGAAAAAACCTTAAGCCCAAGGGATTCTGGGAGGGGCAACCCAAGGGCCCAGGGGCTGGGAAACCCCGGGAAGAGGGACCCCGGGGTTGGGGAGGAGTCAGGAATGAGGGGGATACCCAGCCTGCCCTCTGGGGGATCCTGGTAGGGTCAAGCCATCTCCCCAGGAAGCTGCCAGACCCCAACTCAGGCTGAGAGGCAGGGGTTAGCCCCGGAGGGCAGGTATGCTATCAATGTGGGAAGCCAGGGCATTTCAAGAGGGAGTGCCCTCTCATGGATTGTAAATTCATGAACGGGTGGTTCGGGGAGGAAAGAATGAGGCGCAAATGCTCGGGGAAACCCCTTGTTCCCATGTGGCTAGGGGGATGGGAATATGGGGCCCTGGTCAACACGGGTTGTGGGAGGACCTTAGTATGCACAGGGATCCAAGGAATACCCTGTGCCTCCTCTCCCCAGATAGGTATACGATGTATTCATGAGGAGGTCCATTTCTACCCGACGTGTATTGTTGACCTGTGGGTGGCAGGGCATGTAGTGACCCAACAGGTCGGGGTGGTGCCCGGCTTGACCCACCCCGTCATATTGGGACAAGACTGGGGGACCTTGATCCCCTTGTTGCAGACCTCTGATGGGATGGAGGGTGATGGACCACCGGGGGAGTCTGCGAACCCCGACCCAGGACGGACAGAAGGGGGACTGTCCCGCGACAAGGAAATGCCATGGATGGTAAGGCCTTTTGATATTTATACAAGCGCAGCATAGCGACCCTGCATTGAGGCATGCCTACACCAGCTGGAAGTAGTGAACAGCGAACCCCAGAACCCTGGCCGCCCGATCCCCTACCCCCATTTTGAATTGATAGAGGACCGGCTTTATCGAGTCGATAGGGAGGAGGCCAGGGGGGAAGTGTGTCAACTGCTAGTGCCAGGGCTGGTGCAAGGGGACTTGCTATGATTAGCACATGAGGTGCCCTGTGCTGGGCATTTGGGTGAGGTGAAAACCCTAGACAGGTTAACTGCCCAGTTCTACTGGCCTGGAATCCGGGTGGCAGTAAGGCGGTACTGTGCCTCCTGTCCTGATTGCCAATTGACCACCAAATGGAAGGTAGCCCCGGACCCCCTCATCCCTTTCCCCTAGTGGGAACACACTTTGAAAAAATGGGGATGGACATAGTGGGGCCCATAGAATGATCATCGGAGGGGTATCGCTATATATTGGTGACAGTGGATTACGCCACTCGACATCCGGAGGCTGTCCCCGTAAAGTCCATCAAAGCCCTGATAACAGCTCGGGAGCTGCTAAAAATGTTCGTCCGCACGGGGTTTCCCCGTACCCTCATAACTGACCAAGGCACTAATTTCACAGGGTGACTCATGCAGCAGCTGTTCCGCTTATTAAAGAGCCACCATATTCGGATCTCTGTGTACCATCCTCAAACGGATGGGCTGGTGGAGTAGTTTAATCAGACTTTAAAAGCCATGCTCCGCAAGTTTGTCCGAGAGGAACCCAAAAACTGGGCCTCCCTACTCCCAGCCCTCCTATTTGCTTATCAGGAGGTCCCCCAAGTCTCGCTAGGATTCTCTCCTTTCGATCTCCTGTATGGGAGATGACCCCGGGGGTTGTTAGACCTGGTAAAAGAAGGGTGGGAGGAGACTCCAAACCCCCAAGACAATGTAGTCACGTATGCCACCTTCCTGCAGGAAAGGCTAAAGCAGATGGGGGAATGGACGACTCAGAACGACCTAGAGGCCCAGCAGAGACAAAAGGAGTGGTTTGACAAGCACATGAGGGCTCGTCAGTTGTCTTGGGACAATGAGTCCTGGACAATGAGTCTTGGTGCTGCTGCCCTCCACAGCATCAAAACTACTTGCCATGTGGCCCTTACGAAATAATTGAGCAAAAGGGGCCCGTAGACTATGTGGTATGTCAGCCCGGGCGGCTGCCCGAGCTACAGACTTATCACATCAACCTCCTGAAGGAGTGGAAGGAACGAAAGCCCGAGCCCGTAGAAGCCCTGGAAGGGGACCTTTCCATCTGTGAGACCGGGACCACCAAAGAAACCGACGTTATGGTAGGGGAAGAGTTAAGCCCCACCCAGAAGGGACAACTAAAAGACTTCGTAGCCACCTACCAGCACATGTTCACCATGATCCCCGGGTACACCTCCCGGGTCTACCATGATATTGTGACCGAGCCCGGAAAGGTGGTGCGGGACCCTCCCTGATGAACCCCTTATCATCTCAAACAGGTAATAAAGGATGAAGTATGCCAGATGCTACAGCTAGGGGTCATCAAAGAGTCTAATAGCCCCTGGCACAGTCAGTCGGTACTGGTGGGGAAACTGGACGGCTCGATGAGGTTTTGTATCAACTTTCGCAAAGTAAATGCAGTATCCAGGTTCGACGCATATCCAATGCCCCATGTGGACACGTTACTAGAGCAGTTGGGAAGGGCCCGGTACTTGTCAACCCTTGACCTGACCAAGGGTTTATTATTTATTTATTTATTTATTATATATATCTGTGAGTCGCCCCATATGCCTACGGCATCCTGGGGTGACGTACAACTAAAAACATTCATAAAACAATTTTTAAAAACATCACCAATTTAAAAGACATCATTAGGGCAGAAGAAGAAATAAAAATAAAGTAAAATGAGGGCAGGGAATAGCTAAAAACCCTATCCCCCTTTCCCCCCCTCCCCAAAGGCCTGGGTGAACAGCCAGGTTTTACAAGGCTGCCGAAATGTTAAGAGACTTGGGGCCAGGCAAGCTTCTTCCGGGAGGAAATTCCAAAGATGCGGCCTGGCCACCGAGAATGCCCTCTCCATCATGGCCCCCCGCTTAACACGGGGGACCTCCAGGAAGGCACCCACGGCAGACCAAAGGAGTCTCTCCGGGGTGCGTAGAGTGAGGTGGTTCCTGAGGTATGAGGGGCCAAGCCCATGAAGGGCCTTATAGATCATTACCAGTACCTTGAACCTGGCTCGGCACGCTATTGGCAATCAGTGCAAAGTCCGGAGCACAGGTGTTTTATGCTTCCGACGACCCGTCCCCGACAGGAGATGGGCCGCCACATTCTGCACTAGGGATGGGCGAACAGATCGCAGTTCCGGTTCGGCCGTTCGGTTTGGCTGCGTTCGGTTCGTCCATTTGGTTCATCTGTGTTTGGTTCGTCCATTTGGTTCGGCGGTTTGGTTAGTTCGCCGGGTTTGAGTTCGGCCGTTCGGTTCAGCTGTTCAGTTCGGCCGCTCTGTTTGGCCATTCGGTTCAGCCGTTCAGGAAATGTTATGGGTGCTTTTTGTTTTTTTTTAATATGGTTTTTTGGTTTTTTATTGGGTTTTATATGGTTTTCTTTTATTTTGTATTTAGTTTTTTTGTTTTTATATGTTTTTTTTTTTTTTTTAAACTCTAATATTATATATATCTATCTACACTAAATCTAACTGCTATTAACTATTCTAAATGCTATGAACTAAATGGATTATCTAATAAGTACACAGGCCTACTCCTACAAACACTAAAACGAAATCACTAACGCTATCTCTATCGCTAAGCTAGCTCGTACAACTACTATCCCTAACCTCCCTCTCTCTCTCTCTCTCTCTCTCTCTCTCTCTCTCTCTCTCTATCTATCTATCTATCTATGGGATTGGGGGATCACAAACACAAGGTTTTAGTTTAAGGTTTCAGTTTCATTTCAGTACAAAACTGAAATGAAACTTAAAGCAATCTAATAATCCTACTCAACGCCTGCTGTTCAGGAACAATGACTAGCTCAGAAGGTGTTGGGAAGGGGGGAGGCAGATAATTTCATTTCTTGCAAACCTCTCCACCCCTGGTGCCTGGAAGTCTGCTCCTCAGTGACTAGTACTACCCCTCCCTGTCACTTTACAGTGAACCTTTTTTTGCCACCCGAACGCGATCCGAACTGACTGAACTGTTCGGCCATTTCGCCGTTCGGTTCTGTTCGGTATGTTCGTGTTCGTGTTCATGTTCACGTTCGGTCGTCCGAACAGATCGCGTTCGCCCATTCCTATTCTGCACTAGCTGCAGCCTCTGAACCAGGAACAAGGGCAGCCCCACGTAGAGCGCGTTGCAGTAGTCCAACCTCGAGGTGACAAAGGCATGGATGAGGAAGGCGAGGTCCGGCCTGGAGATGTATGGATGCAGCCTCCGCACTAGATACAGGTGGTGGAAGGCAGCCTTCGCCACCACCTCTACCTGTCGATCCAGGCAGAGATTCGAGTCCAACACCACCCCCAGACTCCGAACCTGCTTAGCTATAGGAGGGCGAACCCCCCCAATCAGGGGGCTGACACCTTTCTCACCCTCCCCACCACCATCACCTTCATCTTATTGGGTTTGAGCTTCAGTCTTCTCTGCCACATCGACTCCGCCATGGCCTCCAAACACTGGGACAGCAACAAGACAGCAGGGTCTGGGTCAGCTGAAAAAGAGAGGTACAGCTGAGTATCATCAGCGTATTGGTGACATTGCACCCTGAACCCTCTCACGACCTCCCCCAAGGGCTGCATATACACATTAAATAATAGTGGAGACATAATTGAACCCTGTAGAACGTCGCAGGACAAGGCGCGGGGGCAAGATGTTTCAGTTCCCAACACCACCTGCTGAATTCTCCCGAAGAGGAATGAGCAGAACCATTCAAGAACAGTCCTGTCCAGACCCCCCAGGTCACACAGCCATCTCAGCAGCAGCCCATGGTCCATGGTATTGAAAGCGACTGAGAGATCTAACAGGATGAGAAATGTCGAACATCCTGCGTCCATCTCCCAGCGGAGATCATCAGCCAAGGCCACCAATGCCGTCTCAGTGCCATAGCCGGGATGGAACCCAGATTGAAAAGGGTCTAGGAAACCGATGCTGTCTAGATGTGCCTGGAGCTGGAGCGCCACTGCCCGCTCAGTAACCTTCCCTAAAAAGGGAAGGTTAGAGACAGGTCGGTAGCTGGTGAATGCGTCCACATCCAATGATGGTTTCTTCAGCAGAGGGCATACCACAGCCTCCTTGAGGCTGGGCGACAACCTCCCCTGCTGCAGGGATGCATTAACCACTCTCGTCAGCACCGTCCCCAATGTCTCCCTGGAGGCTTTCACCAACCAGGACGGGCAAGGATCAAGTTAACAACTGGTGGCTCTCACAGACCCCATGTCATGGGCCGATGGGGGAGGCGGGGGCATCGGCGGCGTGCGGGCCCGGCCCCGAGGCCAGCAGGGCCAGGGGGGCTCAAGGGGCCGCTCCCGGCTTCCCCTCAGCAGGCGGCGGGGGCGCCCCCGCCTAGGCAAGAAACCCCGGCGGAGCCACAGGATAGGGAGGCGGCAAATGAAGGGAGGCCCCAAAAGCGGCGTGAGGCCACGCCCCCTCTGCGGCGCTCCGCACGCTTACAGGGGCACGCAGAGGGGCGGGGCCAGGAGCATAAGAACCAGCGCCGAGAAGCACTCGGCGCTGGTGATTCAGTGGAGACCGGCCCTGATTGAGATAAGTGCTGCGAGCTAGCCTCGAGACTTAGAGTACTGCTTCCTATTTGTGTGTGTGTGTTGTTCTCCCTCAACTTCCCTTCCGTTGATAGTGCGTGCGTGTGTGTGGGTGTTGGGAGTGTGGCACCTGTTCCCTTACCCCCTTCCCTTTCCTGGAGAGACCTTAGAGACCTCCCCT
>QEPC01015544.1:1582768-1597342 GCA_003113815.1 Sphenodon punctatus
CCTTGTGTTCCTGGGCCCTATCCCCTCCTTACCAGGCACTTCTTCCCCCACGCCTCCTTCCTGTCCCTCCTGGAGTGTGGGTGTTGCGTGCGGGGGAAAGAGTGGGTTCCTGTGGCCCAGGCTCCTGCTCCTCACCGAGCGCCCTATGATGATAGGGGCCTAAGTTCCAGGTGCGAAAGCCCACGGAACGGCCCACACACTATCCTGACGGGCTTGTATTCCCAGAGAGAAACCTTTCCCAGCAGGAGCCTGAGCAAGTGCGTGAGGGTATTGGATAGGCGGGCGGGTAGGCCCAGGCCCCTCCCAGGGCCCCCTCGGGTCTACGGCCCTTTCCCCGTCCTACCTGACACCCCAGGACATCCACCACATCGGCTAGTGTCACTTTCCGAAACTCCCCCCACAAAGTTGGACCAGATGGGACCTCCGTCATCTCGCGCTCTCCACCTACTGCCCCCAACCCAGTGTCAAAGTCCCTCTGAATCCAAGGGATCTTGTCCACGAAGTAGGTGACAAATTCCTCACAGTGGGCCTCGGACAAGTCCCCATCCAGGCGGAGGGAGGCCGGACTGACCAGCCCCCGCACCACCCGAAACAGCTCCGCCAGGTGTGACTTCGTGGATGCTATGAGGGCAGGAAAGAACTCCTTTGCTGTCCTCACAGCCTCAACGCAGGACTGCAAATGGGCCCTATGGAGAAGTCGGTCGGAGTCAGAGCGAGTCTGACGTCAGTGTCACTCTAGCCTCCTGCCTACTTGTTTCATACATCGCAGCCCCTCAGTAAACCTACGGGCCCTGCGGTGACGAGACAGAGGGCATCTAGGAGCCACCCTGTCAATGGCCTCCCCCAGCAAGCTGTTCCAATGCTGGACTAGTTCATCGACAGAGTGACCATCCAGGTCCAAGGTTAATTCCCTCAGAACCTCTTGGAACCATTCAGGTTCCATCAGCCTCCGAGGGCGGACCAACCTAACTGGTCCATCCCCCTTCTGGAGGTGGCACGCTGAGAGACTGGCTTGGAGGAGATAATGGTCTGTCCATGACAAGGGCATAGCCCTAACCTCCCCCACTACCAGAACACCCGCCTCAAGGTCAGAGCCCAAGATCAGGTCAAGGCTATGCCCCATCACGTGGGTTACTGGCAGATCCTGCCGCACAAGAGAAAATGGCATTTTCAACCCCGCTAGGCCTCTTCCAGTTTGTCCATATGCCGTTTGGATTGCATGGGGCTGCCACCACTTTCCAGCGTTTGATGGACAAGTTATTGGCTCACCATGAGGCCTATGCGGCTGCATACATTGATGACATCATCATCTTCAGTCAGACCTGGGAGGACCATTTAGAGCACTTTGGCGTGTGGCTCATGCCCTAGCCGACACCGGGCTTACAGCTAATCCAAAGAAATGCCAGATGGGGCTCCCAGAAGTCACCTACCTGGGGTATTGAGTAGGGAAAGGCCAGATTCGTCCAGTATGGGACAAGATACAAGCCGTAAAAGCCTGGCCTCCCCCTGCCACCAAGAATCAGGTGCAACAATTTATGGGACTTGCGGGATACTATCGCCAACATGTTCCCCATTTTGCAACACTGGCAACACCCCTTACCGATGTGACCGGGAAAAAACAGCCAAAGAACATAACCTGGACACCAACCCTAGATGCCACCTTCAAAGCACTGAAAGAGCGACTGTGCACCGCCCCAGGCCTATATGCTCCAGACTTCTGGAAGCCCTTCATCCTCCAAACGGATGCCTCCGATGTAGGGCTTGGAGCCGTATTGTCTCAAGTAATCGAGGGGGAGGAACACCCGATCGCCTACCTTAGCCGCAAACTTGACCCGCAAAGGGGAGAAAAGAATTCACTGAAGGTAGGTGACCAAGTCTCATTTCCTGTCTTCTCCCACATCAAGGGATCTGGCCAAACATCCAGACATTCAACACCTAGTGAATATAGAAGCCACAGAGTGGTGCCTGTGTCCCAGAGGTGTACTGCATTGTCTTCTACTCTATTTTCTTCACAGTACCCCCCAAAATTGGGGACATCAGAATGATCTCTGACTTCAAATACATGAATGAAAATGGAAAGCACAGGAAGTTTCACATGGGGATGCTCAGGTCTATCATCAGTGTGCTCCAGCCAAGAAACTTCCTGTTGTGTATTGACTTGCGAGAGGCTTATCTGCACATCCCTGTTAGTCAGGTCCACTGCAAGTTTCTAGTGGCTCTGAGCTCCCCCATTCGGCTTCTCATTGTCACCCACAAAGATCTTGATTGTCCCGGTGGCATGCTTCATGTGTACCCCTCCCTCTATTTCTTTGTGTACCTTCTTACATGATCCCCCTTGGTTTGTCAGGGGGAACAGGACTTCTAGCTGATCATGGAATGGTGAGAGGCCCCCCGAATGTCTTATCAACAGAGAGGAAAGCTGTATGGCCCTCAGTTTCTCCTGCACCTGAGGGTGATGTTGGTTGTTGGATATCAGTTTTGATCAGGTTTTCCTGTTAGAGAAAGACTAATGAAGCTGCTGAGCGGGATCAATCAACTCCAAAATGAGATCCAGCTGGATCTGATGGACCTTGCCAAGGTGCTTGGCAGCTTCTGCTTTGATGCAGTGGGCTGGGCCAGGTTTCATCCACGTCTATTACAATAGGTGGAATGTGTCTCTTGATGGAAAGGTCCTTTGACTGCAGCCACCATACATCTGCTAATCACAGTTCCTCAAAAGATGAAGAAAGGTCTCCCGTGGTGGTCAGTTCTGACCAGACTTTCACAGGGAATGCTTTTTCAAGACCCAGAGAGACTGATTCTCACCACGGATACCAGAAACTGGAGCTGGAGAGCCCACTTTGCTCACATATCTGTTCAGAGTGCATGGACACAAGAGGAAGTGTCCTATGGCATCAGTCTCCTGGAACTGAAAGCCATTTGCCTAACTTCTGCTTTACTTCTCTGCTGAGTTGAAAGGAAAGTGTATCCTTGTGCACACAGGCAACACAATTGCTCAGCTCGGGCCTCAATCAAGACAGTGCACATTGCAGGTTCCCTGAATATCTAAACAGACTGGTTCAGCCATCAGAAACTAGACATGGGGGGATGTTCCATATTTGAGGCAACACTTCAGGACATTGAGTCATTTTGATCCATGAGTGTTGGACCTCTGTGCATTGAGTCATAATCACAGGGTCTCCAAGTTCCTTTCCAGGATGAGCAACCTCCGAGCAGTAGACCTGGATGCTCTGTGGTGGCCCAGGGGGCTTCTTTAAGCATTCTCTCCCTTTCTCAACATCCCTCGAGTGACTCAGAAGACCAGAGATAAAGGAGCTTGTTATCCTGGTGGCACCGCACTGGCCAAGGAGAACTGGGTTCTCTGCTATCACCATTGTCAACATGGCAGTGACAGACCCGCTACATCTCACTGCAAGTCTGAACTTCCTGTCTCAGAGACTGGTTCTTCATCTGGACCCATGGATATTTCAGCTTGCTACTTGGCAGTTGAAAGGGGTCTATTAACTGCCTTAGGTTACACTGGTATTCTCTTGGTTACTTTGTTATCATCTCGCAGATCTTTCACCAGCAAGGTATATGGTGAAACTTGGGTGAAGTTCATATACTGTTGAAGGAGACAGGGTGCAGGATGGCCAATGTGGGAGTATTTGTGGTCCTGCAGTTTCTCCAGGAAGTGAGGTCTCAAAATGGGTCTTAAGTCTCACATGGGTACTATCTGCTGTGGAGGCCAGCCTTCCTTGTCTTCACACTCTCATGTTAACAGATTCCTCAAGGCAGCACAGCTCACCTCCCTGTTGTTAGCTGCAGGTTATCTACTTGGATGCTGAGTATCTTCCTTAAGGCTTTGATGTACACCCACCTTTTGAGCTCTTTCTGCAGATGTCACCATCTTAAGATAATGTTCCTGGGGTCTATGATCTCAGCTTCCAGAGTCTCAGAGTTGGGAACTCTTTCTTCTGACTCAGAACTGTGCAATTTCCACATAGAGAAGGTAGTCCTGAGGTTAGACCCTACATTCATACAGAAGATTAACTCAAAGTTTCATAAGGATCTAGAACTGAATCTGCCCTCTTTTTGTCCCAATCTCCAGCACCCAGAGGGAATTACATGGATTAGGTGACAGGAGGGCACTCAAAATCTACCTGGATGAGTATAGTCACTTCAGAATGGACTCTACCAGAGGGGAGGGGGTGAGGGAGAGAGCTTGCTTCAGGCAGGACAGGCTTGCTGAGGTAGGAGGAACCTGGGGAGAGGCTGAAGCTGCTGCACACACAGCCACATGGAGACACTGAGGCCACAAGAGAGAGAGAGAATTTGGACAAGAAAATAGTGAGGCATGGGGACAGGGAGGGGTTTGGGGGTTCTGTGTGGAGATAAGGGCATGGGGACAGGGAGGGGTTTGGGAGTTCTGTGTGAAGAGAGGGGCATGGGGACAGGGAGGGAGCGGCTTGGGGGCTCTGTGGGGAGAGGGGCATGGCGATAGGGAAGGAGCGGCTTGGAGGCTCTGTGTGGGGAGAGATATATTGGGTACGGGGAGTTTGAGGGCTCTGTGGAGGAGAGTGAGGTGTGGGGACAGGGAGGGGAGGGGACATGGGGGTTCTGTGTGGGGGAGTGTGAGGTATGGGAACAGAGAGGAAGGGGGTTTGGGGGCTCTGTGTGTGGGGGAGAGAGGCATGGGGACAGAGAGGGAGAAGTTTGGAGGCTCTATGTGGGGAGTGAGGAATGGGGACAAATGGAGGTCGTCTGAAGTCAAGGTGACTCAGGTGCTTGCATCTTTTGCTGATCTGATTATCATGTTCTTCTTGTATATACATAAAAATAGCTATATTGGATGTACCTGCACTGGTAGCAAACTGTCTGGCAAGATATCATGCCAAACTTCCACTTCTGTCATAGACCTCTTTATGCCATCTATTTAATACAAATTGGGGAAGATTGCAGGCCATGGTCAGATTATTTTTTAAATAATAAATAAATAATTTGTTCAATGTTTGCTCTGTTCAGATAGAAAAAAAAAGAGAAGAACTTGCATAAAAAATACTTGGCAAATTTAAAGTCTTCTATTTTGCAAGTCTTGCACTATTTAAATTTAGAGATTAGGCATATGCTTGTTTGAGGAGGTTAACTGAACATGGTGGAAGAAGACATTGCAATTACCTTAAAGTGCAAACACCAGAGGTTTTGGATTTGCCAACTATTTTTATTATAAAAATTAATCATATTTTTAACTTACAGTAAAGCTTAATGGTAGCGTGTTCTCTGTGCATGTTACATTCTGGTATCACTTCCCATTGGCTTCTGGGTTTTGTATTTTTCATGCAAATTCTCATAATCTTTTGATTAGTTTCTTGGATCTATGTCATTTTGCTGTAACTGGAAATGGGTGTTAATATTGCCAAGTGAATAGAAACAAAAGCTGCTAAGGTCCCCCATCACCATTTTACAGCATTATGGTGTGCATTTTAGAACTTCACATAATATTGGCCCTTTTCACACAGACACACTAACACTGATAAAATGTGTGTTACATTTTATTATACATGTTACAGGGCACCCATAGCGCACACCTGCAGCCCTGCAACATGTATAATAAAATGCAACACCCATTTTATCAGTGATAGAGTGTCTGTGTGAAAACGGCCATTGTTGGGTTTTTCTGCACTTTCCATGTGTTTGGTTGTGATCTTCTTTGTTGAACAGACTCAACTAATAATATGATCAGAGTTCGCTCTGCCTCAGCTCATGTACTAACCAAGCCGATCGCAGTCCAACGGGGGGTTAGGCAGGGTTGTTTATTGGCCCCAGTACTTTTTAACCTGTTCCTTAATGACATGATACCTTTTCTGAAGGAAATAGGCACACACGCCCCCAGGATCGGCAACAGGAGGGTCCTGGCACTCCTGTACGCCGATGATACGGTCTTGTTATCCCAGTCCCTGACTGGACTGAGGAGGGCGCTACAATGTTTTGGGGAATACTGTGAAAGGGAAGATCTCCAAATAAATTATAATAAGTCTAAGGTCATGGAAATGGGGCGTCAGGGGGCCCATAAGAGTCACCAATGGAGGATAGGCCCAAATGCCCTAGAGCAAGTAAAAGTCTATAGGTACTTGGGGGTCATCTTTGCTTCCTCACTGAGCCGGGTACCCCACATGGAGGCTGTTAGATGCCAGGCATGAAAATCTATGGCCACCATCCTCGGCTATTTCTATCATCAGGGGGGAGAGACTGGTGTTGCCGGCCTTACGCCTGTTTAGGGCTAGGGTTGTCCCACAATGCCTATATGCTTTCCCGGCCTGGGGGGTGGCCTTTGTTGCTGAGCTGGAAGCTATCCAGAACCACCTGTTGCGAGTGATCCTGGGACTTCCTAGGGGAATGCCCCAGGTCCTCCTCTGACTGGAAACATTCAGCTCAACCCTGGGGATGAGGGCCAAACTATCGCTTCTCAAATTTTGGGTAAGAATCTACCTTTTCCCGCCTCAGGATAATTCCCTGCTGGCCAAGCTGGTGGCCGAGGGGTTCTTAAGTTCTTGGGTCAGCCAGGTGGAGACAATACTGAACCATTTGGGTTTCTCCTGTGAATCCTTGAGACACATCGGGATGTCAGGTTCCCTGACCTTTATACGTAAGCGGTTGGGGGATCAAGAATTACAGCAGGAGAGGTCTCTCTTGGCCTCCCAGAAAGTTGCACCTGATTACCCTTTAGCGGACCCATCTTGTCCGAGTTCCAGTTACTTATTCTCCTGGTTGGACTCGAACTGCAGATGGGTGTTCACCCGATTCAGATGTAACACCTTCCCCTCGGCCTTACTAGAGGGGCGCTATAGGGGTAGACCGATGCAGGATAGACTATGTCAGTTATGTGACTTGCAGGAACCAGATTCCTGTATCCACATCTTCCTCCGCTGTACAGCTCTTGATGATCCTAGAAGGGAGCTGTTGGGTTGCTACTACGAAGGTCAGCGAGATTTGGGCATGCTGCCCAAGTTTCTTTTAGACTGTAAGGACACGGACAGGGCGGTGGCAAAGTTCTGCCAGTTGTACCTGCGGATTAGAGCAGGGAGTCTGGGACCTACTGCTATCTGAGCCGGTGTATTCGCCTGTCTGGCTGGCTTTGCCGATTGGAGATCGGTTAATCTCCATGGAGAATTATAGTCTCAAATTAGAGTAATATCTAGTTATTGGAAGATATGCCTACACCCAAGACTCTTTTGTTCCTGGTTGAGGTAAGCTTTGGGCCTCCAGGCCCGGCTCATACCCATCTGCTTCCCAACTGATTATCAGCCTGTAGGGGGTAAAGATCCGTTAGCTCAAGCCCCGGGAGGTACAGGGCCTGGGTTACGCTCTGGTATACTGGGAGTGCCCCCCCCCCTATGTTTTTTGGTTATTTTAACAAAGCTATTGTTATCGCTGCGGTGTTCTAGCACTGGTGGGTTGGCAGCGTTTCCCCACTGGTGTGGTATATTGCTCATATGTGGATTGTTCTCCTAATGATTACTTGTTAATATACGTTACCTAGCTGGCGGTGTTTTTTACCATTATTTTATTACTTGGATTGTTTTTTGCTTATTGCATTTTGTACCCCATATTTTTTACTTTGTACCTTGTTGTTAAATTCTTTATTAATTATATTGTTATAGCCATGTGCTAACGATAAATACATTGAATTGAATTGAATTGAACAGACTCAAAATGAATATGGTTTGTTTTGCTTGCTTTGTGTTTGCAGGCAGTAGCACTGCCGTCACCCCCACCCCCCAGGCATGCAAAGTCAGTTTTGTGGGTCCAGCAGGAACTGAGCATGGCTGTGCTGCCTAGTCTTCTTTAAAATGGTCCCCTTGCTGTTTTCCACCCTAATTATCTGTCCTTTCATCTAATTTTGAGGGGGAGGGGGGGATTATGTAGAAAGGATAAGGGTTTCTTTGCTTGGATTTTCCCTGCATTTTAAAACGGTCCCTTTGCACTGTTAGCAGTTTGGTGGGATATGGATTTTCTGCAAGAATGCCATGCTACATGTTATAGTGTGCATTTTAGGACTTCATGTAATAGCTGGGGGGTTTCTGCATGATTTTCCATGTTTTGGTTGTGCCTAATGGCTTTCTTCTTTGTTGAACAAACCTGATTTAATTAAGATGTTTTGTTTTGCTTCACTTGCTTGCTGCTGTGTATTTGATTCCCCCTCCAGACTCCCAGGCATGCAGAGACCATTTTGTGGGTTCAACTGGGCATGGGTGTTTACTCTTATTTAAAAGGGTTCCCTGCCGGGCTGTAAATTTCCATATTAATTTCAAGATTTGGGTTGGCTCTGCCTACTGTTGGCTAGGCTCCACTTACCTTTGGCTAGGTTCTGCCTACCATTGGCTCTGCCTACTGTTGGCCAGTCTCCGCCCACTTCTGTGCCCTCCCTGAACCCCACCGGCCTTAGAACCCACCAGCTGCCACTGGCAGGTTCCTCCTTCTATGGGAATTGCTTGGCACTCTCTTGGAGGCAGCTATGATTTTAGTGCTCCTGGATAGGGTGTTAATGGAGGAAATCTGCAGTGACCATGTGGTCCTCTGCTCATTCCTTCATATGTCACTACAGGGAGGACTCTAGCATCCACTGAAACACCGTTTGGCTGTTAGGTGTTTCACAGAGTTCTGACTTAGTCTAGTTGGGAATTGGACCCATCTGGGGCAAGACTATTTGGACTGGTGGGAATCCACCCTCCCTTCGAAAGGCAGTGCTTGGGGACTTCCCATCAGTTCGGACTGTCCACCCTGCAAAAAGAGAAAGGGAGAGGGAAATTTCCTTTCCTGTGACTTTCCATTCTTCTCTTGAAGCAGGGTGGACTGTCAGTCCCACCCACGTTGAATTCCACTTCTGGGGATCAGATAGGGGTTTTGAGTAGAGTCTGGGGTTTTCTTTTTTGAATCCCTGTTCCTGTCTGTGAATGTTTTTTTTAATCTCTCTATTTATTTATTTTTACTGTTCAAGTTATAATCTTCTTGTTTCTAGTTTTCTAAGTTAGCTTTGGCAGCCACGTCCTGAGAAGCTGGTTCAGGGGTATGCTCCTCAAACTAGCAGTGGTTGTCAAGCTTCTAGATCCTGTGAGTAGGGACAGAACTCATCAGTTCTGACTGTCCACCCTGCTTCAAGAGACGAATAGAAATTCACAGGTAAGGAAATTTCCCTTTTAAATTCCTAAATGTTTCCTTTTGTTAGTGAGAAACTCTTCCCAGAAAGAGGGAATAGTTACAATTAAACAGTATTCAAGAATTTTCTTCTTCTCTGGTAGAGTCCTGATAGTACTGTGTAACGTAGGAGAGGTACTAAATTGTAAGAAGGGTCCATTGCCTTTCTTCACATTCTAACAGACATATCTGTGAAGTAAGTCAATAGCTCCCTAGTGTAGTGAGACTTCTTTCTCCATACACAAACATCAGTGACCACATCTTGAGTCATTTTGAGGAATTAACCATTTCTGTGTTCTAACTCTGCCACTTAATGTCTGTAAAATTCAACTCGGTCTCCAACAAAATTCAACTCTGTCTTCATTCATTTAATTATGTTTTGCCTGTCTCACCTGATGACACTTTTTGGGAGCAAATGAGTCAGCCACCCTCATTTACCCTGGTTTATGGAGGATCTGCATGGGCTGAAACAGGAGAGTAGGCAATTGGAGTGATGGTGGCGCCGCACTTGTGATGAGCACGACCAATTGCAGCATAAAAGCAGTTTGAGGACCTACACTTTAGCAGTGCGGGTAGCAAAGAAGTTTGCAATGAAACATCAGAAAGGTCTCTTGGAAAACAATACAGTTCATTTTCGGTCATAGTAAAAATATAATTCTTTCAATCTTATCATAAATTAAAGATCACAAGAAGAAATTATTTATTTTTTATATATATTTTTATTGTATTTATATATTTTATATTTTTTTTGTCAGCCGCCCCGAGCTGCTTGACTTGGGGCGGCTGACAAAAATATAAAATATATAAATACAATATAAAATATATAAAACACATAAATACTGTAAAATATATAAATTCAAAGCTTTGTCGATTCTATGAGGGCAGCAAAGAAACTCTTCTTTGCTGCCCTCATAGCATCAGCAAAGTTTTGTCCAGCAGAACTTTTCTGGGTGTTGAGAGGTCTGGTCAGTCCTGCCTGTCTTCACCTGGGCCTGGAGTCATCCAGTGGTCACTGTGACATGTTTATTAAGTACTTTGTGGATAAGATCATTTGCATCCATCACAACTTCGTTGCCGCATTTGATGCAGTGGGTAAATCTGGGGTAATGGATGCCCCGCCTTGTCCTGTCTTATGGGATCAATATCAGATGGTCTCAGCCACCGATGCTGGGGTTCTGCTGGGGGCTGTTAGAGCCACCACTTGTGAATTAGATCCATGCCCATCCTAGCTGGTGAAAGCCAGCCAGGAGATGTTAGGGCCATTGCTGGCGGGTGTAGTCAGTGCCTCCCTTAGGGAGGGTAGGGTTCCAGGGTGTCTGAAGGAGTCTGTGGTATGGCCCCTATTGAAAAAAGCCATCTTTGGATGCTGACTCCCTTGCCAGTTATCGGCCTGTCTCTAACCTAATTTTTTTATTTATACATTTTTTATTTATAAATAAATAAATAAAATTAAAAAATAATTTCTTATTGACAACAGAAATATAAAATATATAAATACAATATAAAAACACAACATAAATTAAAACTAAAATAAAATATCCCCTCTCAACTCCACCCACTCCAACTCATCCCCACCTTCCTCCCTACCCCCACCCCTACCCTTTATATATATATATATATATATATATATATATATATATATATATACGAATATATATATAAAATAAATAATTTCTTCTTGTGATCTTTAATTTATGACAAGATTGGAAGAATTATATTTTTACCATGACCGGAAAGGAACTATATTGTTTTCCAAGAGACCTTTCATTACAAATTAGACCAAATTCCTTAAACATTAGCATAATTGCTATCCTGGGACTGCCTCCAAATTTCTATTTTTGGCAGTCCAACAAATGTTGGAAGAGGGAGGACATGGGTAAAAAAGAGGAGGAGGTTGAAAGCATCTTCAGGGAAGTAAAGGTTAAGAATAATCAGCTAAGTCTGACATTTTAACAACAAATATGAATTCCATCAGGTGAGATGCAGACGGATTATTTCAGTTTGTTGAGATTCAAGGAGATTAACTCAGCATCACACACACAATGCTTATTTGCAGTTTTCTGAGAACTGTCCTTAGGCTATATTAAGTGTAAGACATCAATGATCTCTGTTGTCAGAGTAGCAGCTCTGCACTCCTAGATAAATGTATGAGGCAATGATATAGTCTGTCATTGTCATAATACCTTTATTAGTAAACTGAAGCACACAGTGTATTAGTTGTATGAGAGCCAAGCGTCGTTGGGAGATGTTCACTTATTTAATCATTGTCTCTAACTGGAACACAAATGGATGGCTGATTTTTATACCATTATCATCTGATTTCTTTCATCCTAATGCTGGTCAGGATACATTCTAAAGATGATTTAAAGCATTATAAACCATGCAACACCATGTATATGATCTAGAAATGGACAGCATCTTTTAGCAACTAACTTTGATTTTTAGTCAAGGTATCATTTGTCACTTGTTGTTGAGATCAAGATTTTTTGTAACTTACACACTAAAAATGGCAATATGGCTGTGATTCTGGTGTTAGAGTGAAAAACCAGAAAGTCCTTCATTTTATACATTTTAAAAAATTGATTTATTTATTTTTCAATTTAATACCCTGCCCCTCCTGCCATCAGGAGCCTGCTTACAATATAAAAACACAAATAAAATTCAATATAAAAACATTTTTTAAAACTACAAAAAGGAGGGTGACATTTAACACCCCCATCATCACCCCACCCCCATCTCCACCCTTTCACTCCTCTCCCCCACCGAATGCCTGGTGGAACAGCCAGGTCTTACCGCACCCCCACTGGTAGGAAGTTCCACAGCTGTGGCGTGGCCACCAAGAATGCCCTCTACTGCGTGGCCCCCCAGAAAACTCAGGGGACCTCGAGCAGGGCACCCTCGGATGACCACAGGGGTCGATCCAGCACCTGGTGGGTGAGGCGGTCCTGCAGGTAGGCAGGGCCTAGACCGTTTAGGTCTTTATAATTCAAAACCAACACCTTGAAGCGGGCCCGGAACACTATTGGCAGCCGGTGCAGAGCACGGAGCACCGGTATTGTGTGCTCCCAGCAGCCCAATCCCACCAAGAGATGGGCCACTGCATTCTGCACTAGCTGCAGCCTCCGAGCCATTGTCATAGGTAGCCCCACGTAGAGCGTGTTACTGTAGTCTAGTTCAAAGGTGATGAAAGCATGGATGAGGGTGGCCAGGTCAGATTCTGAAACGTACGGCCAAAGCTGCAGCACCAGATGTAATTGGTGAAAGGCACTCCTCGCCACAGCCTCCACCTGGACATCCTGGTGGAACTGCGCATCAAGGAGAACCCCCAGACTCCTCACCTGAGGAACCAACGTGGGACAGACCCCGTCCACAACAGGGGACGTTACCCCCGTTGCTTTACCCACCAGCATCACCTCCATCTTGTCAGGATTTAACCTCAGTCGGTTGGCCCTCATCCAGCCCCCACAGCCGTCAGACACCAGGTAAGCACCGAGACTGCAGGGCCTGGGTCTGTTATAAAAGAGAGGTACAGCTGGGTGTCATCCACATATTGATGACACCGCACGCTGAACCTTCTACTCACCTCCCTGAGTGGCTACATATACACATTAAACAGGAGAGGGGACAAGATAGAACTCTGCGTGACACCACACGAGAGATCTCGGTACGATGAAAAACATTCTCCGAGTACCACTTGCTGAATTCTTCTGGCTAGGAATGAGTGGAACCATTCAAGAACAGTCCCGCCCACTCCTGCACAGTCCCACAGGCACGTCACCAACATCTCATGGTCAGCAATATCAAACGCAGCTGAAAGATCTAACAACACCAACAGGATTGACCGACCCTGGTCTAACTCTCGGCACAGGTCATCCACCAAGGCCATGAGTGCAGTCCCAGTGCCAAATCCCAGATGAAATCCCAACTGGGAGGGATCAAGGAAACCGATGCGATCCAGATGCCCCTGCAGCTGCTGGGCCACTACCTCTTCAATAACCTTCCCTAAAAAGGGAAGGTTAGAGACAGGTCGATAGCTGACAAGGGAGTCAACATCAAACGATGGTTTCTTGAGCAGAGGCTGCACCACCTTCTCCTTGAAGCAGCCCGGTACTCTTCCCTCCTGGAGGGAGGCATTGACCACCCTCGCCAGCAATGGCCCCATTATCTCACTGCAAGATTTCACCAGCCAGGACGGGCACGGGTCTAACTCACAAGAAGTGGCCCTAACTGCCCCAAGGACCCCGATCAGATTGGCAGGCACCACCAACTGGAATTGATCCCACAAAACTGGACAAGATGGGGCTTCCATAACCTCCGGCTCTCCTACTGTAATAAGTGCAGCATCGAAGTCGTGGTGAATACGAGCAATTTTTATCTGCAAAATAGTCCACAAACATGTCACAGCATGCCGTAGATGCCTCCGCTCCTAGGTGAAGGGAGGACGGACTGACCAACCCCTGTACCACCCAGAAAACCCCGCACCACCCAGCCACCCCAAGCTGTTTTAGGAGGGGTGGGGTAGAAATTTAATAAATAAATAAATATAAAAGCTCCACTGGATGGGACTTAGCAGATGCTATGAGGGCAGCATCAAACTCTTTTTTCCCCCTGTCCTCATAGCCACAGCATAGGCTTGTAAACTAGCTCTATGCTGCAATCTGTCGGCTTCAGTACGAGAATGGCACCACCGTCGCTCCAACCACTGCCAATTTCGCTTCAGCACCCGCAGGTCCTCCGAATATCAAGGAGGCCTGTGGTGCTGTCACCTGGGAAGTGGACGTCTAGGAGCCGTCCAATCAGTGGCCTCAGTTAGCAAGGTGTTCCAGAAAGCCATGAGGTCATCAATGAGACGGCCATCAAAATCAGAGGGTATCTCCCCCAGAGCCCTTCGGAACTGCTCTGGTTCCATCAATCTCCGGAGGTGAACCATACGAATTGGTCCCACATCCATTCGAGGGCAGACATGCACCAGAAGAGAGGTCTGCAGGAGGTAATGGTCCGTCCGTGACAAGGGCTCTGCTGATATCTCCCCCAATAACAGAACACCTGCCTAAAGGCCGGTGCAAAACATGAGATCCAGAGTATCCCCCCACTGATGTGTTGGGCCACTAACCATCTGGGACAGGTCCATGGTTGCCATGGCGGTCATGAACTCATGCTCCATGCCCCCAAGGGTGGCATCGGCGTGAATGTTGAAGTCCCCCAAGACCAATGTCTTCGGGGACCATAACACCACCCCTGATACCACCTCCATCATAGCATGCAGAGAGACTGTATACAAGCAGCACCCCTAAACTGTCCCCCACCAAATCAAACACAAGGTGAAGGACCTCCATACCAACCATGGTTTGCACTGGATACCTCCTCACAGACCATCACTCTTTAAAAATCATGGCTACA
>QEPC01015544.1:1597361-1627967 GCA_003113815.1 Sphenodon punctatus
CCCCTAACTGACCACCTCTCTCTAAAAATCATGGCTACACCGCCCCCACCCCCATCCCTCCGACCATGGCTGATGCTGCATGGAATACCCGGTCGGAACAAGGTCATCCAGAACAGCCCCCGACTCGAGGTCCAGCCAGGTTTCTGTGATACATATGAGATTGGCAGCTGAGTCCAGGATCAACTCCTGGACAGTTGTTGCTTTATTCGCCACCGACCTTGCATTCAACAACAGCAGCACAGGCTCAGAGGTTCTCTGATCATGACCTATCTGCCCAACTGCCTGGGGGCTAGTAAGTGGGAACTGTACTAAGCACCTGTCCCGCCTCAATGATCTTACACCCCCTCCACCTGGGACCACATCTTCCCTGGCTTGTCACGACCCCAACGGCTTTGTCCCTCCACCTGGCAGGGCCCCGCTGCCCCATCCTGGTGGCAGGGGAGATCACCACCCCCCACTGTTTCCTCCTCCCTAACCCTTTCAGCAAATTCCAAACATCCCTATACCCAAATATACCCCAATACTCTTCCCTCCCCCACCCTAACCCTCCCACTAACTCTTCCTCTCCCTTCCTTTCCCAACAACTCTTCCCCCAAATACCCCACTATCCCCACCAAATAACACATAACATAACCTCACCCAATTGCACCCCTCACCTCCCTATCCACCCACGTCCTCCCACAAAATCTTCTGCCAGTTGGGGATATGATACACAGTCCAGTCCCCAGTCCTCCCAGGTCCTGCCTAAGGGCCACACCCAAGGGCCCTTTGGCATGGCCCTTAGGCCCACACCTGCAGCACTGCCAACAGGCGCTCGACTTTATAGTTTCTGTCAGGGCCAATGCCCTGCCAGAAGCTGGTCTGTATCTGTGGCTACACCCCTACACCCCCTCTCCCTCTGCCACTGGGAGTGGGGGGTGGTGGGCTCCAACAAGACCTGATCTGGCCAGCTGCAGGGCGAGCCTTGTATGGTTCCTAGCTCCTGCTCTAAAATGGGGTGAGCCCTGGGTGGCTCCCAGTTTCCACTCTAAAATGGGGCAAGCCCTGGGTGGCTCCCAGCCCCCACTGTCTGTCAGGTGGGGCAAGCCCTGGATGGCTCCTGGCCCCAATGCAGCTGACTCTCCCTGACAGGTATGCGGCTTTATAGCCCCGCCAGGGCTGACGCCCTGCCGGAAGCTGGTCTGTATCTGTGGCCCCACCCCCTCTCTCTCTGCCACTGGGAGCAGGTGGGGGTGGGCTCCAACAAGAACCAGTCTGCTCAGCTGCAGGACAAGCCTTGGGTGGCTCCCAGCCCCTGCTCTATGAAAAGATCACATACCCAGCTTTAGGATATTGCAAACTCAATTATTTTACTCAATAAGGCAGTGGTTCTCAAACTGGGGGAGATCATGAGGAAATGGAAGGAATTCTGGGGAGTGCAAGAAGGACCAAGCTGGCAAACTCCTAACCAACACAACACAACTTTTAATCTTCACAACAATCCTGTGAGGTAGGTTAGGCTGAGAAAATATTGTGACTGACCAAAGGTCACCCAGTGAGTTTCTGGCTAAGACTAGACTTGAACCCCTGTTCCCTACCTCCAGATATGAGTTCTGCTCACTTAGCCATTACACCACACTAGTTCCCTATCCTCACTGGTTCTCTATCCTTCAAGAATTTATCCAATCTTTTTTCAAACCCAGCTACACTACTGGCCTTGACAATCTCCTCTGGTAACAAGTTTCACAAGTTAATTGTGCATTGAGTGTAAAAATACTTCCTTTTATTTGTTTTAAATCTGATTTCAATTAATTTCATAGGGTGTCCCCTAGTTCTAGTGGTATTTGAGAGGGTAAATAACAACTATCTATTTAACCATTCCACGTAACTCATGATTTTATAAATGTCTGTCATATCCCATCTCAATCATCTCTTTTCCAAGCTAAAGCGCCCTAACCTATCAAGCCTCTCCTTGTACAGAATCTGTTTCATACCCTTGATCATTTTTTGTCACCCTCCTTTGTGCCTTCTCCATTTCTAACTATATATTTTTTAGATAGGGTGACCAGAATTGCACACAATATTCAAGATGTGGGCACACCATAGATTTATTCAGTTGTCTTATAGTATTTTCGGTTTTATTCTCTATCCCTTTCCAAACACTTCCTTTCATTCTGTTTGCCTTTTTGACTACTGCCACACACTGATAAGAGGATTTTCAGTGAATTGTCAACAATGAGTCAAAGACCCTTTTCCTAACTGGTAACTCCTAATTTAGAATCCAGCAATCTGTATGTATACTTTGGATCATTTCCCCCCTATGTGAAACACTTTGCACTTGTCAAGATTTAATTTCATCTTTCATTTATTAGCCCAGTTTCCCAGTCTTGCAAGATCTTTCTGTGATTCCCCACAGTCTGCCCCAGCCTTAACTATTTTGAATAACTTTGTGTCATCTGCATATTTGATCACCTCACTCTTTACTCCCTTTTCCAGAATCTATTAGACAACACGGATCCCAGTACATACCTCTGGTGCACTCCCCTATTTACTTCTCTCCATTGTGACTGAAAACTGACCATTTCATCCTAACCTTTAACCAGTTACCAGTCCATGGCAGGACAGTGCCTCCTATCTCATGACTACTTTGTTTCCTCATAAAAGTCTCTTGTGAGGCTGAAAATCCAGATGGGGAAGAGGAACAGGAAAAGAAGGAGCAAGGCATGTGGGGGAGGGCTCAACTCCTACAGAGACATGGAAAGGGAGGGGCACGCTTCATCCCGCCACCCAAGTGATCATGCAAAGCTGTCTCAAAAAGGAGCAGGTGCAACAAATGTGTAATCCATGCTTTCTGTGTTGCTTTGGGTGTGTGTGTGTGTGTGTGCGTGTGTGTGTGTGTAGAATGGCTGTATGGCATTGTGATACACCTCTTTGGGGGCTGGGAATTGGAAGGGAAGGGGGGGCTGGTACACCTAAAATGCGGGTGAGGCCACTGGCCATGTACTTGAGGGTGGGGGGACTTGGGGAAGGGCCATCCTACCCCAATGGGAAAAAGCCTCTGCCCAGGTCCAAAGGGAATGGCTGTAGGAAAGCTACAGTCAAAGGCCGGGTGCTGGTGATTCTCAGAGTAGCTAACTACCGACACGCCTGCGCTTCTGCACTTCTCTAACGGGCTGTAAAACGCAAGGAGGTTTGCACCCTGTGAAGCCCAGCCTGTTCTAGGGGCCAATCTGAGAGCCTCAGTAAGCAGCTGCAGTGGCTTAGTAATCAGGCCAGTGCTGACTATGGAGAGCTGTCTATAAAAGAAGAGGAAGTGACGCTGTAGGGAGAGAGAGCTGGAATGGAGGGAGCTGCAGGCTGTGAAACCCAGGAAGGGCTGAAGGAAGGAAGGAAGGAACTGCTGTGGGTTGTTGGCTGGTGAAAGATGTCAACAAAGAGTGAACTGTAAAAACTCAGAGTTTGTGGATTGTATATATGAGAACTGCAGGAGGGAACAGAAGGCTGATTGGTGAATAAACAGGCCTGAGTGCTGGATAAGAGCCAGAGAACTTGGTTGGTAAATCACAGGGGGAATCTGGGGTGAACAGGCTCAAAAGGGGTCTGTCCTATTAAAACATGAGGGCTTATCTGGGATTGGCTATCTGCCTATGGAGAATGTGTGGAGTTTGCCGTAGGACAGCAGAAATTCCAGCAGAATACACTGGATTCACTGATTCAAGGAACAGAGAGTGTTCCAGGAGCAAAGCCTAGTGAAAATGACAGCTCTGATCCCTAATGAGGGTGAAGATGCAGCAGATCCCAAACTGTGCAAGATAAGTCAGGATGAGGACTCTGAGTGATTCATACTGACTTTTGAAATAGTAGACACTAGAACTGGGTGGGAACCAGACACCTGGGCTCTGCAGATAATCTTGTATTTAACAGGGGAAGCCCAAGCCATATACGTAGTGCTGTCAGAGGAGCAGGTCAGAGACTATGGGTAATTTTAGACGTGCCGGCCAGCGGGCTTGCCACAGCGTGGGATCAAATCTTCATCCCCCTCTGGAATCAGATCGGTGAGTCAACAGACGTGCTGGCTGATTCTGGAGGTGGACCGGGGGAAGGGCTGGGGCCAGGCGGTGCGATGTGCGGCTGCACAGCCCCACCCCCCATGCTCCCCCAGCCGCCCACTCTCCAGGAGATGGGCGGGCACAGCAGCCGATTTGACCACTGCACCCAATACATCCTGGGGTCTGGGCCACGGCCCTGAATTGGCGGCGGTAACAGACGTTACCATCCACTGATTCCGGGCCATGGGGCAGTAGCAGACATTACAATACCACAGTCAACCACGGTGAACCCCACCATGGTGGCTGCAGTACCGTAACATCTGTTGCACCCAAAAGAGATTCCCACCGGGTGTTCACCCCCAGCGGGAATCCCTTTGACCACACTTCTGGAGCTCCGTCCGCCCGGAGGGCCGGAAGTTTGGTCAAAGAGATTCCCACCAGGGGTGAACATCTGGCTGGAATCTTTGTTGGGTCCAACAGACATTACGGTACCATGGCCACCACAGGGGGTTCACCACGGTTGGCCATGGTATCGTAACGTCTGAAATTACCCTATGAGGCTGTGAAAGTGGTAATATATGACAGAGTGGGATTGACCCCAGAGAAGTACTGGCAATGCGTTTGAGAGATCAGATGGACTGTAGGAATGTGGCCGATGGCCCGCTCCAATAGGTTACTGGACTGGGCAGGACACTGGCTGCAGCCAGTGTCCCATACGACAGCGGAGGTGGTTGAAAACATGGTGTTGGAACAGTTTTTATGGGGGTTGCAAGAGAAAACCCAAGCATGGGTTTGACGCCACCAGTCAGTCGAGCAGAAAGTGACTGCCAAACTAGTGCAGAAATTCCTTGAGGCAGAGGCCATGTGAAAAGAGGTTTAAGACCCACAGTCTAGAGGACCCAGGAGTCAGTCCATGGCTAGAGAACAAAAGGTACCCCAAAGGGTGACAGCAGACATCGGTGGCCCAAGTAGAGATCACCCTCAGGGAAATTATTGAACTTGCTTCAAGTGCAGGAAGAAAGAACATTTCAACCAGGACTGTCCCCTGATGAAGTGTAACTTTGAGGACTTTTGTGAGTGTTCCTAGGTGGTGGGTTCTTGGGACACCAGGAAAAAATGTTTTGGGGTACATGTGGGACCACAAGAAGAAGTGGGGTCCATGGAATTGCCAATGGGGTGCTCATTTGTATGGGATAATTTTATGGACCCCACCTGGTTCCAAAGAGGCAAAGACAGTAGGGGTTCAATGTGTGTATGGGGATATGGAGTGGGTACTCCAGGGCGATGGTCCCAATGTCAGTAAGGAGATAAAGCCAAAATCATACAGTGGCAGTGGCCCAATTCCTACCCAGGTCAGTGATACCGGAGACAGACTGGAAGCTGTTTCTCTGAATTGGTGAAGGTCACAAAAGCAATCAGAGTGAAAGAAGGCTCAAGTTAAAGCTCTGGAAGGTCACAAGAAGATTGTTAGTTAATTAGAAGAGGATATAGAGCCACTGAAGGGGCATAACTGGAATCCAGTAGTTGAAGGGCGACAGATGAAGACTCAGGGGAGCCAAACCAAAAGCACAGGGAAAGAGGTCAAAAGGGTGGACCGTCCAGAAGAGACTAGGGGGTTGTCCATAAACAAGAGATAGAGAAGGGGGTGTCCAGGAACATAAAGAACAGTGAACCATGTTGGGGTGATACCACTAGACAGGAAGAGACACCAGAGAAGTGATATGTGAATGGAGAAGCAAGTCAAAAGAAGGAAGGATTGAGCTCTATATCGGAACTAAAGAGGGAACCCGGGTAGTTAGTGAAGGGGAGCCCTCTGCCAGGGAGAGCTCAATGGTAGTGCAGACCTGAGAGAATGACCAGTGAAGGGGAGCCCTCAAATGGATGCACCTGGTGTGATCAGCAGTGGGTGGCTTGGGAATATTTTGGTCATTCCCAGCCCACGCGGCACATTGCATGTAATTAGAGTTGGTGGTGGTGAGGCCACATAGGGTGCAACTAGTCTTGAAGAGCTGGCTGCAAGTTCTCATGGAGGAAGGAATATAATAGGATGCTAAGTGCAAGGATGATTGTACCCTGTCAAATCCAGCCTGTTCCCGGGGCTGATCAGAGTGCCGTGGTAAGCAGGTGCAGTGGCTCAGTAGTCAGGCTGGGGCTGATTTATGGAGAGCTGTGTCTAAAGGAAGAGGACAGGGCCGACCTTAGCATAAGCAGGGCCCAGGCTAGGGAACAAATGTGCTACCCAGGCCTGGGCTCGAGGATGGGTGGAGGGGCACTCCCCTCCGCCCATCCCCAAGCCTGATTGGCCATTCAGATCACTTACCTGATCTGCTGTTGCCACCACCTTCGCTACCACCTCCGGCCTAGCCCCCGCACTGGGCTTGGAGGTTCAGGTGGGGCGGGCATCGTGGCAGCAGATTAAATCTGCCACCATGCTGCCCGCCACCACTGGAAGTTCCGCTGCCCCCCACCCTGCTGCCTGTCACAGTCTCG
The DNA here is from genome assembly GCA_003113815.1 of Sphenodon punctatus. Taxonomy (NCBI): domain Eukaryota; kingdom Metazoa; phylum Chordata; class Lepidosauria; order Sphenodontia; family Sphenodontidae; genus Sphenodon; species Sphenodon punctatus. The sequence continues at coordinate 1,603,880 of QEPC01015544.1, forward strand.
GCCAGGGGGAATGAGGGAGAGGGAGGCAGAGGCCCTGCCTTTCCCTCATTTCCCCTGGCCGAAACATCCAGACAGTGGAGAGGACCAGTGGCATGATGGAGAGGTGGGGTCTCTGTCTGTTTCACCCTCACTGAAGCAGAGGCCCCATCTCTCCCTCACTCCATGGGTGCCCATTCCCACCTGTCAGTCTCTTGGCCAGGGGAAATGAGGGAGAGGCGGGGGCTCTGCCTCTCTCTCCCTCATTTCCCCTGGCCAAGACTGTGACAGGCAGCAAAGGTGGGGGGGCATGGAGTGTGGGAGAGGTGGGGCTTCTGCCTCTCATTCCTGCTGGCCCCCTCCGCTGCCTGTCAGTCAGAGTCAGCTGGGGGCCCTGTGCTCGGGGTCTCCAGCTCCCTGCCACTGTCAGGCCAGAAGCTGGGGATCCCAAGTGCGGGGGGCCCCCCAGGAGCTGGACCCATGATAGGGCCAGACCTGGAAGCGGAAGCAATGCTGCAGGGAAAGGGGAGCAAAATGGAGGGAGCGGTAGGCAGTGAAGCCCAGGAAGGGCTGAAGGAAGTAACTGCTGTGGGTGGCCACTTGGTGAAAGATGTCAACCAGGAGTGAATTGTAAGGACTAAGAGTTTGTGGATTGTATTTATGAGAACTGCACTGTAGGAACAGAAGAGTGATTGCGGGATAAACAGGCCTGGGTGCTAGATAAGAGCTGGAGAACTGTTTAAGTATTGCACCCCAGGGGGAATCTGTGCTGAACAGGCTTGAAAAGGGTCTGCCCTGTTACAGCTTCCTATTACCATTCCCAGACCTGGATAGCCTGTGAATACCAGTAGGAAACACAGAGACTGAGGCCTGCAGCCATGCCAACAGGGGAATGCACAGGCAGAGGCTTGCAGCCAGATACTATGGGAATGTCAATAGGGAATGCACATGGAAAGACACTGGGTGCTAAGGGGGAGGTGTATGGGCCAGAGGGAACCACAGTGACAGACAAGAAACATTTTAAAGCCTTTTTGATACCACAACATTATTAAAAACATTTGCCTCCTGGAGTGATAGTAGCCCAGAAGAAAGAAACAGATGGGGCAGCTTCTTCTTCCCATGGTTTGCCACTTCTGTTAGTCATGGCAGGGGATGGGATACTGAGAAGGGGGAGGGTTGGTGGGAGGAGCACTCAGCATGGCAGGAAAGCGCACCTACCCATTTATTAGGTGAGTAAACATATGCATGAGGGCTGCACAGATGCACAACTATATCCAGGGCGTTGCCCGTTTATTAGGCTCCACATGCTAAACATGTAAGTGGGGTGTTAACATGAGACCCCCTGCCACGTGAGATTATTGGGGGGTTGGTTCCCCAATATCTGCTCTACCTTTAAATTTAGGGGAGTTAGCCAAATTAGGGGGTCCCCTCATGTTCAAGGGATCAAGCTGAGGACAGTAAGAACTACAGGCAGTTTATGTACCCTCCCCAAATAGAAAGAGAGAGAGAGAGAGACAGGTGTCCAATAACAAAAAGTTTATTGGTATCTAAAATAGAGAAACAGCCCTGGTCTGACTGGTGGGATTTTAACAAGGGGAAAACACAAGCAGTTTGCGGGGATTGTAGGAGAAGAGAGGGGGGAGGTGTTCCGGTGTTGGCTCAGCGAGGGGGAGCAAGAGAACGTGACAGGGAGAGAGAAAGCAGCAGGGAGAAAGAGGGCTTCCCCAGTTGGCTGGGAAAGTCTGGACCTGCGGTTACCTTTCCTTGCCTGTTTAGATGGGACAGGAGGCCCACGGATCCAGCGGAGTTCAGGGGATGGAGGAAGAAAGAAGGGGCAGACCAGAGTCTGGAAGATCTCTTAACTCAGACACGCACAGAGAGTGACCTGCACGTATCTGGGTCCCAAGATTTCTCAAAGGTTGAGGAAAAAACCAGGGGCAGTTAAAGGGTGCAGACAAAGGAGTCCGGGAGGCTACGAAGGATCATTTGGGGTGTACAATGGGCTAACGAGGGGAGGTTACTTCCATGACAAAAAGGGCTATACAAGATGGATAAGATATCTTTGACACAGGGGGAAACCATAAACAAAAGACGCAGGGAGGGGAGGTAGGGCTAACAACGGTCCTTTAGGGTACAATGGGTGTGTGACTGGTTTCTTTTGGTGAATGCAAAGATAGGATGCTGCTGCACTGAGTCCTAACTACCAGTCCTTTGTTATAACAGGGTGAGTCTCTATCCTTAATGACTCCATTCTTTATTCAGAGAGTTCTCCCTTCTAGTCTTTTTCTCAAACTTACACTGGTATTTTTCCATGAGTGGTCCCTTTTTGCTAGGAGCTAGGGTGGCTGGGCCTGATCCTTATTTTCCATGTCCCCCCCCTCATCCAATGTGGGGTTTGTACCCCAAGCCTTCTTGCCCTTGGTTACCCCTGTGGGTTTTGCTGACCCCCAGGTCCAAGACAGTTGGCTATCACAAGGCGGGGTACCTCCGTTCTGGGGGGGACCAGGGGTCCAAGATAACAAGGGGCTGCATGGACCAAATCCTGAATCTAGTGTACTATCATCTAATTTGTTAACACCCTCTCTCTCTGCCCTTACACCCCACCCCCCAGTGCAGCATTAGCTTAGGCAGACTAAGCTCACTGCTGTGTTTTCTTCCCCCTTCAGGGTAGATCTCACCCTGAGAGTCCCAGAAGTTGCCGTGAGTTCACTGGAAGTTCTGAACTGGTCAGAGTTGCTGCAGCAGAGCATGCATTCAGGGCTGCCTCCAGTCCCACAGTTGGAGAAGTCTAGGGTCCCCAGATGCCTTCTCTGTCCCACAGCTAGATATGGAAGAGATTTGGCTGGTGTCCCCTATTGGTGGGACCAGACCCTGGAAACAGCAGCGTCTCTTTCCCTTCCTCAAGTGTGCAGCTCTCTTTCTTCTGCTTTCCTGCCCTTAGAGAGAGAGACTGAGTCCCCTACCCATCTCTCTTTGGGTCCAACTCTCTTGGCCCCGATCCAGATTCAGCCAATTAGAGGAAATTAGCAGGCTATTTGGTTGCCTGCTCTAGGTTTGTGTATGACTGCACTGAGAAGGGAGAGAGAAAAAATGAGGGAGTTAAAAGGAGGATGTTTGCTCTTTCCCGCAAAAGTGGCACAAGCATTTGTGTTTGGTACTGAAATTCCTATGCTTTATTCTTGCTAATGGCTAACGTGTCAATATGTATGCAGAGCCAAACGAAAAGGACCCATTTGGTATACAGTCTAGGGCTTGGTCAACAGTCAGAAATGTAAAAAAACCAAAACAATAGACTGCAGATGTTAGATTTAGCCATTCAAAATATTTCTAGGAATAGGATAAAGAAAACAATGCAATAAAAACCACAAACTGGGTAGTACAAATTTCACATTGAACATCTTCCCAGAAACCAATGCATTTTGAAGACTAGTACATTTGTAAGGCTTTTTAAATATGGAAAACCTCAGTGACACAACAGTGGTTAAAAACAAATGCACAGGAGGTGAAGCGGCACCCAGATCCAGGGCAGAAAACCATGGCCATCACTCACCAGGTTGGTGAGCAGCATGAAACAAATGTGCCTGCCTCCAGGAGAGCTGTCCCACCCCCTGCACGACCCATGTAGGGAAGGCACTGCAAAAAATGTGTGGGTGGCCAGCCACATCCCCACCCTGCTCCCAGCACCATGCCCCCTGCCATGACATGCAGCCATGGCGACCAACCATGGAACATGGTCATAGCAGCTGCCCCATGGCGGGGACTAAACAAACATGCTGAACAAACATGCTGACCCACGATGACATGCACGGATGGCTATTGGCCCGGAGGTTTTCTTTAGGGCGGATTCTGGGCCAGCCACCTACCTGCCCCAGGGCAGTAGCGGGTCCACATCCGGCGGAATGGGACCATGTGTGCGGCTGAATCCTGGGCTGCAGCGGGGCAACATGGGCCAGCATCTCCTTAGTTTTTACCTAGTGACTGCTCAAAACAAGCAGTAACCATATTTCCTTATTGTATTTAGGTGTTACTTTTTAGATTAATCTATCCAATATGGACAGACAAAGCCATGCTCCCAGTAAGCTTTTCTTTTCTTTTCAAGTTATCATGTTTTTATCAAGTTTTTTAAAAAGCAAATTCTTTTTATTTGACATCTTTTTTGTTATAACTGTAAGAAGTCTTATCTTCAGTGGTAAGACTTAAAGCTTTGAGTAAGAGCTACAAGCTTGAAACATGTTGACTTTTGGGAAGATACAAACCACGCACAAACTGCATGCAACCCCATTGCCAGCCCATTGTGCTGTGCGGAAACTGTGCGCACAGCTTCCGCACGGGATCCACAGGCCATGGGATTGAGCTCACTGTACAACATTTGAAATCTGTATTACCTAGTATGTGTCTTGGCTTCATTGCATTGTTGTTATAATTCTTTATCATATTCCTAGACATATTTTGATACTAGTTGTATTAGTAAAGACTATATCTTTATACATTTTTGACTAAAACTAAGATCTACATACTGTCTATTAGGGATGGGAATTTTGGTTTTGGATAGATCTGAAATGCCCCCAAAATAGCTGTTTCAGTTTATCTGAAATTTCAGTTCTCATTTCAGTTTTGGCTTTTGGGGTTTTTTGCAGTATTTTTTTTTTCCATTTTTTTTCCCAATGTAAAAAACCTCCAAAAAAATCAATGCAAAAAAACCTGAAATCGAAACGAGAACCCAAAATCTTGGAAAACTGAAGGAGAAAAAACTGAAACCAAAAATCATTTGAGAGTCCCATTCCTACCATCTATATTGTTTTTTGATACATCAGTATGTATGCAACCATTGTTCACTACAAGTATGAAACTTAACATAAGTGCACAGATTAACATGTATGAACAAACATTTTGCTTAACATGAGTTAAATCTGAAAGCATTCACAGACTGTTTTATGAGAAATCAACAGGAAAGAAAATAACAGTTTGCTATCCAACACTGCTTTTCCAACACTTACTGACATTTGCTTTCCATAATTCTATTCTGTAGATGTTTTTTACACAGCAGGATATATTCTAAAGTGCTGGGGAACTTACATAAGAGACAGCTCTAACCCTTTTATAAATTCACCCTGGCCAAAATAAGAATTTATACTGTGCTCATCAACATGGCACCTCATCACCTGACAGGGTAATACAGATGTTTTATTTATATTATTTATTTATATTAATCTTTAAATCCTGCCCCCTCCTGTCAACAGACGGCTTGGGCCGGTTTGCAACTGCGTTTTAAAACCATAAAAAACAATAAATACAATAAAAAATATAAACAGAGAGGGAAACTAAAACCAAAGTAAATCAGGGTAAAACAGTTGGACTAGAATTCCCCCTCCCCCTCCAACCCTACCCACTCCCTTCCCCAAAGGTCTGGGTGAACAGTCAGGTTTTACAGACCCGGCGGAAGGCCAGCAGACATGGGGCCAGGTGAGCTTCCTCTGGGAGGGAGTTCCACAGCCGTGGTGCGACCACTGAGAATGCCCTCTACATCGTGGCACACCGGTTAACCTGGGGGACCTCCAAAAAGGCACCCCCAGCAGGCTTCAAGGATTGCCCTAGGGCCCGAGGAATGAGGCAGTCTCTCAGATAGATAGAGAAATAAAATTAGCATTTTATTTTTTTGTTCAGAAATGTTTGGAGCTGTTGAAGATTTGAGCTTGACTTGCCTACCGTATACTATATCAGTGATTGAAAGTAAAAATTCTGAGGCATCGAATGCTGTGATACTGGCAAGCTGGAGGCATAATCACCTCTGAATAAAAGGAGCTAAGATTTGTTATCTGCTTATTCCAGAGGAATGTGACGCAGTCATCAGATGCCATTTATAACTTCACATGAAGAAACAATCAACCTAATAACTTTATTTTTCCTCTCTTTCAGCAGCTGAAAAACCAGTTAGGAAATATTTTTGCAATATGAAAAATGAATGAAATAAAACTTCCACAGAGTCAGAAAGTTATAAATATTTATGCATTGAATTTATAATTATTGTAAATAATATTCCTTGGCAACTTTAATGGGTTCAATAGGGTGGCTCAGTGTGGTTTGAATCTTGCAGTGCTTAATCATTTATTTATCTGATAATCTTTGCAATTTCTTTTCTTTGCACTGACTCATAACAACTCAATTGAGACTTTAGTCAAGGCACAATATCATATTACTGGAGAAAATGCTGGCAAAATCTTGTTTGATCTAGAACCTAGAACCAGTATAAGAAAATTTGATCTCAAGTACTGATACATATTGTAGTTAATTAGCATCATCTGTATTATAGCAGACAGTATATTTTGTTGGTTTTGAGGAAGAGGCAGTGAGTAGTTAATGACAGAATGCTGCATTAAAAAAATAACAGCCATAAATGACTAATTTGCCTGTTCAGTATCAGTATCATAATTCTGCCACTTCTGCATATAGCATATTCAAAATGACCTCCACTGATCACAGTTAAGGATATTTGAGCGTTTCCATATAAACTTCTTTCACAGAAATCTGTATATTATAAAAAAATCCATTGGAGAAGAAACACTATGCTTAGATGCTCTGTAAAAGGCAATTTATAAATGCTGGCAGATAGAAATGTACTATACAAGATCTGAACCTAAGAACAAATACTATTACAAATTGGTTGGAGAAACAATCTGACTGTTTCATTACCAGTGAATAAATGCTTCCATGGCCTTTTCCATGCTGCTGCTAACAACATGAAATGTTCTTCCCAAACTGGTCCATGAGGCCATTAACCTTTTCCTTCTTCAAATTTCAACTCAGATCCCATCTCTGCCAGAACATCTGTTAAAGGGCATGTACGGGTAATTCACTAGTTCTAGCTTCACAAATCTTAGAGAGGCCATTCCATAAGTGTCTTGGGACAGGGCAATGCTCCAGGGTAATTTCTGAGGTCATGTCACAGTACTCAGTATAATAGCTTGTGGGTTCCTCTGGAAACCAGCCCTCTGGTCTCATCAGATTTACTTCTTTCAAAAATGTGTGCAGAATGTTTACTGACTGAACAGATATCATCGGGAATAAAATAACATATTACTGATTTTTTGAGAATTTGTTCATTGTACATTAAATCGGAATTTGAAGATGAAATTCACCCCTATGTAGAAGGTCTTCTAAAAGCCTAAGCATGGGTCAAGTTCTTATTTTTGTTAAAGTTTTTAGAACTAATAAGAACCCTATTTAAAAAAATGTAATAAGGAGAAAATAATTAGTAGAAACCAATAAAATCAAAAGTAACAGTTGTCGATGCACCCCGGAAGAAGACGAGGACACGTTTCATGGGATTGAATGGCCGCACTCTTTATTAATTTAAACCAACAAAGGGGGAAGGGGCAACCGTCCCGCTTCCCCCTTTAAACTGGGGTCCTACCATCAATTAACTGTTCTCCACCCCGAACCCACAGGAGGTTCCCACTCCCACCATCACTGCCTTTGCCATCCGGCCCTTCTTATATTCTTATGTTAATTCTAAGGTAAACCTCCTGCGGCCTAACTCCCAAAGGTATAACTTACGCCCTGACCCGATGGTCGGGTTTCCCCGGGCTGGGGCAGGTTGTTCGTATCTATACCCTTTTAGGATTAAACAAGGGTGAGGGCACCGTTACCTACTGCTTGGCACATGGTCCTCCCAGCGGGTCTGGTCATTCGCCTCCCACCCTTGGATGACCATACATTGGGCCGCACTGCGTGACTCTGCCTGGCCTGCCCATCTCTTAGGGAGATGTTTTCTAACCATCCTATGCTAACCTTTAAACCATTATCCTTAATCTAGCCCCCTGCCACCAGAACCGCCAGCTCTGCATGGCTGGTTCACCACCATATCCAACAATAACTCCCTTAACTTCTGTTTTAGGACCCCAAGGTATTACAGCCGGCCTCCTAAAGGTGAACGCCATCGTGTCTAATGCCCTCATGAACGATTATCTTTCCCCCCTTCACAGTTAACCATGACCCAATTTTCCCGTTAGCTCTCTTTCTAGCCCTGTCTACCTTCCCTGGGTTGTTGGCGTTGGTCCATACCCACCTCTGCAGCATCTCAGACCATACCAGAATGCACTGAGAAAACCGGTCGTGCACTATTTTATTATTATTATTATTATTAACAAACATTTATATAGCGCCAGCAGTGTACCTGGCACTTTAAAAAGTAATAAAATAGACACGGTCCCTGCCCCTAGGGCTTACAATTTGAGAGACAGGAGCTGGGGGAGAGACTTAGGAAGGGGAACAGAGGGAGAGACAAGGGGTCTAACATTCATGAAGATGCGAGCTCTCAAGTGCACGTACTTGGCTTGGTTACGATGAGAATGACAGAAGGCAGGTCCATGTTGCAAGGATAAGGTATAGGAATAGTGGCTCAGCAGGATAAAGAGTCAGACAGAGTAGAGCGAAAGAGGTAAGTTTTAAGGAGAGATTTGAAGGTATGAAGAGAGGGTGCAAGGCGGATGTGGACAGGGAGGGAGTTCCAGGCATGGGGGGCAGCAAGTGAGAAGGGATGAAGGCGTATAGGGGAGCAGGGAAGGCATTTCGCCCTTTTCATCAGCCACAGTCCCGTTGCTCTGGGCAAATTGTTCTCCCCCAAGTGTATTATCATCACTCCTGGCCTAGGGAATTTCTCACTTGCCGCAGTCAGAGCCGGGAGCAGTTGCTCCCATAACATTCCACGTTTTCCCAACCATACTATCTCTGCCTGCTTGCTAAGGCCCAGCTGGGTACTCCACCCACTGCGTGCGGCCATCTTCCCTGCCCAGTGCATGATACTGTGGCCAATGATCCAAACCACTGTCTGTCCGGGTGGCGGGGGCTGCCATGTCTGAAAGGGAAATCACACATCAGTGGTTGCGTGAATCCAGTTCTCTCCTCGACTTGCGAGGCCGCACGTTGACCCCCCACTTGTACCTCAGCTTCCCTTATGTACGTGCAATATGCTGCCGATCGCCACCGGCCTATCTGCTGTATCTGGTCCCCATGGGGACTGTCTTGACCTGCCGCCTTGTCCCCGATCCCCCAGCTGACAACCCCCTACCCAGGAGAGAACGTGCCCACTGTCTGATTGAGGAGCATATCGAGCAGTGCTGATACACTCCAGCCAGATATCGTGTGCGTGCACGTTCCATCTGAGCCGGGGGTTGTTGGCAGCCCTGCGCTGAAATGCCTCATCATAATGAAGCCAGGCCCCGGGCCCCCCTGTGTCAAATGCTCGGCGCACTATTTCCGAGTACTTGACTAACTCCACCCCCCACTCAGGATACCTGAGCAAGGTCACCCCCATGTAAATCGTATATGCCACCGTCCATTTGGACCACGTTCATTCTGCCTTCGATGTCTTGAACCATTCCCTATCCTTCCTGTCCTCCTTGTCATTTGGATCAGGTATTGGGTCATTGAAAAGGAGGGCGAACATATCTATGAATTCGTCACTCCAAATCTTCTCCCTTTGGCTTGGAGCAAATGCTCGCCCAGTGGGGCTGACACATCGGCATAGCTCCTGGACAAGGGACGGGGTTCCGCCCTGTGCTCACAGCAGCATGAAGCTCTTTTTGTGCAGTAGGGCTCGGCCCCTCACACCTGTGCGGTGGCTCTTTGGCCCGTCAGGGCCTGCATTCCCTCTTTCAGTGCATCGATCTGCGTCTGCTGGCTCAGGGAAAATTCCGCTGCACTCCTGCCAGGTGTGGGGTACTCATCCCTGAAATGAGCCGGTAACACGCGGCAGCGCCCCTGCTGTGGGGGGGGGCACTCCTTCTGTTGGGGCAGAGGTTCCCCAGCTTCCCGTCTTGAAGCTGGCGGGTTCCTCCTCCCTAGTCCGATACCTACATTCTTCCCCTGGCCTCTCACGGGCATCCTCCAGCTCCTCTATGTGGGTCTGGTACTCCACTAGCTGGGCCTGCATTGCCTCCAATACTGTAGCCATGTGAGCCCCCCCAGTTTGACCCCTCCGCCCTGCCCCTGTGGGAAGGGATTGCTTTGAAACCTTTTTCATGGGGGGGGGCGTGCTGCCTTGCGGTTTTTGGGTGCCATGACTGCCCTAATTTAAACCACTAGGCACTGTGGGGGCACCTTCTTTTCCCTCCACCAAGGGTGGGGGGGGGGCTCTGAGATAAGGGCTGTATGCTACTGGGCCTAGCCGCTGGGCCTACTTTTCCCTGAGCCCAACACAGCCTCAGCCACTGCAGGTGGGAATGGGGCTGACTGGCTCACTGCTTGTGTGCCCACCCGCTATGCCCAATGGTGGGGGGGCACTACTGCCCGGCTTGAACAGTAAGGGCTGTAGGCTACTGGGCCTAGCCGTTGGGCCTACTCCTGCCCCAGCCTCAGACACTACGGGTGGGGATGGGGCAGACTGGCTCACCATGTGTGTCCACCCACTGTGCCCACTGGTGGGGGGCACTACTGCCCAGCTTGACAAGGCAGAGGTGGCCACAGGGCCCGCTCCAAAGGCTCCCAGCCACTGGGCCTTCCTGCAGGCCAAAGGCCTGGCCACTCCACGTGGCCCTCTGTTACCTGGGCCCGGCTGTGAAACACCACCTATCGGCCCCACGTGGGGCAGGGGATAGCCGTCTCCACCAAACTTGAAAGGGCCTGAAGCCCCCACCGCACTGCGTGGCCCCACCGGGACTGAGATCCGATGCTGCTGGGGCGAGAGAGTGCCGATGACCCTACCCTTCCCCCGTTCGCCGAGGGGGCTGGCTGTGCTGGGAAATCCCCCCCAAAACTAGGTCTCTGTCGGGAGCCCCTCGATGCCAGGGCGAGAAGGTGCCGACCAGCCCGATCCCTCCCTGCTTCCCGCTGCCGCTTTCCCAGGGTGTGGGGCCGACTAGCTCGGCCTCGTCCACTGTCTCCTGTGCTGCTCACACGTCCTTTCCCGCTCACCACCGCTGACACAGTGAGGCGGCCAGCGGGAAAATTCTAAAATGGCGGCCGGGACTCCCTGCTCTCGCGGGAGTCCTGAGCGCCCATCCTTTGTTGCTGAGGTGACCATTCCCCTCCCCCCTGATCCCTGGCACCGACCTCGGGTGCCTTACTCGTCCCTGCCTCCTTCCTCTCTAGAAAGGGGGGGGGCACCGCCAAAACCACTCCGCAGCAAAAGCGGAGGGGCAGTTGCTCTGAAACTGGAATAATTCAGTACCATGCATAAAATAATGCGCTCCCATGCTCGGGTGGCTTTTTCCTGCACCTTCACTCTCTCCTCTTGCAGCTGTGAAGCCACTGCAAGAGGAGAATGCTGTTTCAGATGGTTAGGACGGGTCACAGAAAGAGAAGGCTTCTTCCCTGACTGTGACCCCCTCTTTCCACCAGAAACACTTCCATGCTCAGACAGCTGCAAGAAGAGAAAGCTCTTCCGCATTGATTGTTGGCCATTGTGAAGCCGCTGCAAGAGGAGAGCATGACTTCTGATGGAAAGGGGGGCGGCGTTTACAAGTGTTCCCTGGTGTGTATGTGTATCAGACTGACAAGGCAATGCTGCCATTAATTTCTTGTTAACATTTGTCCTAATAGTCTGCTATAGCAACCAAACTGCTGCAACTCCTTTGATTAAATAAAAAATCTGTTTCTCCCCCCCACCCCCTAATCTATAATTAGCAGTGCTATTGCATGGTGTGTAAATGAATAATAATGACAAATTTTATTTTTATAGCACCCTCCCCTCTGGCAATGGCGCTCAGTGTGCTTTACAACATAAAAATACAGTAAAATATAAAATCCAGTTTAAATGTAAATTAGTGTAAAAACAACATAAGAGGGGACGATAACAGGGAAGGAAAAAACCACATTGGATGTCTTCATACAGAAAGCTGCCACACCGCTGCTCAGCCTTACCCCCAGTTTCATTTAAAGGTGGCCCACCAGATGTTCAGGCAGAGCTGAGATGGGGCAACCTGTCTCTGCTCTGAGGCTGCCCTGCCGGCATTGCTCCGAAACATCCCAAAGTACCGCCAGCAAAGCAGGCAGGCTAACCTGGGGCACCAGCTGGAGGTGGGGCTGCCATCTGTCTGCCTGGTGGATGACCACTGCAGCCCCACTCTTGGATGGGGGTTGCCTTGGCAATGCCGTAGCAATCCACTCACAACACTATGGTTGTAGGAGAGGGTGGGTTTCTGTGTCGGTGTACCATGGGCCCTGGCAGCCACTGGGTCCATTTAAAACAGACCCCGGCACGGCTGCAAGTGGGCAGATGTGGGGCTGCATTCCTAGACTTGCTCTGGGGTTGTACGCCCTCGTGTCGGCGTGAAAATACCTACTAAGGGAAACCGGCAGTGGATCATAAAAAACATTTGGAGAACAAATAAGACTTCATGTGCTTTTTAAAGGTGAGGAGGGAGGAACTGAGATGGACATCTGGAGGGAGTGAATTCCACGTTGAGGACCCGACACAGCAAAGGCTTGATCACTGCCAACTTAAGGTGTAATGGTGGGATCCCCAACAACAGGTGGTTTCTTAGCACAGATAACCATCAGTGTGAGGCTCCCGGAGCAGATCTCGAATATAGCCAGAACCTATACCATTCAGGACCCTGAAAACCAGCAGTGTGATCTTAAACTCAGTCTATGGGTGAAAACAGACATGATGCTAACCAGCCTTTAACCACCCTTGGTGGTGATTTATGCATGTTTCAGGGCTGCATAGGGCACCAATACAGCCCTGCAACATGCATAAATAACCCCCAAGGGTGGTTAAAGGGTGGTTAGCGTCATGTCCGTTTTCACCCTATTACTCTGCAGGCAGCCATTGCAGAGAACAGAGGCTGGGCATAATGTAATCATGGCTGTCTGAACCAGTAAGCTGCCGTGCTGCCGCATTTTGAACCAGCTGCAAGCAACGGATTTTCACAAAACAAATCCAGGGGATTAATTTCCTCTTAATCATTAAGTGTTTGTAATTTTATGAGTGTGTGTGCATGTATTTAATTAAATGAAAAATTTGCAATTAGCACAATTTTCTATCAAAACTGCTTCAGAGTGCTTTGGGATGCTTATTATTTCTTATTACATTTTATAGTGCAAATAATGTCATTCTAGACAATGCAAATTTTTGACACACAGGATGGAAATGCATGATGATTAAACTGTTCTGTGTAACTGCTTCAAGGTCTTTATGGTCTTTCATCCTTTTAGGAGACAGTAAAATACAGGAAAGGCTCAATACAGACACCCGAAATAAAAAGTCATTATCTCAATTTTCTGACAGCTGCAGTCAACGCATAATCTTTGCATGGTGTCTCCCATTATAAAACACAAATACAACAAATCCAGTTATTGAAGGTCAAATGCTTCTACTAGTTTCCTTGGGGAGGTCCGTTTAAAGATGGATGACAGAACATTTGGACCTCTGCTTGAGGAACAGTAGTTTAGGAAAGCTCCTATTATTTGTTTATGGAAAGTGTGGTGCGATTGATAATTGTAACAATAACTGCAACCTTTGGCATTTTTTTCACCAAATATTTATTTGGAAGTATTGTTTCTCACTATTGGCCAGTACTGAATCATCTTTGGCAAATAATATTAATTGCAACCCTTTCTCCAAAGATCACACTTTTTGGGCAATCACACAGCACCTGATTTGATATGACTATTATTTTATAATCACCATGTTGAGTCTTGAACTTGCCAAAGAGCTAGGAGGAATAGTATCCTGCAGGGAACTGGTGTGTGTGTGTGTGTGTGTGTACCTACTTTTTCCATCTCTACTGAGATTTCACTGAGATACGTTTCTTTGCGTAGAAACAACCTTCCAAGATGAAAGTACACTCAGGGCTCAGTCCTCTAGCTTCTTAATGCTGGTACTATCACATAGCACCAATAGGAATGTGAGTGGGATTTTCATTGGTGCTAAGGGCTACTCCAGCTCCAAAAAGCCAAAAAAAACACCATGCTGTCAAGTTTCAAAATGCATTGCCAGCCTCTGCTCAGAAAAAGAGATTATTTTCTCTAGAGCTATTTTCATGGCCCTCATGTTGGATAGCATCCAAACTCAGCTTAATGATTTATGAAGTCTGCTTAATGTGGAATAATTAATAACCAGCAATAGGAAAAAAATGAAAAATAAAAATGTGTACAGTCAGACTTGTTTAATCAGTGCAAGCATTATTTGAGTGAACTGTAATGATGGGAGGGCAGGATTTGTAGTAACATATTCATCTTTAGCTGAATGCATCTGAAACACAAATTACATTCTTTGGTTAGCAGTTTCTACAAGAGTTTTTGTCAATATATAAGCCTTAAGAATCTTATTTTTGCCGTATTAAAATGTGTTTTATTATCATCAAAGTAATTTCATAGTAGTAATTAAATGAAATAGTAGTTTCATGTAAAATTGCCCTTCAACTGCTAAATATAGTACAATGAATGTATCTATATCAACACAATATAGATCAAACTGCTGGAATAGTGGGTTGATTAAAAGGAAGCATTAGCTAATAATGGTCAATTTCAGAGTAAAAAGGGTTATAAAATCATGAATGCAGCAGAATGAGTAAGTAGGGAGTTGTTGTTTACTCTCTCAAATGGTACTAGGACTATTTGAGACAATCAATGGAACTGAGGAGTTGTCACATCTTTTCAGCTGCCTTTCACAGGAGACAGTTTGACGGTTTCTTCTCCTGTGATTGTTTTATTTCCGCAATTTTCAGTGACATTACTGATTGTGGAATTAATTTTTGGGTACCCATTTTCATGGAATGTATCTCCCGCAATTGTATTTTTCATGCGATTGTTAGTGACATAACTGATCGTGGAAATCGTTTCTGGGTACCCATACTCGTACTCATGGGACGTATCTCCTGTGAGTTTCTTTTCTGTGATTGTTACTGATGTCACTCTCCCCTTCCACACCCACTATCCCTTTCTTCTTTGCATCTTCTTCCATGCAGTGCATTAGGGGTTAAATAGTAGCACGTCGCTATCTGCCCATTTCCTGTGACCTGGTTACAGTAAACTGCAGCAAAACCACTCCTGCCTCCAGGAGAGACACTCAGCCCAGCATGGATTGCCACTTCAAGGACCAATCATGCAATTGTAATAGTACTAACATTCCCATGTTCAGTGTTTTGCACAATAATAACACCAGTCACTGCAAAAGAGACCAGTGATGTGCGGTTACAGCATGAACACTGAAAAGTGTACTCACATCAGCATAAAATTTGTGGGAAGCAATTATGATTGTGCAATTATTACCATCTCATGTGAAAGCAGCCTAACTGACAGCAGATTTAAAACAAATAAAAGTATTTTTTCATTCAACGCACAATTAAGTTGTAGAATTTGTTGTCAGATGATGTGGTCAAGGCCAGCAGTATAGCTGGATTTAAAAAAGGATTGGATAGGTTTTGTAGGATAGGCCCATTAATGGTTATCAGACAAGTAGATTGGGGGATGTAACTTCTGACTGTTGAGAGCTGGGAGTGAATAATGGGAATGGACCGCCCATTATGACGTGTTCCTACTTCTCCCAAGCAACCAAGACTGGCTACTGTCAGAGGCAGGAGGCTGAGCTCGATGGATTATTGGTCTGACCAGTATGGCATTTTAATGTTCTTTCTTTCTTTCTTTCTTTCTTTCTTTCTTTCTTTCTTTCTTTCTTTAGATTTGTGCCACACCCTATTCCATGAGACTCAGGGTGAAAACAGACAGGATGCTAACCACCCTTGGGGGTTATTTATGCATGTTGCAGGGCTGTATTGGTGTCCTATGCAGCCCTGAAACATGCATAAATGATCACCAAGGGTGGTTAAAGGGTGGTTAGCATCACAATGCCTGTTAATTGCCAGGCCAAATAAATAGATCTTACACTGCCTCTGGAACATGCTCAAACTAGTGCTTAGGCCACGGGTGGGGAACCTTTTCTGTCCTAGGGACAACATTGTAAATTAATATGAGCTCCAAGGGCCATGTAAAGGTTGGGGGCAGGGGGGCTTAATAGGTGTATTCAAGAAAAGGAAGGCCCAGTTCATGGATCTGTGCCATGGATCTGTCCCCTACCCTTGTGTGCCTGCCCTCCTCTCGGCTCCATTATCCGGAGCTCAGTTTTTCAGTGCTTGGGGGTAGAGAATGGATCAAGGAGCCAGATCTAGACACTGGAAAGGGGCGACATAAAAACTTGCCAACGGCCGTATTTGGCCCCTGGGCCTGAGGCTTCCCATCCCTGGCTTAGGCAAACCTCCAGGAGAAGGAAATTCCAAAGCTCTGGAGCAGCCACTGATGATGCCTTTCTGCCTGCCCACTGCCTGGCACATTTGGACCTAGGCCAACGATGGAACTTCCAAGAGGGTGTTCTTGGCTGATGTTGGGCCATGGAGGAACATAAGAAGGCTAGCATCTTGAATTGTGTCTGGAATGCTATTGTGCAGACTCCGATGTTCTTATGCAGCATACTCTGCCCTATCCCCAAATATATATCATATAATACCAAAATAACTAACCAAAAACAAAATCCTACTCCCTTCTCTCTTTGTATTAGTATGACATTAGGTACAATGATATTCTAACCCTAACTATGCTCCTTCAGTGATGAATATTCTGTGTTGTCATCCTTCTTTCCACCATCTTCTATGAAAAAGAATAAAGTCTAATTTTAAGCAGTGTTATTTTCTGTATATGTTACTATTCCTGTTCTTGAAAACTCTTTGTTGCTTGTGCCAATATCAAACTCTGTCTTTCACATTTTGGGTTTAATGGGATTTCACTGAGCAGATAAAGGGACACCCAAAGCATTAGAAACTACATATCTTTTCAGAAGGAGCAATTTTAAAAATATATTTTGAAAGTCAACTCTATATTTTTTCAGCCAGTATTTTCAGAAAGAATTCTAGTTACCACTGAGACTTAACTAGAAACATTTGAAAGCATGAGGACTTTGCTCTTTTTCTTTTTTCCCCCTTCCCACTGAGATATTCTAATTGGAGATCTTAGTCCCACATTGAGACTGCAGTTCCTAGGGTAAGTGTGGAGAAGCTACTGCTGTTCATAATGAAACACTTATAGGGTAAAACTGGATCGCTGTTTTCTGGGTCCAGAAATAGGAATACCCAGTAGTCTTTCACAGAAGAAACCAGCCAATGGAAACAATGTGCTTTTGCGTGTGTTGCGTGCACACACACACACACACACACACAGATTGGGATTCCTTGTTTGCACAACATTCACAAGTTATTGAGATGAGTAACTTTCACTCTTCTTCTTGTACAGGATTGACATCTTCAAGTACGTGATCTATGGAGTAGCAGCTGCATTCTTTGTCTATGGCATTTTGCTGATGGTGGAGGGATTCTTTACAACTGGTGCCATCAAGGATCTCTATGGGGATTTTAAAATCACCACCTGCGGCAGATGTGTCAGTGCCTGGGTATGTTAATGTGACAGCCTTCATTACCTATGCTAATTTCCGTTTCATTAGAGTACTGTAATTCATTTGTGCTTGGCTAGGAAATATTTATAGAGTAAATGTGTGTTTCTGGTAATGTAGGGGTATATTTTACATTCTTACATTTTAGCAGTTAACATAAAGTATATCTAGAAACACTTGGAACAATATAAGGCAGTAACAGTACAATAATTTGTAGAAAATAAATGCTCAATTCTCTAGTTAAAGAGACAGGCCGTTTGTCCAAACTGGAAGAGGAAATGTATTTCTTTGAGCCTGACTTGGATATTTGTTGCTCGTGGAATAGAAGTCTAAAATAAGAATGACACCTGACTGAGTAGGCCAGCCATTAGCTATGAACAAGATAGTTCCCTTAATAAATCTGGATCAGATTGAGATTCATTACCCAGACTGGGGAGCAGCTACTTATTGTGGACTTCAGTGGGACTACTCTTGTGAGTAACTGCTCGCCAAATATGAATGAGAGTTTCTCAGTATGGCACTATATCTTTTCTAAAAACAGCTTCACTGTATGTCTCGCTCAAGAGCTTTACTGTTATAAGATCCAAGTAGCATTTAATACTTTCTCATGGATTTTACTTAATAAATCCAGTGGAGTCTTGATTGGCAGAAAAATTCTGGGTCATGCAGAGGGTCTGGGTCATGCAGAGGGTAGCCTACATCTCATTGCATTAAACCTCAGCAGATTGGGGCACTATATTTGCTGGCTTTGTTCCATCTTTGTGCTCACTGACTGAGAGGGGGGCAGGATTATGAACTAATGACAGGACCAGCCAAGAGAAGCCAGAATGAGGTTACATTGATACTGATAATTAGAAAAATGTTTTTCACTTTATTGCAGAAAATTAAATCCTTCAACCCCTTATATATGTATTTTCAGAAGAGAAAATTAAAGGGTAACCTATGGTAATATGATTTATCTCATCTTTTGATGGGAAAAGGGGTGAAATTCTCAGGAACCTCTCTGGATTGAAAATAACATGAATATGTGATTCCATGTGAATGAGGGCATCTTACTACACTTTATGTCCAGATGATGCTTTGATAACTTTCATATGCGAGGGGTTGTAATAAAAGGGCAAAATCTGTGTAGGATAGGAGCATTGTAGTTATCTAAGAAAACCTGCTATTGGAAAACTGCAACATTCAAAGTTAAGGTAAAAGCAGAAAGAAACTTGTTTGTTTGAAATTGCGGAAATGCACAAACAAGGTCAAACTTACAATTGTTATATGCCCCATAATATACTCATTCTTCAAACCTCCTTTCTTAGCTACTTTCATAACAGCATTGTAAAATGTTAACACTTGTATCAAGGAATTGTTTTAACGAGGGCTGTGATGAGAGCGAGTGTTACCGTTCCAAACGGAAATACCAACTTTTTGAGATTACTTGTGTGTGTCCGTCGGTACTTTGTCAGTTTCTGGTAATTCTGTGCTTCCACCATCTTTTCATCGCTTTCATTACTTTCCAGTACTTTCCAGTCATTTTTGTCACTTTCATCACTTTCTGGGATTTTTCTTCACTTTCGTTGCATTCTGGGAATTTTACAACAGTTTTACAGGACTTTTGGCAATTTCCAGCACTTCCCCGGTGCTTAGCTGGCAAGGTTTCATTTCCACAGCCCCTGGGGGTGCTTGTGGGGCACACATGGGGCTTGGGACCAGCCTGTGGCAGTCCCATTTAATTTATTTATTTAAAACATTTATAGCCCGCCCATCCTGCCACAGGCAGTTCTGGGCAGCAAACAACATTTCAAATTATAACATTAAAAGCAACTTTAAAATATTACCAAATGGGAGGAATAGAAATATCCCCAACCACCCTAACCCATTCTCCCCCCACCACAAAAAAAGCCAGGTGGAACAGCCAAGTCTTACAACAGCATCAAAATGAGGGAAGATCCGGGGCTAAATGGGCCTCCACTGGCAAGGAGTTCCACAGCCATGGGGCAGCCACCGAGAAGACCCTCTCCATCGTGGTCCCCCAGCAGACTTGGGGAACCTCCAGGAGAGCACCCCCGATGACCGCAGGGGCCAATCCAGAACCTGGGAGTGAGACGGCCTCTCAAATAGGTTGGTCCGAAGATGTTTAGGGCTTTATTAGGTGAGCACCAACACCTTGAATCGGGCCTGGAACACAACAGGCAGTCAGTGCAGAGACTGAAGAACCGGTGTAACATGTTCCCGGCGGCTCAATCCTACCAGGAGATGGACCGCCATGTTCTGCACCAGCTGCAGTCTCTGTACCATCACCAAAAGTAGCCCCATGTAGAGCGCGTTACGGTAGTCAAGCCTAGAGGTGATGAAGGCGTGGATGATGGTGGCCAGGTCAGAGTCCAAAACACATGGTTGAAACTGATGCATCAGATGTAATTGGCAGAAGGCACTCTTTGCCACAGCCTCCACCTGAGCATCCAAGCAGAGTTGCAAGTCAAGGAGTACCCCCAGACTCTGTACCTGGGGAACCAGCGGAGGGCAGACCCCATCAATGATGGGAGCTGTTACCCCAGCTGCCTTACCCACCAGCATCACCTCTGTCTTGTCAGGAGTCAACTTCAGTTGGTTTACCCTCATGCAATCCCCCACAGCCACAAGGCACCCATTAAGCACCGAAACTGCCGGGCCTGGGTATGATGAAAAAGAGAGGTAGAGTTGGGTGTCATCAGCATATTGATGACACCGCACACCAAACCTCCTGACTACCTCACCAAACGGCTCCATATACATGTTGAACAAGAGAGGGGACAAAACAGAACACTGCAGAACTCCACACAAGAGGTCTTGGTGTGATGAAAAATAATCACCGAGTACCACTCGCTGAGTTCTTCTGGCCAGGAAGGAGCAGAACCAGTCAAGAACAGTACCGCCCACCCCTGCACGGTCCCGCAGGCGTGTCAACAACATCTCATGATCAACGGTATCAAACACTGCTGACAGATCTATTAGAATCAGCAGGGCCAAGCAGCCCTTGTCTAATTCTCGGCAAAGATCGTCAACCAACACCACAAGCACAGTCTTGGACGTGTGGAAAATGTTGGGAAATGGAAAAACAGTGGGAAAGCCCATAGGTTTTCATGTCATGCAAATCTTAGCAAATGCCCTGCTTCCAATGAAAGCAGCACTTGCCAACATTTTTTGTTTCAGGTCTAGTTTTAACCTTTAAAAAGGCATTTGCGATCCTATGTTGAGGCTGTGAGGACAGCAAGGAAGGAGTTCCTTGTTGTCCTCATAACGTCTGCGAAGTCACACCCGGCGAAGCTGTTTCGGGTGGTGTGGGGGCTGGTCAGTCCGGCCTCCCTCCGCCTGGATGGGGATTTGTCCCAGGCCCACTGTGAGGAGTTTGTCACCTACTTTGCAGACAAGATCGCTTGGATTCAGAACGACTTTGATGCTGGATTAGGGGCAATAGGGGGAGAGCGTGAGGTGATGGAGGCCCCGTCTGGTCCAGCTTTGTGGGGGGAGTTTCAGGAAGTGATGCCGGCTGATGCGGCGGATGACTTGGGGTCTGTGAGGGCCACCTGTTGTGAACTTGATCCATGCCTGTCCTGGTTGGTGAAAGCCTCCAGGGAGATGTTGGGGACGGTGCAGGAAAGGGTAGTGAACGCACCCTTGCAGCAGGGGAGGTTGTTGCCCAGCCTCAATGAGGCTGTGGTGCGCCCCCTGATGAAGAAACCATCGTTGGACATGGACGCGCTCGCCAGTTACCGGCCCGTCTCTAACCTCCCCTTTTTAGGGAAGGTTATTGAGCGGGCAGTGGCGATCCAGCTCCAGGTGCATCTAAATAGCATCGGTTTCCTAGACCCTTTTCAATCTGGATTCCACCCCAGCTATGGCACTGAGACGGCGTTGGTGGCTTTGGTCGATGATCTCCGCCAGGAGATGGACGCAGGATGTTCGACATTTCTCATCCTGCTAGATCTCTCGGCCGCTTTTGACACCGTGGACCACAGGCTGCTGTTGAGACGACTGCATGACCTGGGGGGGTCTGGATGGGACTGGTCTTGAATGGTTCTGCTCATTCCTCTCGGGGAGAAGCCAGCGAGCGGTGTTGGAGGATGCGGCATTCCGTAGGGTTCCATTCTGTCTCCACTATTATTTAATGTATATATGCAGCCCTTGGGGGAGGTCGTGAGAGGGTTCAGGGTACATGTCACCAATATGCTGATGATACTCAGTTGTATCTCTCTTTTTCAATTGACCCAGACCCTGCCGTCTCATTGCTATCCCAGTGTTTGGAGGTCGTGGCGGACTGGATGTGACAGAGCAGACTGAAGCTCAACCCTGATAAGACGGAGGTGGTGATGGTGGGGAGAGCGAGGGAGGTATTGGAGGACGAAACCACCAAATCAGGGGGGATTTGGTGGTTTCGTCCTCCTATAGCTCAGCATGTCTGGAGTCTGGGGGTGATATTGGATTCAGATCTCTGCCTGGAGCAGCAGGTGGAGGCAGTCACTAAGGCTGCCTTCTGCCAGTTGCATCTGATGTGGAGGCTGCGTCTGTACGTCTCTGGCCCAGATCTGGCCTCCCTCATCCATGCCTTCATCACCTCGCGGCTGGACTACTTCAATGCGCTCTACATGGGGCTTCCCTTGTTCCTGGTTCAGAGACTTCAGCTAGTGCAGAATGCGGCGGCCTGGCTCCTCTCGGGGACGGGTCATCGGGAGCACATAACACCTGTGCTCTGGACTCTGCACTGGTTGCCAATAGTGTGCCGAGCCAGGTTAAAGGTTTGGGTGTTGATCTATAAGACCCTTCATGGGTTGGGCCCCTTGTACCTTAGGGACTGTATCACCCTCCGTGCCCCGGAGCAGCTCCTTCGGTCTTCTGGGGGTGCCTTCTTGGAGGTCCCCTGCGTTAAGCGGGGGGGCCACAATGGAAAGGGCATTCTAGGTGGTCGGGCCGCACCTTTGGAATTCCCTCCTGGAGGAAGCTCACCTGGCCCCAAGTCTTTTAACATTCCGGTGAAGTTGTAAAACCTGGCTGTTTGCCCAGGCCTTTGGGGAGGGGGGGAGGGTGCGTTAGGTTTTTTTTATCTCCCTTACCCTATTTATTGTTTTATCATGATTCCCGGCCCTGTTTTAATACTTTTAATGTTTGTATTTTGGAATGTTTTAACTGTTTTAGATGTATTTTATATATGTGGTTGTTGTTTTTTAATTGTAAGCCGCCTCGAGCTGTTTTAGGAGGGGCGGGGTAGAAATTTGATAAATAAATAAAAATATAAATAAATATGCCCAGTAGTTGTGGATATTTTAAAATCACTGTTATCACCTCTGCCTGCTGGTAGATAACTTCAACACATTCACAAACAGTTGTGGAGACAGCATCAAATCGTGAAGTTCAGAATATTGGATTTATAATTAGTTTCATAAATATACGTCTCCAGTATGAAGTGTGCTGCTTCATCAGCATGCTGAATTTTTTCTTTCTTTTTTTTTTATAATCTTACTTACTTCCCCTGGCCCCTGTTCCTGCATAACAACATTAGGGTGCCACAGTTGGCACCAGGGCTGGGGGACAATACTGGAGTCAATAGGATTGTATGGATTGTACAGAACATTTCTGGTCCTATATAAACAACAATAATAATAATAATAATAAATTAATAACAACACTGGGAGCAGACACAGCACTGCCATTGGGCCAGAACTGTAATTGAGAACAACAGGGGACACAGAGGAGAGATTTTTAGATCTTGCCCCCTTCTTCTTCCCAAATTCAACATTGTGGGTATGGGTTTTACAACATAAGAGTCGGTACCACACTGTCATGAATATTGGAGCTGAAGACAGCACTAAAGGACTCAACACTTTGATTACCTCTTCCTCTAGTGACCCCATATGGCAACTTTGGGGATGCAGGAACTAAGGGGCTAAGAACAACAGTGATGCTGGGGACAATCCATGTTCCTTCCTTATCCCTTGCTATCCTCACACAAGAACATGGGGAGGGGGTGAGTTGCATCAATACTGCCTTTTGGGGACACTACAGAGCCAGACCTCCAGCTGCTACCTTCTCCTTCTCTGTCTTTCCTGTCCTAACTTGTGTACATTACTATAGAGGCTGGGGGCTGGGCTAATATTGGTGTGGGATGTTAGCACTTTGCCAATAGTGGGCCTACATTGCTGTATAAACAGATGGTAGCATCCCAGAGTCACCTTCATCACACCAACATTGAGCGGGGGAGCTACCAGGGAGGAGTAGGTACCAGCACCCTATACTTGGCTACATCACAATAGAGTCATAAAGTCACAAGGCTGAAAGATACTGTCATGGATTTTCCTCTAAATCCACTGGGTTCGGGTGGGCTCACCAATTCGAGGCTGTACACAGAGTCTGGGTAATTATCATTAGTTTATTCAGCATACAACGCGTTGGACAGACACTACAAAAGAGTGCTGCCCCCTTGGGACAATTCAGCAAGCTTTTATACAAAAATGCAAAACTGTGCTTCGTGCATGCGCATACAAAGTTAAAACTGGGTTTTTCCACTTGCCAACATCATCATACCCTTTCCTCTAGTTAAGACAGTACATTTGGTTACGCCTCTAGTTGCTCAAGTTATCTGCTCCCTGCATTCCATTCTACTCTCAGGCCCATCCTGTTCATTCTTATCAGTAATGTTCCTTCTTGCTGACCCATAGCACACTTCATAACTGTTCTTAGCTGGGCTTTCTGTATTTTTCCACCTCA
>QEPC01015544.1:1637841-1650844 GCA_003113815.1 Sphenodon punctatus
GCGTTAGTGATTTAGTTTTAGTGTTTGTAGGAATAGGCCTGTGTACTTATTAGATAATCCATTTAGTTCATAGCATTTAGAATAGTTAATAGCAGTTAGATTTAGTGTAGATAGATAGTTATAATATTAGTTAAAAAATTAAATTAAAAAACCCATATAAAAGGGGAAAAAAAACCAAATAAAAAACCATATAAAAAACAAACAAAAAACCCACATAAAAACATTTCCCGAACGGCCGAACCCGAACCGAATGACCGAACCTGAACCAAACCCGGCGAACGAACCGAACGCCCAAACCGAATGCAGCTGAACTGAACGGCCGAACCCGAATCGCGATCTGTTCGCCCATCCCTATTGAATACTGTGTGCAGTTCTGGTCTCCACATCTTAAAAAGGACATAGCAGGAATGGAAAAGGTACAGAGAAGGGCAACAAAGAGGATCAATGATATGGAACAGCTTATGTGCAAGGAGAGGCTCTGCAGGTTCCAAAAGAGGTGACAAAAGGGTGATATGATAGAAGTTCATAAAAATTATGAAAGTTGTGGAGTAAGTAACAGAGAACTGTTATTTACACTGTCTCAAAATGCTAGAATTTATGGGACACTTCATAGGATTAACTGGCAGCAGGTTGAAACAAATAAAATGAAGTATTTCTTTTCTCAGTGTACAATTAAACACTGGGATGCATTATCAGTGGATGTTATGAAAGCCAAGAGCATGACTGGGTTCAAAAATAGACTGCATAAGTTCTTGTACAATAGGTATATCAGTGGATACAAACAGGAACTCCACTTACCTGCCTGCTTGCTGCTGTTACCATCTGCGGCAGAGGAGGAGGGGGCTCGTTGGTGCTGCCACTGCTTCACTGCTCCGAGCTGCTCCACTGACACCTGCAGGGCAAAACAGACTGCCGTGAGTTCTGGGGGCGGGGGGGAGCACAGAGGCCAGCCGGGAGGGCTGACCTGTCCCCTCCCCCACCCGGAAGTAGCCACGGGCTTAAAGCCCCACACCCAGGAGCTCTGTGAGACTCCACTTACCTGCCTGCTTGCTGCTGTTACCATCTGCGGCAGAGGAGGAGGGGGCTTGTTGATGCTGCTGCTGCTTCGCTGCTCCGAGCTGCTCCACTGACACCTGCGGGGAAAAACAGACTGACGTGAGTTCTGGTGGGGGGGGAGCACAGAGGCCAGTTGGGAGGGCTTACCTGTCCCCTCACCCACCTGGAAGTAGTTGTGTGCTTAAAGCCGCAGGCTGCAAGCCGAAGGGCCGTGGCCAAAGGGCGCGGCGCTTTGGGGCGCTTTGGGGCTGCAGGGGGTGGTAGGGGGTTAGTATAATTGTTTGTGGGTCTTTTTGTACAGGGCTAGGGTGGTGAGGTGGGGGTATAGGGATATTGGACTTGGTATTGCAGCTCTGTTAATATGAATGGAGGAAGGGGTTGTTTAAGGGTGCCCCCATCCTTGCAGGGGAGAAGGTTGAGGGGGGATAAGGTAGGGATACCTCCCGAGGAAATTGGAGAAATTGGGGGGAGGGAGGAGAAAGAACCAGTATTGCAGGAAAAACGGATGGTGGTAGCAGCACAGCCAGATTCCCATGCCCCCTTTTGTAGTGAGAACAGGGAGGGTACGGGGAGGGTTTCTCTGTCACCTATGGAAAAGGGTGGAGGAGGTTCACCTTTTGAGTGTGTACCTTGGCTAGGGTTGGGGATGGAGATGGGAGAGTGGGAGGAGTTAGATGAGTGGGGTATGATTACTGATGTAGGGTTGGTGGGACCACCTCCCCCTGGTGAGAGAGGGGTGGAGGTGGTTAGGTGTTCCCTGGTGGCAGCAGGGGATGATGTGATGGTAGATGGGATCTACCCCATTGTGGCGGGGGAGATCACGGAATGGGATATCAGTTAGGTTGGAGGGAGTGTTTGTGTTTTTTTGTAAATTGTTATTTGTTGGATGTGATTTAAATTGTTATATTATGTTAGAACTGGTGTATTGACTCGGGTTCCCTGTGTGGAAAAAACCCAGAGAATGTATTTTTTTCACTGTACGCCGCCTCAAGTCCTTTGGGAGAGAGGCGGGGTATAAATAAAAAGTGATGATGATGATGATGTTAACTGTGGTTTTTCCACTGTTGCCACCACCAATGGGAAAAACATAGTAAAACCGGGTCCCTGTAAAGTAGTCAATTTGATCAGGTTATGAGACCTCGGACTGTCAGTGGCTGGTATAACAGGAATGGATCACTCCATTATGATTTGTCGTGCACTTCTGTGAAACAACTTAAGTTGGCCATTGTTGAAGAAGGATGCTGGGCTAGAAGGACTATTTGGTTTGATCGAGACTGGTACTTTGTATTTCCTTGTGAAGAATTTTATAATATATACACCTCAACTGCACCGTGACCTTAACTATACCTATAGCCCATGTCCTGTGATCCTTTCACAAAAAAGGTGCTTCAGTCAGTCCAGTTAGCTCAAGTTCAATGAATTAGCTTAATTGGATTGATTTCCCCACCACCTGTCTAGAGAAGAGCTGGTCTAAAAGTGTAATGCTATTTTCATGAACCCCCCCCCAAAAAATATCAAAACTTCTTTTGAAAGTAAAAAAATGAAAATTGTAGCATTTAGTCCCTGTGAAAATTCTAACACTGTTGATATCCAAATTGTCACTAAAATTGCACACACATTCACAGCATTCAAAACCATTCAAATAAAAAGTGAATTGTGGGGGGAAAAAAAAATCTGTCTGTAGTCTATATGTTTTTAACACCTTTAACCATTTTTACTAGGTTAGCTTAAGTGGACCAACTCAAATGATCTTAAAGATCTTTAGCCTTTTTTTGCACAGGTACTGTACTGAAGCTTTCAATCATAGTAAGGTAACCTACTTTTCATAGGGCTTGTGAAACTAGCAATGGTAATAATCATTAATATTGGTTTAGATAGTTCATTCTGAAGGGAAATAAACTAAATACAGCATAGCAAAGCTAATGAGATTGAAGTACAGAAAAGCTGTACTAAATTTCTTCATATTGGGTTTGTACTTCTCAATACTGTGTGTTATACCAGAGTTTTACTAAAGTAGAGTGGAGTTTTTTGGTTTACATTGTGAGGGTGCAATCCTGCTGCCGGTTTATGCTGGCGGCAGACACACAGTACAACTGGGTGGTGCTCACTCAGGTACACATGCGCTCTGCATGCACAGGAAGCCACACAGGGCAATGACGTGCCCCCTCCAATGCGACCCCCCCCGAGCCCATACACACTGCAGCCTGGGGAATGGAGCAGGCATTAGAGTGGGCGCGCTGTTGCCCTGCACAACTTGTTGCGTGCACGGGATGTATGTGTGCCTGAACTAGCGCGTTCACTACTGGTAGCACAAGTAAAGGTCGGCGTAAGTGGCCCATAGGATTGCACCCTGAGTGTGTACAAATTTAGATGGTGCCTGTGGGGCATAATTCCCACATTTGAGACTAAATGACCCTGTATCTTGTGCATTCAGATACCTTGAAAGCTATGAAGTACATCTTTTACTACTTTGTGCTGTGCTTGGTAGTCGGACGCAAACAGCACAAAAGAGTAAAAGATGTCTGTAAAGGCACATTTCTCAATAATAGCTGCATCCCCTCTGAAAATTTGGCTTCAGGGCACTACTGATTACATAAGTAATTGTTTTGCTTCTTGAACTGAAGAGATTATTTTTTCATTTTTGAAAATGGGAAATAATTCCTTCATTTTAGGTCATAAGCATTATTAAGCAAATATTGCACTTCACTACTGTTCTTATTTCTTGTCCCATACCTCAGCTTCAGGAAAATACATATTAAGATAAAGAACTTTTTAAAAAATCCATTAGTGCTTCAGTTTGGTCTCATTAGGTTTGTCTTCCTTCTTTGTTCATTAAATGCAGTGTGATGCTTCTAGCTATATTATCCATGGGAACATAGTTGTTTCAGAGCTTCCACATGCTACACTAAAATACTAACTGTTGCATGGTTTTGTGTAACATGATTTTATTCAGTTACTCTTAAATATTTTGTAGACCCTAGCTCTAGCTGCTAGATCTCCTGGATCTCCAGCCCCAGCTCCTCACTGCCAAGGGGTGGAGGTATGCAAATTGGGGGTGGGGTATGCAAATTGGGGGTGGGACCACATGCAGCTGAGGGTTGGATCCAAACCAAATTTTCCAGCCCTCAGCACAAATCAAGTTGAGCACCCCTGCTCTAGCATTTGTGTGGGGATTGATATGAATTACCCATTGAACCTAACCTGATGTCAGGATACTGCGTGTTTTTAAATGGACAGGAGTGAGCCAGAGCTGCAGAGCAGGCACATAGGTGACCCAAACCAGAGCTGCGTGCATCCATGGGTTTGCCTGCATTCAGACAGACAGCCTGGTGCATGGGTGAACCAAGCGTGCAGCCAGCAAACACGCACCCACCTGCCCAAGGAAAGCAGCTGCTCTGGCCATTTGGCCCACTGGCATCTATGATACAGGTGGGACAGTGCTGGGCTGGGGCTTGTGGGCCCATTTAGATAGACAAAGTTCTGTGTTTGCCTGTTGTCCTGGGTTTGGCCAGCTCCCTTGGCAAGGTGTGTTACAGGTTCTTCCGGAGCACTGCCTGAGGGGCTGCTCCGGACTAGCTGCAGCCTGCTCCAGTTTACACATCTGGCGGTTGCTCTTCAGATGAAAAAGTCAACCCAGGGGTGAAGTGGGCTGGCACGGGCAAAAGCAGAGCTTCTGAATGTCTTTTTACACCTACTATTGCGTGACATGGTCAATCAGAGCATAGGTTTGTGGGTCAGCAGATGGTCCAAGAGAGTTGTGAAGTCAGAGGTGCCAAGTGGCATGGTCAGAAGAAGCACACAGGATCATTCATCTAGGACTCAGTGCAAGAGCAGCATCAAAGCAAGGAGCTTGCTGAGAATCGTGCTCTGAATTCATGCCACAGTCATATCAACACAACTCAGTTTATTTATTTTTATTTATATTTGCATATCTACCCCACTCCTCTCACATCAAGCGACTCGGGGTGGCTTACAAAGTTGAGCCAGGGTCAAGAACGGGACGAGGCCAAATGAGGTAGGGCAGGATGTGAAGACGTGAAAGGGCCTGGCTTTTAGTGAGCGGGAAAAGGGCTTGAGGGGCGGGGGCAGGATTTTTAATTGGTATTTTATATGGTTTATTTTTATTGATTTTTCTTGTAAGCCACCCTGAGCTTGCAGGAAAGGACAGGACTGATATAAAGTCAAATAAATAAATGGCCGAAGCACCAGCAAGTGGCTAGTAACCATTTGGTATCTCAGACCTGACAACTTGCAGTTGACTCAGAAAGTTATTCAGCCCGAAGGAGGGAGGAGGCCATGTCTGACTAATCAGGGACATCCCTTAGGGAGCCATGAGCACAATGTTAGACTGTAATTCATGCAACTAGCTGGTGTGGGGCTGTGGCAGTGAGTCTTTACATTGCACAGCAGAGTCGATGCAGGTCTGATTTCAAGACCCTGGGGCCATCTGAAGAATGTGACAAGCAGGCTCTCTCCTCCCCTTAATGTGGAGAGTGTTCCTTCACTGCCTCATCTGTAACTGAATTGTTATATTGAGTTTTTCCTTTGCAAGGTCAAATCTTTAAGAATCCGTACGCTCTTCAATGTCTTCAAACATCAGGCTAGGTCTTATTAAAATCATAATTGTTCATTAATTTTAGAAAATGTCATTAGACAATTTATATTATGGATTGTTTTAATTGTTTTAATTGTATTCGTGAGCTGACCCGAGCTGCTATTCGGCTGGACGGAGCGGGATATAAATTATTATTATAAATAATTATTAAATAAATAAATATAAATATTGATTCTATCCCACAAGATAGAATTGTGGGATAGAAATGTGTCTTTGGGAGTTGCCAGGGTCACTCAGATACCTTCTAATTGAGTGACACCTTCTGGTTTAATGTCTCAGCTTCAGGTAATTACAGTCTCCCCACTTGTGCGAGTTTGCTTTCTCACAAATAATGTGCCTTTTACATTTAATATTGTCCATCTTTTACGTTTTCTCTCTTCCCAAATGCCCACTGCATAATCTGTGTAGCATCCACTTTTTCAAGGAGCTTGGGATGATCGCTCTGTCATTATTCATTAGCATACTTTTCAATGCACATAACTCATCTTGGATGTTCCAGAAATCACACGTAATGCAAACACAGGCTTTCTCTGCTGGTATCTAGCCACCCATCTGTGATTAATTTTTTATGGCAACAATGCTTCTTCATCTTCCTGACTTACTCTTAGTTAATTGTTTCTCCCTTTCTGCTAGGTTATTTATTGCTTTGAGCACATATGTTCATAATAACTCCTGATCAGTAATAGCATTTTGATCTATGGGTTTAAGATAGCCTTGTAATGGCATATCAGCCACATTCATCTTCTTTTGAGGCAAACACATCAGTTTTATTTGAGAGTCTGGTATTTTTGGTAGCAGTATTTGGGATATTACAAAGCGGTTTGGTGAATAGAACTAGAATGGTTTGTGGTTAGTTCAATTTCCTTTGAGTGAATGGTATTGGATAAGTATACATATCCATAAATAATAGAAGAGTTTTTTTCCCTCAATATGTACAAAATTTATTGTGGTTTACCAGAGCATTTCATGATAAACACTGCAGACTCATTCCATAATTGCATTGACTCAAGTTATAATTCTGATTCCCCCCCCCCCCCAATATTTTAAATATTTTGTCAGTTGATGCAGTCACAGAGCTGGAAAAGAGACCTCAAGGATAATTAAAAGTAGTACTGAAATGGATAGATGCTTATTTGTTCACAAATATTATTCACATTTTTTGACAACCCACTGTTCAACAGAGGCCCTAGGAGGGGCCCTGTGACTTTAACACATTGAGCACGGCAAGGTGCTGACCCTTTAAATGAGCCTATCTGCCAAGCAAGAGGGTGGCTGAAGGAGAAAGTCAACTGAGGACACAGGTGGGTGGGAGACACACCTGTGGGGCGGTAGGTGGGCCCTCAGTACAGCCAGGGAGGCCAGCAGTAAGCTGCTAGAGGAAACAGCCAGGAGCCCAGGAAGCACTGGCTGAGAGTGGCACAACCTGGAGTAAAAGTGACAAGAGCCAGGCCACGGAAACAGCAAAAACGCTGGCAACAGGGCTGTGAGAGCAGGAGCAGCAAAGACAGACACAAGAGGTTTGCCTGAAGATGGGTCTTGAGTGTGGCTACGGGTGGGAGCCCTAGCTGGACCCCAGCAACAGGAGAAGCAGTGAGGCTGGAGCCAGGCTGGGAGCCAGGGGGCTCGCCTTGGAAGGTTTTGAGGTACTGCTGGGGCTGCCACCTCTAGGTTCCAGCTGGGCAGGGAGCCGTAAATCACTGCTGTCACCGCCACTGCTGTCACCGCCACCGCCAGACCCCCAGGTTGCCATCAGGGTCTGGGAGCCAGGCAGATTCACCCCACAGGTGAGGGAGGGAGCTCCCCTAGGACAGCTGTCACCCCCCCCCCGCCATTGCGGGAGGGGCGGGGATGTGACAGGGGGCTCCTCCCCGCCTCCAGGAGACTTCCAGTGGGTAGGGATAAAAGGCAGGGTGGCCAGGCCGTGTGCCCAAGGGCCGTGCCAAAGGGCCCTTGGGTGTAGCCCTTTGGTGACGACCCAGGGAGGCAGGGTACAGGCTGGGAATAGCGGCAGGGGGGAGGGGATGGGGAAGGTTAAGAGACTCCCCTTGCTTGGGTGGGGGAGGGGAGGGGACTGGGTTAGGGCAGTTTGGGTACAGCCCCCTGGTGAAAGCAGGCAGTGTGACCCAAGGTGGGTGGGTGGGAGTTGGTTGCCCAGTGAGAGAGGGCATCCAGGGGAGGGAGGAAGTTTAATGGGGGGTGGGAGGGTAGCCCCATGGAGGTCCGACAGGATGACCATCGGGGGGAGGGGGCCAGGGGAGGTTCCACAGCCATTGGGGTCATGATGGGCCANGGGAGGGGATGGGGAATGGGGAATGTCAATAAATCAGCCCTTCATTAATCAAAAATTGTGGTTCAGGTGATACCTGGTACCTGTTTGCACTCGGTGTGGATGCACAACCAGTCATGGTCCAGCTAGGCAGGGAGAATAACACCACAGACAGGGGGGCACACATACCCTCCACCATCGGGGGGAGGGGGCCAGGGGAGGTTCCACAGCCATTGGGGTCATGATGGGCCAGGCAATTATGGTCTCACTGGGAGGCAGAGACCATCTGCAGGGAGGGGTCATTGTTTGGTCCCGGTTCCCCACATAGGCCCCCAGGCAGGTGATACAGGGATCAAGATCGGAGCGGTCCCTCATCTGGAACTGCTGCTGTTGAATGCAAGGTCGGTTGTGAATAAATCAACAACGATCCAGGAACTGATCCTGGATCAATCAGCCGACCTCGCGTGTATCACAGAGACCTGGACGGACAATGAGTCGGGGCCAATCATGGCTGACCTTGTTCCAGTTGGGTACTCTGTGCAGCATCAGCCTAGATTGGAGGGGCGGGGAGGTGGTGTAGCTGTTGTTTTTAAGGACACTTGTTCTGTGAGGTGATATCTGGTGCAGAACATTGTAGGCATGGAGGGGGTCCCCCTTGTGTTCGATTTGGCAAGAGACAGATTAGGACTGCTGTTGGTATACTGCGCACCTACCTGTACCACAGCATCCTTACACACTCTAGAAGAACTGGTGTTGGAGGTGGTCTTGCGGTCCCCGAAGACCTTGGTCCTGGGGGATCTCAATATCTATGCCAATGCCAGTTTGGGGGGTTCAGAGCGTGAGTCCATTGATGCCATGACAACAATGGGACTGTCTCAGAGGTTTAAGGGCTGACACATGAGGGGGGACATACCCTTGACCTGATGTTCGGCACCGGCCTTGAGGCAGGGGATCCGGTGGTGGGGGATGTATTGGTTTTGCCTCTGTCATGGACGGATCATTACCTCCCCCGTGCAAGCCTTTTAACACTTGTCTGCTCCCAGAAAGGTGCAGGACTGGCTCGTTGGGTCCGTCCCTGGAGACTTATGGTATGTGAGAAGTTCCTGAATGCTCTAGGGGAGATGCCGTATGAACTTGATGATCATTCACTCGATGACCTCACTGCCCTCTGGAACAACTTGTTGGCTGAGGCTATCAACCGAATGGCTCCCAAGCATCTGCTTCCAGAGAGCCGATGGCAGAGGTGGCTGTGGTTTCCGGAGGACCTGCGCTGGATGAAGCAGGATGGATGGCGGTTAGAGCAACGGTGGCGTCAGACTTGGGCTGAAGCTGACCGATTGCAGCATAAAGCTAGTTTTTGAGCTTATGATGTTGCGGTGTGGGCAGCAAAGAAAGAGTTCTTTGCTGCCCTCATTGTGTCTGCTAAATCACGTCCAGTGAAGCTTTTCCAGGTGGTGCAGAGGCTGATCAGTCCAGCCTCTCTCCGCCTGGAACTGGAATTTTCCAGTGCCCGCTGTGACATGTTTGCTGATTTTTTTGCAGATAAAATCACTCAAGTTCACCACAATCTTCATGCTGACTTAGTACAGTGGAGGTATTGGAGGTACGGGAAGCCCCGTCATGTTTGTTGTGGGATCAGTTTCAGTGGGTATCATCCGCCGATGCAGTGGATGTCCATGGGGGTGTCCATGCCACCTGTTGTGAATTAGATCCATGCCTGTTCTGGCTGGTGAAAGCCAGCCGGGAGACATTAGTGTCGTTGCTGATGGGGGTGATCAATGCCTCCCTTAGGGAGGGCAGGGTGCCAAGCCATCTCAAAGAGGCAGTCATGCGGCTCCTGCACAAGAAGCCATCTTTGAATGCTGACTCCCTGGCCAGTTATCGGCCAGTCTCTAACCTTCCCTTTTTAGGGAAGGTTATTAATCAGGTGGTGGTGCGGTAGCTGCAGGGGCCTCTGGATCGGGTTGGTTTCCTTGATCCCTTGTAGTCTGGATTTCACCCCAGGTTTGGCATGGAGACCACACTTGTGGCCTTGGTTGACGACCTGCGCCATGAATTATATCAGGGCAGATCCTCAATTTTGATATTACTGGATCTGTCAGTGGCATTTGATACCATTGACCATGAGATGTTGGTGGCGATGCTGCGGGACCAGGCCAGGGTGAGCGGAATTGTTCTTGAATGGTTCCACTCATTCCTGGCAGGAAGAACACAGCGCATGGTTCTCGGGGAATGTTCATCGTCTCCCCAGGCTCGTGTGTGTGGTGTCCCTCAGGGTTCTATTCTGTCCCCTCTCCTGTTCAACGTGTATATGCAACCGCTAGGTNTCTCCGCCTGGAACTGGAATTTTCCAGTGCCCGCTGTGACATGTTTGCTGATTTTTTTGCAGATAAAATCACTCAAGTTCACCACAATCTTCATGCTGACTTAGTACAGTGGAGGTATTGGAGGTACGGGAAGCCCCGTCATGTTTGTTGTGGGATCAGTTTCAGTGGGTATCATCCGCCGATGCAGTGGATGTCCATGGGGGTGTCCATGCCACCTGTTGTGAATTAGATCCATGCCTGTTCTGGCTGGTGAAAGCCAGCCGGGAGACATTAGTGTCGTTGCTGATGGGGGTGATCAATGCCTCCCTTAGGGAGGGCAGGGTGCCAAGCCATCTCAAAGAGGCAGTCATGCGGCTCCTGCACAAGAAGCCATCTTTGAATGCTGACTCCCTGGCCAGTTATCGGCCAGTCTCTAACCTTCCCTTTTTAGGGAAGGTTATTAATCAGGTGGTGGTGCGGTAGCTGCAGGGGCCTCTGGATCGGGTTGGTTTCCTTGATCCCTTGTAGTCTGGATTTCACCCCAGGTTTGGCATGGAGACCACACTTGTGGCCTTGGTTGACGACCTGCGCCATGAATTATATCAGGGCAGATCCTCAATTTTGATATTACTGGATCTGTCAGTGGCATTTGATACCATTGACCATGAGATGTTGGTGGCGATGCTGCGGGACCAGGCCAGGGTGAGCGGAATTGTTCTTGAATGGTTCCACTCATTCCTGGCAGGAAGAACACAGCGCATGGTTCTCGGGGAATGTTCATCGTCTCCCCAGGCTCGTGTGTGTGGTGTCCCTCAGGGTTCTATTCTGTCCCCTCTCCTGTTCAACGTGTATATGCAACCGCTGGGTGAGGTCATGAGAGGGTTTGGTGTACAATGTCATCAGTATGCCGATGATACACAGCTTTACCTCTCATTTTCTGGAGACCCAGGCCCGGCGGTCTCAGTGCTTACCTAGTGTTTGGCAGCTGTAGGGGACTGGATGAGGGTGAACCGTCTGAGGCTGAATCCTGACAAGTCAGAGGTGATGCTGGTGGGTAGGGCTGAGGGGGTGGTGGCTTTCACCAGTGGTGGGATTTGCCCCCCTTGGCCACCCAGGTCCGTAGTCTGGGGGTGCTCCTCGACCCACAGCTCCGCCTGGATTGTCAGATGGAGGCTGTGGCTAGAGGAGCATTTCACCAATTACATCTGGTGCGATGACTTCAGCCGTGTGTCTCGGTCTCGGATCTGGCCACTGTCATCCATGCTTTCATTCCCTTCTGACTGGATTACTGTAATGCACTCTACGTGGGGCTACCCTTGACGATGGTCTTGAGACTGCAGCTGGTGCAGAATGTGGCAGTCCACCTCCTAACGGGGACGGGTCACTGCAAGCACATTACACTGGTGTTCCGGACTCTGCACTGGCTGCCTATTGTCTTCTGGGCCAAATTCAAGGTGTTGATTGTGACCTATAAAGTCCTAAACGGTTTGGGTCCTGGTTACCTGTGACCACCTCATGCCTCGGGCCATCTTGTGGCCCCTGAGGTCGGCCAGGGGCACTCGACTTGAAGTCCCCCGGGTACACCGGGTGGCGATGGTGGGGAGGGCATTCTCAGTGGCCGTGCCTTGACTGTGGAACTCTCTCCCATTGGAGGCCTGCCTTTCACCAGACCTCCCCTCTTTCCACAGAAGCTGTAAGACCTGTCTGACCTTTGGGGGGTGGGGGGTAGGGTTGGGGGGTATTTTTTCACCACTATTATAGATTTTATATTATCTGCTCTTTTATGATTGTATTTGTTTAGATGTGATATATTGTATTTCATGGATTTTATTGTTGTTTTATATTATGTCATAACTGTGTTGTACAAGAGGGTTGCAGGATAAAAAAAATTAGTAAAGTAAAGTAAAGGTACTGAAAGGACCCAGAAGGTTGACTGAGCCAAGAGCAGGCTATACTAATGGGCTGGGGGTGTTTCCCTGCCTCACGCTGAATACCTGAATAAATATCCATCACAGAGACAATGTGACCCAATTCGAAATGGGAAAAATTATTAGATATAATATTCCTCACATATATTGGCTTCCACTCTAATTGGTGATGTCAGTGCCAAGCTGCGCGTGCACAACGTTGCAGTTTCCACGTACACTGTAGGTACTGTACCAGGGGTGCACATGGATTGCAAGCGCATATGTACATGCACACCATGTTTGCTCTGCACACTGGTCTGCGGGGCTTGGAATCGGCCATAATGTCAAATCCCCTGCACAAACACAGGATTCGCTAGAACTAAAGCCATCCCTGACAAATAACTACACAGCTTCCTCCAGAGAACGAGATTCCATAACCTTATTCAAAAGTTTGTTTAATTGCCCAGCTGTCCTTACAATTAGGAAATTCCTGCATCTTAAACCCACTTCCTCTTGTTCTTCCCTCAGTGACAAAGTGAAAATAGAGAACAATCACCCGCCATCATTTTTACAGTAGCCTTTTAAATATTTAAAATTCACTATCATGTTCCCCTTATTTTTTTCTGGGCTAAATACCCCGGGGCAATTACCGGATACCGGATTTACCGGTTTCTGGTTTCCAAAAAAACGGATTCTCGGATTAAATCCGGTATACCAGTACCGGATTTATTCCATTGATTTCAATGGGGCACTGTGTCCCCATTGAAATCAATGGAATAAAATTCCTCCCCCTCCCAGGCTGTGCGGGTGGAAGGGGGGACACCCCCCACCCACCCTGCCCAGCCTGGATTTT
>QEPC01015544.1:1653687-1673856 GCA_003113815.1 Sphenodon punctatus
CCCCCCCAGGGATCACCCCTACTAACGTTCAGTGCGCTTACCTTTGGGAGCTCCGGCGGCGGCGGGCGGTCCGGCGGCCTCAGCGCCGGCTGTGGCTGCCGGCGTCAGGATGCTGTAGGCCCTCCGGGGAAACCCGGAAGTTCCCCGGAAGGCCTAGAGCATCTCTGACGCCAGCAGCCACAGCCGGTGCTGAGGCTTCCGGACCGCCCGCCCGCCGCCGCACCTGGAGCTGAACTAAAAGGTACCGGATCCAGTGGGAACTTGTAGTAGGGTGATCCCGGGGGGGTGTTAACCCCCCCAGGGATGAGGTCTATACTTACCGGCTGCTGCTGGGACGCCGCGGCCGCTGGTGCTGGGGGGGGGCTCTAGGTTGAAAAGTCCAGGCTGGGCAGGGTGGGTGGGGAGTGTCCCCCCCTTCCACCCGTGCAGCCTGGACTCGGGGAGGGTTTTTTGGTGGGTTTTTTAACTTTTTTACATTGCAGCCATTCATTTAAATGGCTGCAATGTAAAAAAAAAATCTGGTATCCGGTAACCGGACCAGATTTACCGGGTTGAATCTGATAATGCCGGTACGCCCAGTACCGGCATTATCAGATACCGGAAATGCCGGTGATCCCGCCGCTACTAAATAAACAGCACCTTCAGCTGTTCTTTGTATAATTTGTGTTCGAAATCTGCTCTCCTAATTATTGCTGTCCTCTGAATCCTCTCCAGTTTGTCCATGTCCTCCTTTAAAAAACAATGACCAGACTAGACAAAATTCTCCCACTGAGGCCTAACCAGTGCGGAGTACAGTGGTATAATTACTTTTTGTGTTTTGAATGGTATATTCCTATGAATGTTGCCCCATCAATATATCTGCTGAGTGATGGCACTATATTTTTGGGCCAGCTCCTCTGCCACTCCCGAATTGCATCAATAAATGATGTAGCCATTGGAGATATTGGAAATCTGATCTAATGCATTTCACATGAGAAGTACAACTACATAACTTAATTTTTGTTAACTCATCATCAAATCAGTGTACCACGTAGGCACAGCAAATTTTACTAATGTTGATCTGGAGTCAGCTTACCTGTGACACAGACACACTGCTAATGCCAGGATTCTTATATGTTTGTTCTTGAACTTGCCTGGATAAAACGTGGCATTTTCCCAGTGCTACACTGATGACTACTCTGCTTTTTACAGTATGTTTATTTCCAGTCCATATGCCATGATTCATGCAATATCTCTTTTTAACATGGAGATGACATGAAAGAAATATTCTTCCAATTGGGACTTGCCTTTAATTTTTTTTCTAGGCAATTTTAGGCTGCATTCTTTATTATTTATTGTTATCAGCAAGCATTTATATAGCACAAGCAATGTACCTGGCTCTTTACAAAGTAGTGGAATAGACATGGTCCCTGCCCTAGTGCTTACAATCTGAGAGACGGGGGAAGGGGAGAGACTAAGGAAGGGGAACAGAGAGAGAGACAAGGGGTGTAACATTCATGAAAATGCGAGGTTCCAGGTTCATGTCCTTGGCTTGTTTACATCGAGAATGATGTCTGACTGGTCCATGTGGTGAGGATATGAATACACAGACATCAGGTAACAGATTGTACTGGATGGTAGGCATCAGCAGGAGTTAGAAGAGGGGAGCGAGGAGTTGGGGAGGGCAGAGTAGAAGAGGTGGGTCTTGAGGAGGGATTAAAGGTACGAAGGGAGGGGGAGAGATGGATTGGGGCATGGAGGCAGTTCCATGCATGGGAGGCAGCTATGGAGAAGGGATGAAGGCAATTAGGGAAGCAGGGGAGGCGTGGGAGGGCGAGAGAGGGAACAGAGGAGGAGCATCGTTCATGGAGGGAAATTAACACAGAGAGGTAGGGGGCAGCAAGGTTGTGAAGAGATTTATAGGTGAAGACTAAGAGATTGTGCAGGATTCATTCAGGAAGGGGGACCCAGTGAAGAAAGGAGAGGAGGGGCTGCATGTGGTTGAA
Source organism: Sphenodon punctatus (assembly GCA_003113815.1). Lineage (NCBI taxonomy): Eukaryota > Metazoa > Chordata > Lepidosauria > Sphenodontia > Sphenodontidae > Sphenodon > Sphenodon punctatus. Next base: position 1,655,673 of record QEPC01015544.1, read on the forward strand.
GCGATGAGCGAGGTGGATGACCCTGGCAGCAAAGTCTTGGACGGAGGTAAGGAAAGAAAGGTGAGAGCGGGGGAGACCAGTGAGAAAGGGGTTACAGTAATCAAGGTGAGAGATGACCAGGGCATGAACAAGGGTTTTGGCAGAGGAGACAGAGAGAAAAGGGTGAATCTTAGCAATGTTATGGAGGGAGAAGTGACAGGATTTGGCAACAGAGTCAATGTAGGGTTTAAAAGAAAGGGGTGAGTCAAAGATGAAGCCTAAGCTATGGGCTTGGGGACAGGAAGGATGGTGACCCCATTGATAAGGATCAACAGGGAGGTGGGAGAGGAAGGATGGGGGAGGGATAAGGAGTTCAGTTTTAGCCATGTTCAGTTTGAGTTGACGTTGAGACATCCAGGTAGAGATAGCAGACAGGCGAGCTTGAACAGATGGAGAGAGAGAGGGAGTAGAGAGAGAGAGCTGAATGTCTTCAGCATAGAGGTAATATTGGAAGCCATGGGAGGCAATGAGTTTGCCTAAGGACAGGGTGTAGATAGAGAAGAGGAGAGCACCAAGGACAGAGCCTTGAGGAACACCAACCAAGAGGGGAAAGGAGGAGGAGATGGAGTTGGCACGAGACACATTGAAGGAGTGGTCAGAGAGGTAGGAGGAGAATCTACCACTCGTGACTATTGGGGGAATTAGCTTAATTTGGTAAACACGGTGGTCCTGCATGTCCTAACAGGAGAACCCCCTCCCACTCGTGGCTATTGGAGGGTTGGTACCCCAATATCCACCGTTCCTTAACTTCAGGGGGAATTAGCTTAATTCGTTAAACCCGGGGTTCCTGTGTGTCCTAAGGATCAGTCTGAGGACAGATACTCACTACAGGCAGTTTATGTACCCTCCCCAAAAGTGAAGGAAAAGAGGGAGACAAAGATTCAATAAAACCAAAAGGTTTTTTTATACACATAAACAGAGAAACACAGCCCCGGTCTGTCTGGCGGAATCAAAGGAAAAACACAAGTAGCTGTGGGAAGAATGAAAGTGAGGTGGGGAGTGGGGGGTGGAAGATCCAGAAAAGACAGAGAGAGAGAGAGAGAGAGAGAGAGAGAGAGGGCACTTTTAAACAAGACAGAAATGGCAGCTGAGCCCTTTAACAGCCGCCATTGAGACCATCCGTTTAAATGTCCGATGCGGAGCGCAGCTGAGTCAAGCCGGCCCAGCGACCATGCCCCCTTCAACGTGGATCACCGATGTGCTGGCTTTAACCCGCACTTCCGGGTTCCCGAGCAGAGTGCACATATGCAGAAGGACGTGTATGCGCACATACTCTCTGCAACGTGTCTGATGCTCTTGGGAACATCAGGCACATAGAGAGGAACTCGGGGTTTAGACACTGGGTTGAGCCCTCTCTCGCTTGGGAGAGGGTTCATTTAAAAGTGCCCAGAGAGAGAGAGAGAGAAAACAAGCGGGGAAGTCTGGATCTGAGGTTACCTTACCTTTCCTGTGGAAAAAGGGGAAAGGTGGCCTGAGGATCCAGCGAAGTTCGTGGGGGTTGAGAAGAAGGGACAGACCTAAGTCTGGGAGATCTCTTAAGATACAGACATGCACAGGGAAACCTGCACGTGTCCACATCCAAAACCTTCTCCATTTGCATGGGGGAAGTAAGGGGCAGTTATAGGGTTCAGAATAAAAGATTTGGGATAGGCTCAAGGGTGTTACAAAAGACACACAGGGAGGACAAAGGGACACAAATGACCCATCGAGGCATATCTGGGTGGGTTTCTAAGTGAGACAAAATGAAAGATGCATATGTGAAACCATGGGGACAAAAGGGGACTCCAGGTGTGTGCTTAGGTGTCACAAAAGGGAAGAGACCTAGGGAAGCCATGGGCAACAGACACAACGGACACATCTGGGCATGAATGGGGAGAGGACATTCCAGTGATCTGGGAGGAGTTGTGATAGGGACCCAAGGTTAATGACTGCACCGGGGTTTCTGTGCTTTGGGGGGAAGATACTAACATTTCATGTCTTTGAGACTGTTGCTAGCCTGGGTTCTATTCACCAGTGGTTTCTCAAAACAGGGAGAAAAACCTTTCTTAATGGCCCAGTACTTACTGAGGGCTATCTCCCTTAATCACCTCCTTCCTGGATCAGGCTGGTATCCACCTGGGTGAGCTCCCTTTTCCTTGGTCCCATGGTGGCTGGGCCCAATCCTTGCTCTGAATTCCTGGTCGGGGGGGGGAGGAATCTTGAGTCCAATGCCCACCGGCCCATGCCCTTTACCAAGTATTGGGGGGCTGCTCTAACAATGCCCCCCCATTGGGACATGGTTATTTATTAACCACTGCCCCCACATTACTGTCAGGAGTGCTCTATGGTGCCACAACCACACCATGGTTTGCCTAGTTCAGCATACTAACACCTTGTGAAGTACCAGCCCATTCCGGAAGACTAAGATCAATGTGATCAGGTGGGGCCTGATATCAAACACACTGGTGCACTGTGAATCCCAGCCCAGCAAGGACTCCCAATAGACATGAATGTCGGGTGTAGGGTAAACAACTAGGTCAGGGGGAGGGGTATGGGGTAGGAGAGTTTCTGGGCAGAGGGAGACACAAACCACATGGGTAGGGAAATGAACGCCAAGAGGGTGGAGAGGGGGGAAGGAGGGGCAACAGGGGAAGGGAACAATGGCAATGCAGTCCAGACCGGGGTTACTTACCAAATGATAATCTAAGAAAATATTTTTTTTTAATGTTACAATTATTTAAAACCAATGGAAAACACAATTTCTAAACTAAAATCAAAGACAATTAAAAAACACAATATCAATTAATATCTAAAACTACAATCGACAGGTCTACAAGCTAAAATGGAAATCTCAATATATATATCAATATATCTATATCTATATATATATATATAGAGAGAGAGAGAGGGGGGTACACCTGGGAACTGCCTGTTACATATTCATTCCGGCTAGATCCACCTGGGCTTCCTGTAGGGAGGCTTGAGGATTCCAAAATATTGCCACAGGCTGTTCTAGTTTGAACATATGCAAAGCCATGGCCAGGACTTATTAATTTCTGAAGAGATTTTAGATGCTTATGAATTCTTTCAGTGTTTTGGGTCCCTGTTCCGAATTTTAATTCACAAACCCCTCCTATAGACGTGGCCATAAAAGCTGAAACCAATCACTGGTCTGTATCTGTCCCAGGGAGCTCCATTTAATGGGGTAATTCCATTCAGGTGTACCTGATTTACAGCTTGTTACCCTTAACGTCCCATTGCTGGAGAAGCCAGGGTAACTCAAAGTCTCTTGGCTGGGGTTCAGGGACTGTTGGTATCCGCTTCCGCCGTGATGCAAAAAGGGGTTCCAATTGTCCAAACTGTGGCAGGGATGTTTACAGAGTCATCAGTTCCCAAGTCCTTGTCGCTACAGACTGGTGGTTCTGCTGAAGGACTTGAATCAGACCCGGAGGTGGGGAGTTTCTTTCTTTTGGAGTAGATGCCAACTTTTAATCCTGCCTCTGGGGTTGTGGTGTGTGCAGCCAGCTTGTAGGCTTTCAGGTGTCTCCGTTTTATTGTCCAGGCCTGGAAACTGCACTCAGAGGTGGAGGCCCAGGGCTGGGCATCTGCCTCACGAACTCCAATCCCGGCAGAGCTCTCTGGGGTGACACCTTTCCATCTCCTCACGGAGCTTCCCACCAGCTCATCTCCTGCATAGGTCCAAATGCTGCGCTCATCTTGGCTTCCTGATGAGACAAAAAGTCCGAGGGGGGGGGTGGTCTCGCCCGGAGGCGAGGGTTTCCAGGAACCAAAGGAGAGGACAGAGGGGAGGCATGGAGGCCCCTCCTTTCAAAAGACAGAGTGTGTTTTACTGATTTCTGGAACTAGGGCGGGGTATGGACTCTGGGGTAATTTCAGGGAAGGACATGGGGCAGTAGGGACTAGACTTTTAGTTGTCCCCCCGTACCTTCCCCGGGACTAACCAATGCCTGTTGCCCCTGGGATCAAAAGCCCACCACACATCATTGTCTCTATGATTGTGAGCTTCCCTGTGCTGTCTTTTCCCTTTGCGGCCAAGTCTTCTATTTCCCTATCCCTTTCCTGTAGTGTCCCCAAGTCTAGGGTAGTGATTCCTGACCCTAGAGATTGGGCTCTGGTGGTGACTGGGACTATGGGTATTCCAGAGGGGGTACCTTCTGCGGGATCGGGGGGCTTGCTCTGGGCGGTGGCTTCCTTTGCCAATCTATCTGCTTGACCATTCCAGAAAACTGAATCTGTAGGCTTCCTGGAATGTCCCACAGTATGCGCAACCCAAGTCAGGCCAGTTCCGATTTTGACCAGCTCCGCAATTTTTGTCCATTTCTCTGAATGGGCTACTGGCCTCCCATCAGAAGCAGTCATGCCTCTCCCTAGCCAGATTGGAAGCCACGCGGTGGCTGCGTGTGCAGTCCAATCGGAGTCTGTGTAAATGGCATGGGAGATTTCCAGGGTCTCAAATTCAAGGACAGCTAATACAGCCTGGACTTCAGCCGCCTGAGAGGAGTAAGGGCGTGCCGATCCCTGTAACACAGGCCCATCCCCCACCCGAACAGCTGCCCAGCCTGTTATAGGTTTTTCTTGTTCATAAAAAGATGACCCATTCGTATACCACACTGTTAACCCCTTTTCTGCTGCTTCTTCCTGACTTTCCCCATTGACTGGCCATTCTGTGTGCTGGGGCTCAGGGATGGGGCATATGTGTTCTTCACCTTCTATGGTCTCATATGGGAAGGAGTCTCTTTCTGTTCTTTGCTAAACCCCACTCCCCTGTTTATCAGAGCCAGGGTCCACTGAGCTATATGGGGGTTGCTGACTTGCACGTCCTGGATTTTCCCGGATATGATGTACTTGAGGGGTGAATGGGGGGTTTGTACTATAACCTTGGACCCGCCCAATTATGAACTCCCAATGTTTCAAGGCCCATATCAAGGTTAAGCAAGCCTTTTCACAAGGGAGGAACCTCTGTTCCACTTCGTCGAGCAACCTAGAGGTGTAAGCTACCACCCGCTGCCTTCCCATTTGCTGTTGGGTGAGAGTGGCTCCTATGCAGGTTTCTGTTGCAGCTAGCTGGATGAAAAAGGGAATCTTGGGGTCCAGATGGGCCAGTGCAGGGGCTTTTGCTAAATCCAATTTTAAAGTAGCCAGGGCTTCTTTCTGGCTGGGACCCCACTCCCACACACGTTCCTTTTTCAGGAGTTTATATAGAGGTCTTGCCTTTTCTGCAAAGAGCTCTATAAAATCCTTGGAGAAATTTAGAGTGCCCAATATCGCTCGAAGGGAATGCAAATTGGTGCCTGCATGTATCTGTGAAATAACCTCTACTCTTTGGGTGTCGGGAGACCTACCCTCTTCCCCCAAACTGATCCCCAAGTACTTCACCTGTTTCTGTACCAGTTGTGCCTTTTCCTGGTTTACCTTGAACCCTGTTTACTAAACTATGGAGAGTACCTCCCTTTTGATTTCTAAAGTCTTTTCTTCTTCTGGGGAGTGTACCAAGATATCATCTACATTTGATATTACAAAGTTTCTCGAGTCTGGCTTCAATTCCTCCCACATTTTTGAGACAACCGAATGGCAAATGCTAGGGGAGGAATGGAAGCCTTGGAGTGTCCTTGTAAAAGTATATTGCTGGTGTTTATAGGTGAAAGCAAACTTATACCAACAAGCCTGTTCCCTTGTTCCTGATTTGGAGGCTGCAGCTAGTGCAGAATGCGGCGGCTCGGCTCCTTACGGGGACGGGCTGTCGGGAGCATATTACACCTGTGCTCTGAGTTCTGCACTGGTTGCCGATAGCGTGCCGAGCCAGGTTCAAGGTTTTGGTGTTGATCTATAAAGCCCTTCATGGTCTGGGCCCCTCGTACCTCAGGGGCCGTCTCGCCCTCCACGCACCAGAACGGCTTCTTCGGTCCGCTGGGGGTGCCTTCTTGGAGGTCCCCCATGTTAAGTGGGGGCCACAATGGAGAGGGCATTCTCAGTGGCCGGGCCGGGCCGCGCCTTTGGAACTCCCTTCTGGAGGAAGCTCACCTGGCCCTCAGCCTGTTGACAGTCTGGCAAAGTTGTAAAACCTAGTTGTTCACCCAGGCCTTTGGGGAGGGTGGGAGGGTGGGGTGAGGAGTTTTTTAGCTTCCCCACCTGATTTATTATTTATTATGTATTATTGTTTTGAATCTGAACCTTGTTTTAATAATTTATATTATTATTGATGATTTTAAATTGTATTTTAGTGTTGGAAGTCACCCCAGGCTGTTCGCAGGAGGGGCGGGGTATAAATTTTAAAAATATTACAAAATATAAATAAATAAGTGGGGTGAAGGGGGATGGCAAAGAAAGCGTTTGCTAAATCAATGACTGAGTACCAGTGAGATCCAGCAGATATTGCTGTGACTAATTGTATTTAGCCACCACCGGGGCAAAAGTGGGAGTTACAGTATTCAGAGCCCGATAGTCCACAGTCATTCTGTAAGTCACCCCGTTTGCCTTGAGAACAGGCCAGATGGGGGCGTTACAGACTGACTGCATCTGCACTATAACTCCCTGTTTAAGCAAACTATTGATGGTGGTTTGCATTTCCTCTTCTGCCTCCGCTGGGTATTTGTATTGCTTCTGGGGCGTGGCATCATTTCCCTGTATTAATACCTCATCCTCCACCTTCCCACACTCTGCCTTGTCCTTGATCCATACCCGGGGAAATTCTTGGGTCCATGGATCATTGGTCAAGGAGAGAACAGGAAGGGGTGCCTTAGGGGCTGCACAGCAGTGTATGGCGGAGATTTCTGGGGGGCCTTCCGGGACTTGCCACAGTAATCTATTGGCTAAGTCTACTGTTAGTTGGGATTCCCTCAGAAATGGAGTCCCTATGATGCCTTTTTCTTTACCCTTATGTACACAACTTTCCATAGTCCCTTTTAGTTTACCCAATTCAAAGGGAACCTCCTGCCACACCGGGGCTTCCTGAGTTTCCCCACCATACCCGCTGAGCTTAACTTGTTTGCCGGAAGGCTCCCCTGCATTTACCCAGTCTGGGTCCAAAATGTTTACAGAAGCCCCTGTATCTATTAGGAGCTGGGCTTCAGTTCACGGATTGCCGATGCTAGCCCTGACATTGGGTCTCCCACCCTATCTGGGTTTAGTTTTGCAACTACCTGAGGTGGACCCTTGGGAATCGGGCAGCCCTAGCAGATAGTATGGACCTCCTATAACACCTGTTCTTGTTCCGGTGTCCAGGTTTTGGTTCCCGGATCCTCCGACCCCACTGCAGCTACTGTTTTTGCAATTCCCCCACTGCCGCTATCAGAACATGTAGTGGCTGGAGGTGGTACTGCCTCATATCCGCCCCTAATGCTTTTAACTCCCCCCATACATAAGCATGGAGAGGATTCCCGGGCTCTTGGTTGGGGTGAGCTTGAGGGGGGAAAGTGCTACCAGGGTTCCCTAGTGGTCCCTTCGGGGAGTTGGCTCTAGGTAGGGGGTCCACTGCCTGTCCGGGGGGGGGTGTCGAGAAGTGAGGGCCATTGTTCTGGAAGGTGACTGCTTGTACCGGCTCTAGCTGTTGCTTGCGAGTGGTACGTTTGCCTCCCCCATTCCCCTCATCAAATCAGCCACCTGCTGAATGCCTGTGGATTATTCATCCCAGGTAATCTGCGCTAGGTCTATTCTCCCCAATGCCATTTTAATTGGGTAAGCAAGCCCGGCATGTATGACCTCTATAAATTCCCCATTGTCATACTGCATTACCTGCCTCCCATCCCTCTGAACAGGAACCACAACCTCCGCTAGGGCTCCCAAAAGCTTTTTCCTAACCACATAGGACTCTGGCTGTTCCCCCAAGGTCTGTGTCTCTAAAAGGAACAACCTGTGGGGGCTCTGCCCTGGAAGCATAACCCGCATCACTGCTTTCATCCACTTGCTGCAGTTAGTGCAGTGGAGGTCAGCCATGCCTAGCCCCACTTCCAGAACCTGCGCAACCACAAGAGCCATGCTGGCCCAGGTCAACTGTGTCAGAGCTACCCCATCTGCTGTGGGATACATTTGCCACACCCTGGCCATCCATGAGACCACAGTGTCCTGGTTCAGTGGACCCAACTGCTTGGCAACTGCTTTTGCCTGAGTGGGGGACCACCAAACCATTTCCATTACTTCCTCATGGGTTTTGCCACCTCTTCCCCCCCATACGCTCAACATCCCGGCTTACAACTGGGGCCAGAGGCTCAGTCGCTTGCCATGCGGGGTTGTAAGGGAACTCTGGCATGGCATCTATAAGCAGATGGGCTTTCCAAGCGGAGAGAAAATCGGGCCCCACCCCAGGGAGATCCTGAACTCGCACGGCAGCCACTAAACCTTTGTGCAAATCAAGCTCCCCCCGCAGCTTCCAGATGGTCTCTTCGCAAGCTTCATGGCTTGTCGCGACCTTAGTGGTCCGGTTCTGATCATCCAAGAAGCATGCTGCTGACCGAGCTTGCCCTAATTGTTCCTTGAACCCCTCCAGATCCTTCTCAGCCTGCTCAGCCCTAACCAAGGCTCCACTACTCTCCTCCTGGGCTCTTTTAAGGAACGATGTCAGGTTCCATTTTTCTGCCACAGACTCACACTTATCCTTTTCCAGTTCCACACACTTTACTTCCAATCACTCCACTCTCTCTCCCTCCTTTTCGCACTGTTGCCTAGTCTCCCTCAACATCTCCTGTAAGTTGCAGGCAGCACATGCATCCTTCTTACTCCCTCTGGTTTTAAATTTCTGGCAATATTCTGCATATGCCTCCCCTACCAAGGCCACCGGGTCCTCGCTTTTAAAACACCCCAGCTCCCATGGGCACTTCTCCCTTTTTGCTGCCCATCTCTCCAGTTTTGCTGTTCCCTGCTCCTTTCAGAGCATACCTTCCACCTCCCAAGCACTGACTATCATTACGGAACCTATTCTGGTATAGTTCCCTGTGTTTTTTACTACCTCCACATTCCAATGGTACACTCCCCGGGCTGCTGAAGCAGTCTCCCGCCAACAACTTCTTACAAGTCATGGGACCCACAGTAGAGCTCCCAGAGACAAAACTCCCAGGACTGCCCATGCAACCCCAAGACCAGAACCACTGTCCCAAACCCAACACTATGGGTTCAAGACCCCAAAGATCCCAGGACTAGTGCTGCATGCTCCACGACCAGAATTCTCTCATCATTTTCAAATGATGAGTCACTTGGAGTCATTACAAGTTCAGAACCACAAGCACAGGTACAAACACAGATCCCTGGACTGCCTCTAGCAATCCCAAGATCCAGTCTTCTAAACTTGTGAGTAAGACCCTCAGTCACCAGAAAGGTCCGGTTGGACGTGGCGCTCTTTCCTAGAGCCCTCAGTCTAGTGCCCGGCCCTGTTGGGCTTGGCATCTTTATTTGCAGGTTTAATCACAATAGTTACCACAATAACCCCAACCCCACAATCCCAGACTCTTTCTCCCCCAACAACCCACTCCCCAAACTTTTTAAATCCACAGGTCCGGAGAGAGAGAAGAGAGAGAGAAAAAAAAGAGAAGAGAAAAGGGGGCACAGATATAGGAAAAAGAGAGTGCATTGGGGGGGTTGTGGCTGTCTGTAGCTACGTGCACCTCCGTGGACTTTCCACCCATGTCCTGAGTGGATTACCACGTGACTGCCCACATTCTCCACCAATCTGTTTACAGGAAAAACCCCTCCCACTCATGACTACTGGGGGAAAATTAGCTTTATTAGTTAAACCCAGGGGTCCTGCGGGTCCTAACAAGAGAACCCCCTCCCACTCGTGACTATTGGGGGGTTGGTACCCCAATATCCACTGTTCCTTAACTTCAGGTGGAATTAGCTTAATTCATTAAACCCGGGGTTCCTGCGTGTCCTAAGGATCAGTCTGAGGACAGATACGCGCTACAAGCAGTTTATTTACCCTCCCCAAAAGTGAAGGAAAAGAAGGAGACAAAGATTCAATAAAACCAAAAGGTTTTTTTATATACATAAACAGAGAAACACAGCCCCGGTCTGGCTGGCGGGATCAAAGGAAAAACACAAGCGGCTGTGGGGAAAATGAAAGTGAGGTGGGGAGCGGGGGGTGGAAGATCCAGAAAAGACAGAGAGAGAGAGAGAGAGAGAGAACGAGCGGGGAAGTCTGGACCTGAGGTTACCTTTCCTTTTCTGTGGAAAAAGGGGACAGGTGGCGCGAGGATCCAGCGAAGTTCATGGGGGTTGAGAAGAAGGGGCAGACCTAAGTCTGGGAGATCTCTTAAGATACAGACATGCACAGAGAAACCTGCATGTGTCTGCATCCAAGAGCGTCTCCGTTTGCATGGGGGAAGCAAGGGGCAGTTATAGGGTTCAGGATAAAAGATTTGGGATAGGCTCAAGGGTGTTACAAAAGACACACATGGAGGACAAAAGGACACACATATCTGGGTGGGTTTCTAAGTGAGACAAAATGAAAGATGCATATGTGAACCATGGGGACAAAAGGGGACTCCAGGTGGGTGCTTAGGTGTCACAAAAGGGAAGAGACCTAGGGGAGCCATGGGCAACAGACACACAATGGACACATCTGGGCATGAATGGGGAGAGGACATTCCAGCGATCTGGGAGGAATTGTGAGAGGGACCCAAGGTTAATGGCTGCACCTGCTGGGTTTCTGTGCTTAGGAGGGGGAGTAGGAGATACTAATATTCCATGTCTTTGAGGCTGTTGCTAGCCTGGGTTCTATTCACCAGTGGTTTCTCAAAACAGGGAGAATGCCCTTTCTTAATGGCCCTGTACTTACAGAAGGCTATCTCCCTTAATCACCTCCTTCCTGGATCAGGCTGGTATCCACCTGGGTGAACTCCCTTTTCCTATGTCCCATGGTGGCTGGGCCCGATCTTTGCTCTGACTTTTTTTGGTGTGTGTGTGTGTAAATCCTGAGTCCAATGCCCACCGGCCCATACCCTTTGCCAAGTATGTGGGGGCTGCTCTAACGGAACCAGTCAAGGATGGAGCCACAGAAGCCAAGGGAGTGAAGTGAGTCCAGCAAAAGTGAGTGATCAACAGTATTGAAGGCAGCAGAGAGGTCAAGGAGGACAAGAATGGAGTAAAGGTGATTAGATTTAGCCACAAGAAGATCATTGGTAATGTTAGTGAGAACAGTTTCAGTAGAGTGAAGGGGGCGGAAGCCAGATTAGAGGGGGTCAAGGGAGGAGTTGGCAGAGAGGAAGTCGAGGCAGCTGGAGAAGACAACACATTTAAGAAGCTTGGAAGCAAAAGGAAGGAATGAGACAGAATGGTAGTTAGAAGGGTCAGAGGGATGAAGAGTGGTCTTTTTGAGGATAGGAGAGAGAGTGGTGTGCTTGAAGCTGGAGGGGAAGGAGCCAGTAGAGAGGGAGAGGGAAAGGTTGATGGTCTGCACCGGTTTCCTTGATTCCTTTCAGCCTGGGTTTCGGCCTGGGTATGATATGGAGACTGCATTGGTGGCCTGGGTTCCATTCCATTCCATTCCAGTTTTATTTATACCCTGCACTCTCTCAATAATGACTCAAGGTGGCTCGCAACATAACAAAATACATTCCTGGGTTTGTTATCCCACGCAGGGGACCCAGCTCAAAAACATATCAACAACATATCACAAAATATAAACTTGTTACAAATTTCCCCCATATCCCAACTGATGTTCTCATTCCACCAATTCCTCCACAATCAGGAAAATTGGTCCCATAATTAGTCCTTCTATCCCCTGCAACCACCAGGGGACATTTAACCAACTCCACCCCTCTCTCACCGGAGGGAGTCAGCCATACCATCCTCCTCCTCATCAGTAAACACTACCACCCCCAACAAAATACAGAAACCCACAGGCTCTCTTGCCTCCGCCTCATAGCCCAGCCGCAAGGCATGGCCAAAGGGCAGGCCCCTTCTACACATGCCCCCGGCACGGCCTCTAGGCACTCCCATTGTTATGGGGAGCATCCCAGAAGTTGCTGTTATCAAACCCCACACCTGCAAGGGTGGAGGGGGGAGGAGAGAGAATACCACGGCCCCCAGGTTGTAACAATGGGGCTCCCCATCCCCTCAACCACATACTATCTCTGTCCTGGTTGCCGGGGAGTGGAGGGGTGAAGAACGCCACCGCCAACTGCTCCATCCCAACTGTCCACCCTTGGCTCCAACATGCTGCTGCCACCTCTCTCCTTACTCTGGCTGCTCCCATTGTTATGGGGAGCATCCCGGAAGTTGCTGTTACCAAACCCCACCCCCACAAGGGTGGGGGGGAGGATAGAGAATCCTGTGGCCCCCAGGTCATAACAACGCCACCCCCTGGTCCCCTCAACCACATACTGTCTCTGTCCTGGTTGCCGGGGTGGTGGTGAAGAACGCTGCTGCCATCGGCTCCATCCCAGCTGGCCGCCCTTGGCTCCTACATGCCACTGTCACTTCTGTATGTTGTTCTTCAATCCAAGCCTGCAGGTACATGAAGAGGAGTAGACCTGCTACTCCAAACATCAGTACAGACACAAAGACTTGTCTGGGTTCATGACCCTATCAGAGGGCTGCATTTCTGCTCCTTTCAGAACAAAGCATGATTCACTTTTCATAGGCTTTCAATTTAGCTGTATCTTCTTCACCTTTCCTTTGTCAAGACAGCAATCTTGTGGTTAGACCAGCCAAAGGTTGGCCGTGAAGTGCAAGCCCCATCCGCCTCCTCCAGCCCGGCGCACAGATCCTTCCCAGTCTTCCCAGGGGTTGACGATCTCTGTCTGGCATTGGACCAGGGTCATCAGACCTTACTGGTCCTGCTAGACCTTTCGGCTTCATTCAACACAGTTGATCACGAGGTGTTGGTGACTCACCTGCAGGATTGTGCCGGGATTGGTTTAGTTCATTCCTGGCTGGGAGAACTCACCGGGTGGTCTTGGGGGAGTGTACGTCTTCCCCCCGGAGCTTCACGTGTGGAGTCCCACAGGGTGACATTCTGTCCCCCCTCTTGCTTAACATCTATATGCAGCTGTTAGGGGAGATCGTGAGATGGTTTCAGGGCATGCAGTGTCATCAGTATGCTGATGATACTCAGATCTACCTCTCTTTTTCCATCGACCCAGGCCATGCAGTCTCTTTATTTTCCCAGTGCCTGCCGGCTGTGGAGGCTTGGATGAGGTTGAGCCATTTGCAGCTGAATCCTGACAAGATGGAGGTGATGTTGGTGGGTGAGGACCTGGGAGTGGTTGAATCTCCTCTTGTAGGGGAGATTCACCCTCCCATGGTCTCTCAGGTACGGAGTCTGGGTGTGCTCCTCAATTCATGGCTCAGCCTGGAATCTCAGGACCAGCTGCCAGAGAAGCTGGTCCAGAGGCTGCAGCTGGTGCATAATGCTGTGGCCCATCTCCTTACTGGGGCGGGCCGCAGGGAGCACATGACACCTGTGCTCCAGGCTCTTCACTGATTGCCTATAAAGCACCGGGCTATGTTCAAGGTGCTGTTTTTGACCTAAAGCCCTTCACGGCCTGGGCCCTGCTCTCATCCATGGGAGACTTTTTGGAGGTCCCCTGAGCGAGATGGATGGCCACTGATGTAGATCCTTTTCAGTGCCTGTCCCTGTGCTGTGGAACTCACTTACGGAGGAGGCTCGGTTGGCCCCCACCCTCCTGTCATTTCAACATTTGTGTAAGACCTGGCTGTTCCACCAGGCTTTTGGCAAGGGTGGTGGTGGTAGGGTTGTTGTGCTGGGGCGGTTGTTGTGCCTTTCCCGCCCCACACTGTATATTGGATTTTTTAACTTAAATGATTTCATTGTTTGAATTGTTGTTTGCTGCCCCCGAGCTGCCCTGTGGGCTGGAGGGGCGGGATAGAAATCTTTTATAAAATAAAATAAAATGATGTGCAGGAGGAAAGGGGCAACAGTGGAAGTAATGGAGGTCAGGAGGCGGGAGGGGATGGGTTAGAGGAGGAGAGCAGGGAGGAGATTTCTTCAAGGGAGGTGGGAGGGAAGGAGGCAGGAGAGAAGGGAGGGGAGGAAGTAGGAAGAGGAGAGGAGTGGGAAGCAATGTCGAGGCAGATCTTGTCTATCTTGGAGGTGAAGAAGGAAGCGAGATACTGAGCAGAAAGGGAAGAGGGAGGAAGAGGACAGGGGGGCTTGAGGAGGGAGTCAAAGGTGGAGAACAGGAGTCGAGGGTCTCGCAAACAGGACTCAATGCGGGAGGCATAGTAATGCTGTCTAGCAAGGGAGATAGCAGAAGTAAGGGAGGAGAGACAGAATTTGAAGTGAAGGAAGTCAGCATGAGAGTGGGATTTGTACCAGAGGCATTCATCAACACGGGTGTAGGAATGGAGGTGGCGGATACTGGGGATGAGACAAGGACTGGGGTTGTGGGAACAGGTGGAGCGGGAGCAGAGGGGGGTAAGGGAGTCAAGGCTGGAGGAGAGAGAGGCATTTAAAGCTGAGATGGCAGAGTCGGGGGAGGTGGAGGAGAAGACTGAGGGGAGAAGGGTGGAGAGAGAGGAGGCAAAGTCCAGGGGGTTAGTGGCCTGCAGGTCATGGAAGGGGCATGGAGATGGGGAACAGGGGTGGGGGCAATGGGAGACATTGAAAGAGGCAAGGAAGTTGTCAGAGATGGGATGAGGATCGAAGGAGAGATCAGAGACAGAGCAGTTCCTAGAGAAGATGAGGTCAAAAGAATGGCTGTTAGAGTGGGTGGAGGAATTGGTCCAAAGGTATAGTTTGAAGGAGGAGGTTAGTGAGAGGAAGCAAGAGATGAAGGGTTGTGAAGGGACATCAACGTGAATGCTGAAGTCACTGACGCTGAGAGTGGGGGTATCGTTGGAAAAGAAGGAAGTGAGCCAGGAGTCAAATTCAGAGAGAAAGGAAGAGAGAGAGCCAGCAGGGTGGAAATGGAGGGGGAAGTAGAGGTGCACAGAGTGAGCGTCAAAGGAAGGGAAAGAGAGAGGGGGAGAAGAAAAAGCGGTTGGAATTGTCAGGAATTAGTGAGGAGAAAGCCCATGCCACCACCCTGATCTTCAGGGCGGGGCTGGTGAGAAAAGGAGAGACCCCCAAAGGAGAGGGTAGCCCGGGTGACAGACTTAGAGGGGGAGATCCAAGTTTCAGTAAGGGCAAGGAGCTGGAGGGAGCGGGAGGGAGTGGGAGAGGAAGAGATCATGGATGTAGGGGGCTTTACTGGCAGATCAGAATTCTTCTTTCTATAGCTCTCCCAAGTGCTTTTTGCTGTTATGTATCTCCTGAGCATTAATTTAAAAAAGCATCATTATCCATTCTGTCTTATTTTGCAGTGATTAAGTAATGAGCAGTGTTTGTTTCTTTTAATCTATTTTTTGCTTTGCCTCCCCATGCCGTAAATATTGCACTTGAAGAAACTTGCATTTGTCTGCCCAATTCTTGCCTTGCAGAGCTTGCTGAGAGATCTACACACATTTCCTTGGTTACTGCTACATTGTTATATGGGTTTTCTTAGTTAGTGAGCTGCTTATGACTGGTGTATTACTTTTGCACTGACTGAACCTTGACGACAATGAGATGGACAAATGTTTAATTTATCTTTTCAATTAAATGTTTCATCGCTATAGTTTTCATACTATAACCAGAGATGGGGGGGGGAGGGGTATTAAATATGATTATAAATAAATAAATAAATAAATAAATATACTGTGTATAGCATTTTTCATTCTGGAATCATTTCACTCCATAAGTAATTTCTGAAGAAAACAGTTTCTGAAGATATGATTGTATTGTTTATTTCCAAGAATTATTTGATTGTGGGAGCTACTACATTTTCTCTTTGGGTTTTTCCCTTTCCATAGTGGTTAGACAGTGAGGAAAGGGATGAATCCATCTTTCCCAGGTTTCAGAAGTATTCCCCTTAAAATATAGCTGTCTTATTCAAAACTTCATTGTTAAACAGATAAATGTAAATTTTCCTGACCTCATAGTTGACTCACATCTGCTACGCCTATTTTTATGCTAGTACTTAGCCATCTTTATGCAATCTCTTTTATCACACAAATTGTTATTTAGGCTCATAATGGCAGATAGCAATATCTGAGATGCAGCTGTTTTGATAGTAATCCCAACTGCATATTAATCAGATTGTATCCCCCCTCCGCGATAGCAGCGACGGGGGTTTGGCGCGGCCGCCCCCCCACTCCCCAGAGCGGGGAAAGACGGGGACATGGGCGGGGTTCTTCAGCCGCTAGGCCATCGAGGTGGGAGGCGCCCTTGTTTTGGCACGGCGAGGGAGATTAGGGAAGCGCCTGGGACTCTCGCGAGACCAGCGAGATCCAGGGCGCCATCTTAGGCTCCCTGCTCTGGCGTGGCATTCTGTGCGGCCAGAGCAGGGGCAAGGACGTGCGGCACGAGCAGGTGGCCCAGTGCAGGCCACGTGGCTCGTGCGGGCAGAGTGGCTAAGAGGCCTCAGCGCCTCGAAAGCGGGCGCCCCGATGCCTCTTTCCCCGGTGGCCAAGCTCGCGTTGGGGAGACCAGCAGGCCCAGTAGGGCCCAGGTAGTGAGCCACGTGGGCTCTGGTCAGACTCAGCAATGGCCCAGCGGCCTACGGGGTAGGCCCACAGCTATCAATAAAGGAAAAGGCCCGCTGGCCCCCCCGCCCCGGCAAGGAGACCCTATTGGGCTAGGGGGGGTAGGGTGGCAAGGCCTATTCAAGGCCTGTGTTGCACAAAGGCCCTGGGCTGGGCGAATAGGCTCATCTGCCCCTTAGTGCCGGAGACCCACTGGGTTTGGGGGCACAGCGAGGTTGGCCCCTCCATCAGGGCCGGTAGTGGGAGGAGCAGGCCACTAGGGCCTGTGTCCAGGTGCTTAGGCCCACCAGGGCTGGTGAGGAGGTACAGGCCACTGGGCCTGTGGTAGGTGTACAGTCCCTCCTGGGCCTGTGTGTAGGGTGTAGGCCACTACGACCTGTGGGTAATTATAGGCCCGCCAGGGCCTGCGTACGGTGCCAGGGCCCGTGCGGGGGTGAAAGTCCCCCATCAGGGTTGTCCAAGAAAAAAAAAAAAAGACCCACCTGGGCTTGTGTCTGGTAGTCAGAAGGCCCA
This sequence comes from Sphenodon punctatus, assembly GCA_003113815.1. Taxonomy (NCBI): domain Eukaryota; kingdom Metazoa; phylum Chordata; class Lepidosauria; order Sphenodontia; family Sphenodontidae; genus Sphenodon; species Sphenodon punctatus. The sequence goes on from QEPC01015544.1 coordinate 1,672,740, forward strand.
CTCTGGGCCTGACTTCGGGTCCAGGGCCCGTGTCAGGGGTGGAAAGCCCACCTGGTCCTGAGACTGGGGGCACTGCACAAAAAAGGGGCCAGTGTTTTGGTGCCTGAGGGGAGGCTCAATAAGAGGTTGCTTACAGAGAGCACTGGGATAGGGAAGACAATTTTTGCCTGGTAATCCTTGGCCACAGAGGTGACCAACATGCCACCTAAGAAACGAGGGGCAAAAAAGACCCCCGTGCCAAAGAAAATGGGGGGGGCCAAGAAAAAATGGAACAGGACAGAGGGGCAAAGGAGGAAGTGGGGACAGCCAGGCTGAAGTCTTGTGAGAGATGCAGGAGCAGCTGGCTGCGTACCAGTCCAGGATAGAGGACCTTGAGAGCACCCAGGAGAGAAGGGGAGCGACTGAATTAGCCACGGAGAGCAATGCAGGACTGGGGGATTCCACCAGGGGCAGGACCAATTGCCCCCCTGGGGCAAGGGGATCTACCCACCTGGGGAGGTGTTGCGCTGTTCCTTCTCGCTACAGGGACGAGGAACCTGGACCCAGCAGGAGGAGAGAAGATTCGCCGCCCATACCCCATGCGAGGGGTGAGCCCTCACGGGAAGGAAGACAGGGGGGAGATGACAGGTTGGAAGGGGCGCGCCAGATTCCTGCCGGTTCCGGAAGCTACAGCGGAGAACAGAGGGGCAGGGGAGACCTGGGACTGCGGGCAGGTGAGGAGTGGGGCGACCCATGGTGGGACGAAGGGACGGGGCAGTATAGCCCAGAGTACTATAGGCCCCCCCATCTTGATTCCACTGCAGATAGGGAGGCGCAAGAATGGGGTTATGGGGGCTGGAGATGGCAAGGGGGGGGCACTAGCCCCACTGCGCCCAGGCATCCGCACCGAGCTCTATGTGAAGGGTGCTCGGGTGGCACGGATCGGGGTTACTCGGCAGCGGCGCACGTGTGGGGAGCCCCCCAGTGTTGTGGATGTTCCATGGCCCACCGCTGTCTGAGCAGAGAGGCGGCGCGCCCCCTGGCGGGCGGACACGCGGATGTGTCGGCCCCCCTGGGGGAGCACCTCCTTCAGGCGACGAAAGAAAAGATCTGGAGTGGTGAATATATAGACATATTC
>QEPC01015544.1:1689768-1754708 GCA_003113815.1 Sphenodon punctatus
TCTCTCTCTCTCTCTCTCTCTCTCTCTCTCTCTCTCTCACACACACACACACACACACACACACACACACACACACACACACACACACACACACAGACAGCATGTGTCAGCATGCTGTGGGTCGCAGCTGCAGGCTGCTTCATGCTGAGGGCTGGGGGGGTGAGGCAGGAAGGTTTGTCTGCACATGCTTTGGAGAGAAGGCAGCTTGCTGCAGCGATGTGCTACAGCCCCTTCTGTCAGCACTCAGCCCCCCCCAGTCCTTTCTTCTGTACCCCTGCAAGTGCATGCACAATGGGGGAACCCCTGGATTAACTCCTGGGATTCCCCCATCTGCTTTTGGAACTGGGAATCCCAGAAACCAGGGGCAGGGGAGCCAGCACTGCAAAGCGCCCAACAAGGGCTGCAAAGCAGAGCTCGAGCCCAGCAAGTGGTGCAAACTAAGCACAAAGTGGGGCTGGGCAGTGGCCGCTGGATTTGGAAATTGGTGTTCCTTGCTGAGGACCCCGATTCATGCCTGGAGCTGCAGGGGGAGGGAGGGAGAAGTGGTGCTGGCAAAACAAGTGTTGGCGGACAGACACCCCGGTGCTTTCTGCCTCCCCCCCCCCCCATTCTTCTTGCCATGCTGCCTCACCTACCCTGTCGACTGCCCTCAGACCCGGTGGTCAATGGTGGGAGGGCTGCAGTCCCAGGATGGGGTGCTTTTAGCTCAGCTGGCAGGGGGGAATGGGGCAGCAGCAGGGATGAGGCAGCAGGGTCAAGCAGAACCATCTTGCCCGGCTGGTAGAAGCATTCCAGTTTCCAGAAATATGCCCTTCTGCCCCCACTCCCGCTGCCACCACACTGCACCAGGCCTGGGGCTGGCTGGCTAATCCCAGAGTGCTCCTGTTCATTGGGGCAGACAGTCCCTGAGTGACCCATCCCGAACGGGGCCTGAAAAAGAGGCAGGTGCTGGGGGGCGTGAAGTGAGTTCGGGTCACGTGGGGCCATTTGCTGTGCTCCCTGTCAGCATTCTGGGAATTACCCTACCTCTCGTCTCCTCTCCAGTCTCCCCAAAAAAGGAACTTACACAATCCTGGGGGAAAGTGGTAATTTATACATTCATGGAAAATAAAATGTAACTTACACAATGATGTATAAAGTTTGTGGAACAGGACTCTCTGTCTCTGGATGGTGACAGTCTGATCGATGATGTCTGTACCCAAAGGAGCAAGAAGGGGGGAAATGGCATATTTATGGCCAAATTCAAATTGGGGGGTGGGGGGTTGACCCAATCACAAGAAATTGGTTTCGCTGGAAATGGCTCTTCTGCAGCCAGTGGCCAACCACCTCTGCTACTTAGATGGCTTTCCACTACTTAGTTTTGCATCTGATTAGCAGCAATGAAAATGGTGGAAACTAACTGCGGCCACAGCGGAAAGCCACAAGCACGAGTAGCAGAATGAACAAGGTTGCTGAACCATGCAGCTTGGTAGGGAAGAGTGGTTTCTGGTGGAAACAGCTGTTGTGGGGGATTTGCCGCTTTAGGTCTAGTACTAACCATTCCGAGGGGGGGGGGAAAGGTTTTTTGCGTGGGAGGGTTAATAATTATGCAGTAACCCCTTTGTGGGAGGGGAGGGTTTGTTGTGTTGGGGTTAAGGGTTATGCACTGACGCCTCTGTGATAGGTGGGTTTGGGAGAAGAGTTTCATTGTGAGGGTGAAAGAGAAGAAAATCGTAATTGTAATTTGAAATTTGATTTTTTTAACTTCGTGTAGTGTTCAATTGGCCTTTTGTATTTCTTTTTGTATTTCTCTGTGATGATTTTTTCTGTTGTAGTCATTTTGAGTACTTCAGGAGAAGAGCAGACTATAAATCCAAAACAACAACAACACCTGGCTGTGCTCCCCCAAAATGCAGAGAACGAAGTGCTGGTGGGAAATGATATCTGGGACTGGTCTACACAGATAGCTGTAGCCCAAGGTCGTTCCCAAGAACATGGGGAGACAGAGAGCAAGCCTAGTGGAGGGGAAGGGTTGCAGCAAGGCTCTGGGAGCCACACAGAGGCTGCATCCCAACCTATGAACTCCACTAAGAGTAGTCTCAGGCCCAGCCAGAAGACATGGGAGAACAAGACTTTGGGAGAGAACTGCATGCTCCTGTCTCACATGGGAAACTAAATGGAGTGAAGCCAAATGGCCAAACTGATTCTGAGGCCCAAACATTGGCCCTCAAACTTCAATGCGAGGGCCCAACGTCTGTGGAATCAAGCCAGGTAGCCACCATGGGAGGAGAGTTAGAGGCTGGGGAAGCCCCTACTGAACCCAGGGGGTTTCAGACAGGCCAGGAGGTTGGTTATTCTACCTTAAGAGAAGGTGAGAAGGTGCTGACTGAAACACAAGCAGACTTTAGGTCAGAACTAGCTAAGAATGAAACCTTGCCTAATATAAATAATAATAATAATAATTATTATTATTATTAATTAATAATAACTATTTAAGAGTTTGACTTTATTGGCTTGACCATGGAATCACCATCCTGGCATTGTACTTGCTGGCACTCTACTACAGTCAATCTTGGGCTGAACCTCAGCCGACTTCCAGCCCGCAGAGTGGTTACATCCAGCCCGCCACCCTGCTTCTATTTTGTGTGGCCCATTGCCCACTTCTCTGTGGCCCAGCAGACTTTGGCAGGCCGCACAGCATTTAATTACACACCAGACTCGTCTAATAGACAGGGAAGCAGCTGAGTGCCAGAACCCTGCAGGCCGCATGAAGCCCCTCTCGGGAGTAGTGGGGCTGGGAGCCGGGCTACTGACTCTCAGCCCTGACCACACATCCCACTCCCTGAGTGTTAGGAGCTTCTGCACCCAGCCTTCTCACATGACTGTGGGGTTTCCCCTCAGGCTTCTACCATCTCCCACCCCCCAGGGACCGTGGGACCAAGCATGGGGCCCCCTTTGCCTGGGTCACTGCTTCCATTCTTGAATGGATCCCCTGGAACTTCTGCAGCAACCTCTGCAGCCAGCCCAACCAGCCATGCTGCAGAGCATGGAGCAGCCAACCACATTCTTCCAAGTAGGGGTGTAAGGGGTGTGGGGGGGGGATGATAATTAGGGTAGCCACAGAAGGTGGCATTGCACATCTGGGCTCAAATTAAAAGAGTCCCCAAATGTGTCCACTTTTATCCAGCTTCTTAATGAACTCCCAATTTTGCCACTGTCTGTCCCCCAACTGTTCATTGCAAATGTTTGCTATATTTTTTATTCTTTATTTCATTTTTTATTTTTACCCTTAATCTCTTCTTAATTACCATTTAATCACCTTTAATGAAGCCTGTAATTAGTTTTCATTCTAATTGGTTTATAATTATTGGTTTTTTTACATGTGGTCCATGGCACGTTTGGGAATTACCAGTGTGGCCCTGGGACCAAAAAAGTTACCCACCTCTCATCTAGCATATTATGGGTCAACTGAGTTTTCAGTTTCTTGGAAGGGGGGAAACCCTGTGCAGAGTTGTGAGGGGAAGGAAAGCTAATCATGAATATTTGGGGGAAGTGGGAGAAAAAAGTTGGGTTGGTAGAGTGGAAAGGGAGTGGGTTCTGACGGGTTTGAAATAGTTCACCTGCAGAGTGCCTGCAGGGAGTTATCAACAGGGAATGTGACTGCTGATACTTCTCCCATGTGACCGAAATTGACCACTGTCGGAGACCAGATGCTGGTCTTGATGGACCACTGGTCTGACTCAGTATGACACTTCTTATGTTCTTATGTCTAATGAACAGAAGTTTAGTTAAAAAAAGCAGTTTTGGGGGACTCTGAAATTTGGACACTCAACTCCTGGACTTTGGACTCCTGGATCAGGGGTGCCCTCAACCCTGCCAGCTTCCCAGTGCTTGCATGCATGGACATTGCGATAGCTTGGTTGTCCTCTGCACTTGTTCGGGCATGTGTGGGAGGTCATGCAGGATGGTCTAGCAAGAGCGGAAAAGCTGGGGGGATGTGAAGCTTCAAGATAGGGTCATCTATTGGCTGGGTGCAGTGGGCAGAGTGAGCAATGCAGTGCCCCTCTCCCCCGTCCCCCAGTTTATTAAAAACTGAGGCAGGGGCTATTTGGAAACATTTTGGAAGCAACCCTCAAGGGGGAGTGGGATGCGTACTAGTGTGACTGAGGGAGCTTGAAGGTGGAAGGCAAGTGTGTGAGCTAAGTGTGACTCGGTCTTTCAAATGAACTTTTAAAAATAATGCATGAGCCGCGATTCCAATGACAGCCAGTAACTTTCAGTGCGTCTAAACACCCCCGCACGACTTTTCTCAAAGCACATTTTTCAATGCGCTAGATTGGCCCGCTTGTCTAAAAGCGGCCAGAGACTATTCCAACCTCTGTCCTGGGAGTGATGGCTCTTGCTGGGGGAGCCAATCTCATTTCATTAAAGCTGGTTTTATTCTCCACAGTTTTCACTCTAAACCACCCTCCCCCAACATACACTACAAGCTTTGATATACAGGGAAAACTACCAGCAGCAACAGGACTGGTAGTTTTGGAATAACTTTTGGAAAAGTAGGATCTTACAATGAAGGTTGAACAAGAGCACAGCTCCAGAAACCCCCTGCTTCTTTACAGCAGCCAGAAAGCTACAGGGGGTTACAAAGCAGATTCATTATTCCTTCCAGTATCCATGAGGTTTTCAAACATGAGAGACAGAAAACTTTTTTAGCATCTCTAGTTTTCTATACCTTCAGGTTTCTTAAAATCCGGAACTTTGTATTTTCCAGACAACTAACCAAAGACTGATCTGAAAGATGGCTTGCAGTCTGGATAAATTTCAATCACCCTTCTTGGTACCTGGAGGTGGCAGAAAGACTAAGGTTCTCATCAGGATGTTGCCCCAAACAACTCGTGTTGAGAGACTCTCTCTCATATCTTTCTATAGGTACCTAGCTACCAAGGGGTCTTTTCACACAACCAATTTGCAGTATGGGAGGAAATATGGAGTACAACCAGGCTGTCTTCCTCCCTTGTCACCCAGTTGTGTGAACCGGGTTTGGGGTGTAAGCAAGCACTCCACTTTTCTGGATAGTGGCACCACAAATCCCTTTTACACAACTGACTGACAGAGGAGGAACACAGTATGGGCTATGTGCTGATTCCTCCCCTGTTATGAAACAGCCACGAGAAAGTCTTTTGGTGAATAGTCTGGTGAATTTTCAACCCCTAAACATATAAAATGTATTGTAGGACAGCATCATTGCAAGGACTTCTATATTTTAATTATGGACATAAAATGGAACAAAGAGTTTAAAGAAACTCTTATGTTATGACTTCATGCAGTGATAATTGTACTACCTTCGAGCTATTTTCACAAACAATGCAGTATGTGGTATTATAAAGGAACAAAATAATGGTGCCTTTTAAGATGCAGTCTTGCTATTTCATAAGTCATTTCTTTCACTGACTTGCCAAGTATCAGAACATTACTTCAAAGGAGCATCCTCCTCCTTTGAATCTGTACTAATTCAATTTTGAATTAAATTCATGCAGGGAAAGCGATCCTCAAGAATCACTTCTGGAAATAGCTTCAGAGGGAAACCTCTACAAGATGGAGCATTCTCAAATAAACATTTTGGGTACTCACCTGAGGTCTTCAAACAAGCATAGCATGTAGTTTCAAAAATCTATTTTATTTTAAGATCAGCTACAGTTCATCAGTTTATTTTATGCTGTGTTTAGATAGAACTATATTTACATTTCCCAAGGCTAAAACAGTCTTGAGTCCACCTTGTTGAAATCACAATCATCATAAAAGGAAAATGCACACAAGGGGCATGATCCTCTGGATAGTTAGTGTGCAATAAGTGAAGTGAATAAGACTCTTGCTAGTGCTAAAGATCCACAAGATTCTTCTGTAAGTAAGGTTAACAAGGTCTGAATACTCTGGGCTTTCTCGACAAAGACCTCCTAAACACTGGTGTCATATACATACTAAGAAATACATGCCAGGATGACACTAGAAGGGCATGTGTAACAGTAATTTTAGCATGTGGGCAAGCAAGTGTCCTTCTGGTCAAAAAATCCCAGGCAATCAAGAAGGCAGTTAAAGCCTGAACTTCTTCTTTTGGCTTATACTAAAACCAGTTCTAAATTTCTCCTGTCCTCAGGGCCACGGGTAGAACTTCTCAGGAGTATGGTGTTTTCCCATCTTAGCATCTTTGTTGCTTTCTTGTGCTGTAGAAATGTTTTCCATATTTTGACTACAAATATGAGAGCTGGAAACTTTTATTTTTAGATTAAAATGATTGTCATGTAATTATATGGCTCCACAAGCTAGGGCTTAAAAAAGAAAAAAGAAAAATTGAATGGCATGAACTGACAACACGCTGAAAGATTAATGGGCTTCATTTGTTTCTCAGTGTTGCTCTTTAACCCATGTCTCTCTCAGTAACCTGGCTTCCTGTCCTTGGCAGCAAACAGGAAGTCACTCTTCATGGGTCAACAAATCCAATCAAATATTTAATAAAAAGTATAGCTACTGCTTTCAGTAGGGGCTTCATTTCTACCTGTGCAGAAAACCTGCATGCAAGGTGAGAAGATCCTCAAACCCACTAGAGCATGGAAATCGTGTAGTATACTTCTCAAATAGAACTGATAAAATTGATGTATGGTAGTCACTATACACACAGTCCTCAAGCTGTTGAGTGCTGGTGATTGCCTTTAGCACCACTGTGAGTCACAATGAAGTGAATGAAATTTTCACCAGTGCAAATGGGTAGTGCTGGTGCTAGACGGCTTGAGGATAGTGTTAGAACTAATGTGCTACTACTAGACAGTTTTGTGTTAGGCTTTTAAAAGAGCTCTTTCATTGTTTTTACAATGCGGAAAGAGACAGCAGGCTCCGGTGCAGGAGTTGTTTCCTGAAAGACTCCAAAATTTCCACAATAGAGATATTTTTAGCCCTAAAACTAATATAATAAATTTCGAATTTTAGAAGCTCTTTTTAACAGCAGAACACACAGACAAAGTGGTGATGGGGTGCATCTGTGCCCCCTTAGCCCTTAGGGAGCCTCACCACAGAATGGTTCCTAAACCGCTAACCGCCATGAAAATGGGGAGGCCAGTAGAAATGGGAAGAGAGGAAGAGGCACCTGGCCAGTTCAGGTATATATACCTGCTTGACTACCCGCCCCTAGGTACCCTCCTCCCTCCCCATTGGGCCACAGGGCCATGCCTGTAGAGCAGGGGAGGGGCGAGGAGCCCTCGCCCCTGCTAAGGGCACGAGGGTGTTCTTTTCTTTTTAGTCTAGAATCCAAGGTTTGTAAATGCCACTAACTTGCCAAATAATTATTTGAAAATGAGTGCATGGAGTTGGACCAGATGTTTTCTCACAGTTGGTGAATCATGAAGGGGATGGGGGTGGGGATAAAAGCAAGGGAAAATAATGGGGATAGAACTAAGTAATAGTTTAAAAATCTCCAATTATGGCAAACATTTTTCCTGTAATGTATACCTTCTTCTTAACCCACACTGTGTAAAGCATCTGCCACATTCTGTTGTATGTTGATTAAAGGGAACACACAATTTTAATTTGCTTATCTTCCATCTAAGGCAGAAGTTCCCTTCCCAGATTGTAGGAATCCCTAAGTGGGGTCATGACTCTTGCATCTTGGGCAATTTTATACTCTTTGCTTGTCCTTGTTGTCAAGAATCATGAGATTATGTTTCGGTCTCAGAATAGGGTTATGTAGACAAAAGGTTTGAGAACCAGAGCTCTATGTTTTTTATATTGGTTGGTCACCTACAGTAACAGTCTCTTCCCCTGGTAGGCACAATGCTTACATCAGAACAATTACTCTCTTACTTCTGACCTCAGCTAAGGTCACTCCTGAATTCTCCAGGATACATTCTAAAACGATGTACATTGTGGCTCGAAATACAAGTCAGTAGGTTAACCTTTCTGGATGTCACTGAGTTTAGTTCCTGGCTGTACCAACATGGGAACCAACAGGTGAGTACAAGAAGATCACATAGAAAGTTTATTTCTGCTAGTCTTTGAAAAGTGAAGATTGGCCTCAACTTCAAGATTCTTGTGGAGCTTCTTGCTGGTTTTTCATTTTCTCTTGATCTTTTCATTTAATAAAGTCACCAATCCCTTGATCAGTTCATTTAGTAAAGGAACAGGAAGGAGTGGACTCTTTCAGTAGTGGGCCATATTTGTTGTTATGGTTGTTATTATTTTACAGTACAAGTGATGTGCTTGCCAATTTAGCATTGGTCCAAATAGGAGCAACTCATCAGCTTATAGTAAATTGCCTTAAACATAGCATGTGAACAATGATTCTGAACTCTAAAATTAGGCTTCTTTAACTTTATTGCAATGAATTGAGCAGGAAGGACCTTCTTAAAGTGCAATTAATGGCATGCGGCATACTAGAGGCTTACATTTTGGTGATTTTTTACTGTAAACAAACCTAAAAAGATGCTGTGGGTTTACTCTTTGTGGTGTTCCTTTGCCCAGTTTGCTGAGATGATCATCTAGCATTCTTTATTTTTATTTCTCAGTTTCAGTGTTTTATACTCTTTGTCAGGACGGAAGATCTAGATGGGAGAACCTCTGGCCCACAGTTGTTTTGTATTTGGGCCCTTTCTAATTCCTGGATCTGGTCTGAGGATCCAGTCCCTAAACACAACCACCGAAAGAGTGATCTTTGCTGGAGGGAGCAAGGATGTGAGAATAGCAATAGTACTCAAAACAATAGGAGATGGATCTATTGCATAGATCCATGAGCTCCGCCCTCCCCTTTCTTCATCCAACCTGAACCTACCTCTTTAGCACCCTTGTATCCAATTCCGATCCAGCCTTCATAGCTAGTACTAATTTTCAAAGTGGCTTGCAGGAAAGAAAGTGTCCCCCTTCCTGAGCTAGACATCCATTGGGAATGGACTATACTATCAGCTAGGGGTGGGAATATCAGTATCCAATAAATCCGATACACCCAATAATCAGGTATATCGGATTAATCCGATAATCACTGGTATCAGCATTGAAGTGAATGGCCGCAATATAAAAAAACCGGCAATGTGGCCAATGTTAAAATCCGGTATGCCGATACCAGGTAAATTTGATACCGGTAAATCCGGTATCCGGTATTCTCCCAGGTGTCCCATCCCTACTATCTGCGAAAACATGCTTGGAATCCTTAAGTTAGATATGGGCTAGTAGGGCTGGGACTTTCCATTTTGGAAAGAACCAAAAGTACCCGATAATGGCCATTTCGGATTAATCTGGAACTTCAGTTCTTTTTCAGGATCAGTTGTATCGGATCTTTTGAATTGATTTTTCTATTGGATTTTTAACATTGCGGTTTGTCCCTATTGACTTCAATGGGAAAACCGCAATGTTAAAAATCTGATACAAAAATGAGTGCAAAAGATCCAGTACAACTGATACCAATATGAGAACCGAAATACATGAGAACCGAATGGGCCAGCAGTGCAAAATGGGAATTTATATCCTCAAAGGGGATGTTTGCATGGAGTGTTTAAGTGGATGTTCATCCATTCTTCTTATCTGTTCAGTATCTTTTTTTCTCTCTCTGTAATCTATTCAGTATAAAAGAAGAAGAAAAATGAATCTTTCACTGATGAGACTCTTCGGTTACAAACACTGTAATACTGCAGTGCACTCACTGTTTCTAGATAGCTGCTACATTGGGCATAGGATTTCTGAAGGTTTAAGTCAGATGGAGTCCTGTGGCTTCTAGAAACTGCCTGCTATAACTTAGGGTTTTTATAAATGAGACATAGAATTATAAAGCTGGAAGGGACCATGAGGGTCACTGAGTCCATTAAAAAAATCTAATTTTTTAGAGTAATAAAAATGAAATTTAAAATTCGAAGAGTACATAGTTGTAACATGATTTAAAACCAAGGCACGATCATGGGATTATTTTGCTATACAAAAAATATGTTACGTTTTCCACTTGATATAGAATGGCAAAACTCTACATACCAGCGTTCACTCCACTCCTGCAAACATATATGAAGACAGTCTCAGTCCTGCGATACTGTCTATTTACTTTCCTTAGCTTTTGATCAGGCTTATTGAGAGAGAAGGCTTCCTTCACAGCACTGGAACACTTGCAAAGTTTGGCACTTTGTTTTAATAAATGAGTGCTTATAAAGAAAGGAATGGGACTTTTAAAAATCAGAAATAAAATCCTTTCTACTTTTTGTGGTTGTAGATCTATATTTTAAAAAGAATATTGTTTTGCTTTCATAATTTTAAATATTGACAAATTTTGTTTCTCACTCATTTCTGTTTGTTACAGTTTATCATGCTGACGTACATCTTCATGCTGGCCTGGCTTGGTGTTACGGCTTTCACCTCTCTTCCTGTTTACATGTACTTCAACCTGTGGACCATTTGCCGCAATACCACCTTAGTGGAAGGGGCTAATCTCTGCTTGGATCTCCGTCAGTTTGGTACGTGAATGACTAAATGTGAACCAAGATTTCAATATGTTAATAAAGCACTTAAGTTCTGTAAGTGTCTATTTAGGGCTGCAACCTTGAAATTACTTACAAGCTTGCAAATACTTCCAGGATTGCTTCCTAGAACGTTTACAGAATCAGAGTAAAAAACCTGGAAGGCCAGCTTCCTGCATGGTGCACCCACTTGAGACAGCACACCAAGCTGACATTCATCTATTAATTATTACTTTTTGCTTTATTTGTTATTATTATTGATTTTTTATTTTATTACACCAGCAGTATATCTGGTGCTGTACAATCAGTAGTTATAGACAGGTCCCTACCCTCAGGGGCTTACAACTTAAGAGACAAGGGAGGGGGAGAAAACAACCAGTTATATGTCTGACTTACGGTCGTTCCATCTAGGCCACATTTCTCCAGCATCCTTATGAGAATGTCATGTAAAACTGTGTCAAAGGCCTTACTAAAATCCAGGTAAATTATATCCACTGTGCACCCCTTATTGATTTGATTTGATTTGATTTATTAACGGCCTCAGCCAAAACCCACAAAATTTTAATACCAAAAATAAAAAAATAAAATTATCAAGAAAACACATAATCACTTAGTTACACACATAATTTTACCAATACACAGTTAATACACCATCTCTAAACAAAACTTACAAATAGTAGAATAGACGGGGGACAAGTAAACAAAGAGTGGGCACCTTTTAACACTTTTCTTAATCCATTTTCAGTTTCTAATCTCCTTTAACCACCTCTTACGTTGCAGCTGGGCAGTGTACAGAAACCTGGCCAGTGCTGTTATGGTCACCCAACTGTTGTCTTGTTCCCCCACCCTGAATGAAGACACGTGACACCGTTTTGTGGATTAAAATAAGGCCGCACCAATTTTATTAGCCTTGTCGGGGGGGAGGGGGCTATACCCCTCCGGTCCTGCCAAAACCTACATCTAACTTTTAACTTGGGTAAGTAAACTAAAGGTGGTCTGATGTCTCTCAGTACCGCAACAAACTAACTATAGCTGCTGCAATGTCACACCTGTCGGGCCGCCCTCGGCCGGATCAGGATGCCCTTCCTTCCGTGACCCGAGGAAGGAATTGAGGGCAGCCGGTGATGACCCTGGACCGCCCCTGTCCTGGGGCTGTCTCTTATACACATCTAGATGTGTATAAGAGACAGCTTTCACACCCTGCCATTCGCGCTTGCAGAGCCTCCAGCACCTCCTCCACCCTTTTAGCCAAGGCCTTCTTAGCAGGGCCTTTGCCTTTTTTATTACCTCCACCCTTCATCTCGGTGTGCCCCTAGGAATCCCTACACTCAGCCCCTTAACTTTGTGCCTGCTCCGCAGAGCCCCTTCAGTGTGCCCCTTTAGGCACGGTGCCTTGTGCTTTGCCCCCACCCTACACAAGGGATGGGATTGGGAATCACCCTTGAGCCTCCGAGCCTAGGGTGCCCCCCAACACGAGGGTTCCTTGCCCCCGTTATTTTTTCCTGGCCGCGAGGGATTGCTTCACTCAGAGCCCCCCCGCACCGCAATGGCCCTTGATGGAAGGGGGGGGGGGAATGGGACGAGGCACTCACTGCCAAATTCCCTTTGCCTGTCGGGCCACGCTGCCCTATGAGCCCGCAGCCTCACCGCGCTCCCAATAACGCTTGCCCCGAAGGCCGAGGACTCCACGTGTTCCCGAATCCAGCAGTGCACTCAGCACGCTGCTTTTCCGTTGGTGCCTGGGCGCGAATGCCTGACTTCGCCCCAGGCACAAGATGGCGGCCGCGAGCTCCCGTTGTCGCGAGAGCTCGCTTCGCGCCGCATTTCTTCTGGCCGTGCGCCCGCCCCCGCACGTGCCTTCTTCAGCGCAGCGGGGGAGGAACAACAGCCGCCGCCCCCAAGCCGCTCCCCTGCGGGGAGAGCAGGTAAGGCGACGGGCCTTGTATACACAGAGCTGTTTTCCTTTGTAGTGTGGTTCCCAGGGTTGCAACCTCTAAAGGGGCCAACCACTTCTGCCTCTCCAATTCATAGTATTGACATTCCCACAGGACAGGACATACATCCTCTATTTGACCTGAGCTGCATGGGCAAAGCCTTTGCTCCAAAGGGACCTTTATTGACCAAATTGCTAAAAGGAGGAGATTAAGTTTTTTTGGCATGATTTGTTCTTGAGAGACCCATGGCTTCTAGTAATCACCTCTATGTCCTCTAGATGCATATAAATAAAATGTTTTCTAGTTTGCTCTAGCTGCTCCCCAGACACTGAGGTCAAACTGACCAGTCTGCTATTTTCTGGGTCATCTTTTTCCTCTTTTTAAAATGTTGGCACTATGGTTGTCCCTCCCTGATATCTTTCAGGGAATAATGATGCTAGTGAGGTTTACCTGGGAACCCAAGTGCCAGAAAGATGGTAACAAATTAGATGGAATTTGCAAAAAGAGCAATTAAGGCCACTTTTACATGAGGAGCAAAAGAAGTGCCTCTGAAGCTGTGCCTCAGGGAAAAGTCGCATGGGGGGTGTTTACATGTCCCCCGCACTACCAGAAGTGATGTGTTGCCTGTTTTTGGCAGCAGCAGCAGCAGCTGGAGACACACAGCTTTGAAGAGGGCGTGTTCTGAAGACCTCGCTTTGCAGGCTTTCAGAATGCACTTCTTCAAAGCCCCGCATCTCCAGCCGCCGCCACTGCCAAGAACGGGCAGCACATCACTTCCGGTAGCGCGGGGGAGCATGTAAATACTTCCTGTGCAGCTTTCTTCTTGAATGCGGGGCTCCAGAGGTGCTTCTAAGTGTCTTGTATAAAAGTGGCCGAAGCAGCTGAGAAATCCCTTGGGAAGGAGGTGGAGAAAAATAATAATTGATGTTTCAAACATTTTAAACAGTGTGGTTAAAAATCACTAAACAAAAACTGAAAACCACAACTCAACAGATAAAGTAAAATGATAAACATTAAGAGAGAGGGTAGTAGACACCAAGTTTCCAGGGGTGAGGTTGTTCATATATCAACGAACTAGAAAACGATGTGGGCAGCACAGCAGGCAGCAGCAGCAACGATTGTACTATAGTGGGCAATCACTTCTCCCAGAATAACCACACCATTTCTGATCTCTCAATCCGTGTCCTGAAAGGAAACCTGTACAACACCTTGAAGACATGGGCCTGAGAACTGAAGTTCATAACTTTATTAGATACTAAAAGTAACAGACTTTGACTGCTTACTCACATGTAGATTTTCATGTGAGATTCAAACTCATGTGAAAATATTCTACCCATGAATTTTGTGATGGGCTATATGCCCATGTTATCTTTTATCTGGGACATGGATCCATTATTAAACATAACAGATCCATGCCCACATTACCTCCTTCCCCCATAGGATGGGCTGAGTGGGGTGGGGTGCCAGGAAAAGCCTCCCCCCCAACCTTTCCCCAGCCCACTAACTCCCCGTACCCTCCCTCCAGGTCAGTCATTCCATGATGAAATACATGTGTAATTTCATCCTGAATGAGAAATGGGGATTACTCAATCTCACGTTTCTTAGAAACAAACGTGAGATTTGGTAACATGGGCACAAGCAGCCTTAATTTAGACTTGGACTTTTTAAGCCACTACAGAAAAATGTAAGTAATTGTCAGCCTACTTGTTTATGCTCACCTGCCGTCTCGCCCACATTGTTTTCTATTCCTTTGATAAGGGACGTTCCCACCCTGAGTGGTGGCACCTGGAAACCTGGTGAAGGCGGGGGCTGATACGCCCTCACCAGGTGGGTCAACCCAGGTGAAGAAGGGTGGCCCAGAGGAGGGGCTGATACAGCCCTCTTTAAAGGGCAGCATGTTGGGGACCGCAGCTGCTCTTTGACCCTGGGCACATGGTGACTTCATCCTCTGGAAACTTGTTTCCTGCCAGACTCTCCCTTAATGTTTGCCATTTTACTTTATCATTGATTCTTGATTTTAACACCATCATCAATTGTTTGTGACCTCCTTGTGTTTAAACATTTGAAATACAATTATTGTTTTTCTACAGTTCCTTCCCAAGTAATTGCTTTTATACTTTGCATTTTCTCAGTTCATAGTTCTGACTGAGGAAAGGCCCTGTGTAGCCCCAAAACTTGCATTCTCTCACCAACAGTTGTTGGTTCAATAAAAGATACCATCTGAACAAAACAGTCAGTGAGGTTGTGTGGCTGAACAAAAAAGAGGAGGCAGAGCTGAGGTTTCCTGGGACAGCAGAGGACTGCCTTGAGAGAGGTAATTTCCCTGAACACAGTACAAAAGAATGCTCCCCTCCCCTGCCTCTCCTCCCCCATTTTAACCTCACTTCTATAGAGAGGTAAGTAACTTCCTCCCACATTAAGTTTACTTTAATCCCTGTGGTTGTGTGACTAGGAGGAATAAAGTGAGTTAAAAGGTACGTACCTCCAAAAAAAGCACTTGTGACAACAGGTACTGGGTATACAATTGTGGATACTGCACGTTTTCCTTTAGTGTCTCAGGAATGCAAGTGTGAGACTCCTGTAACACAGTATTTTCAGAATTCAGAATGTGTATAATCTTCCTCTTGCTCATCCATTCGGACAGCTGCTTGTCTGGCGCAGAAAACTCTTAATTCCATTACAGACACAATAGGAAAGAGAAATGAAGCTAAAAAGCAAGTACTCTGCGATTCTGCCTTGAACTCTCAGTTAGCTGACAATTAGCCAATATCGTTTAACCCCATTTCCAAAACACTCTCCTTCTGTGTCAGAGAGGGCCAGAGTAAGGTTTCCCTCCCGTACAAAGGCCATGTTCTCTTTTTACTAAATTCTCTGAGTCTCTTCTTCTGGCACTTGGGTCATCTGTCTGTTACGTTGACAAGCCTAGAGGTAGAGGGCATCTTTAGACATAACAAAGATTAGGTGTCAAAACCCATAAGCATGTGTTTGGCCATAGTGTGTAAGCACCATAACAATTCCAGTACCAGTTTGGACACCCATTGAACACTCAATGTGAACACCATTGCATCACAAGGACAATTTGCGTGTTCTGGCTGAACACATGTCCAATGCTGTATCTAACGATATCGTGTGGTGTGTTAGCAGGTACAACATGGGGAACAAGGCAGCAGCGCTTGCATGTTGAAATTGGGTGGTGAGGAAAACACTGATTTGCCCCTAGATGGGCTGTGTGTCTAAGCTGTGTCACATGGTGAACACAGGGCCAAACCGGTGTTCATATCAAGGTCAAAACACACATTCAGACACCCATTGACGTTATGTCTAAAGACACCCAGAGTCTGCCTCAATACAACACATGTAGCAGGAGGAAGCAGACATCTTCTGGGTCTTTCCTTTCCATTTCCAAGCAGGTGGGTCTTTCCTTTCCATTTCTGATTGTATGAGCCTTTAAACTTTGCTCAACAAGAAATGAAACTTCTTCTGTATGACATCTTAAAAGGTCACAAACATACACCCTTCTCTCTGGCATTGCCATATAGGAATTTCATTTTGCTAATATTTATTTCTCCTTTCCTTTCATTATTATCCTATGCTTTCCATCTGATTCGTAGTTTTACATAAAACCCACTGGAATTTGTTTCATGTAAATAGAATGTTGTATTCTTTTCCACAGTTGTGTATACACACAGAATGAAAAGTGAACAATACTGCAGCATCTCACATGTAGCAGCTTCTTCAACTCCACCTTAGTCAAACAAATGTGGATCTTGACCCTAGAATTAGGATTGAAGATGTTGTTAAGGATGTGTTAACATGCCAACAGGCCAAGTAAATGATGGGCTTCGCCTGCAACCTATTTTCTAATACCTGAATGCCATTTTATTTGAAATTAAATCCAAAATGAAATAAAATAAAATAAAAATGTTTGCAGAGTGATTAGCTGTGTTGCTCCCATTCAACTGTTAGCAAGTGGGTGACTGTGTGCCGCGGTCCCATGGTGGGCAGTCTGCCACGCCACAGTGCGGGGCAGTGCAGAAAGCCAGGCACACAAATGAGAACCAGTGTGGTTAGTGGATAAGGTGCTGGAGTTGGACCTGAGAAGCCAGGTTCAAATCCTGTCCTAGCCATGAACTCACTGGTTAACCTCAGGCAAGTCACAATCTCTTAGCCTCAGTTCCCCATCTGTAAAATGGGAGTGTGTGTGTGTGTGTGTTTCTGTCCCTCACCTCACCCTTGTCCATCTTAGATTGTAGGCCCACTGGGTAGGGACCTGTTCCAAAAAAACTGTGACCGTAAAGTGCTGTGTACACCTACTTGCGCTATAGAAATGCTTAGCAGTAGTAGTAGCAATGGGGGAGGAGGGGAGGGAGCCAGGTGGCCCAGCCCATCTCTGAACTGAGGTGCTGCCCATATGAGCAGCCACTCTGCCCTCTCTCCCTCCCTCCCCCCACAGCCCAGCAGAGAGCCGGCCCCTGCCTGTGACATTGCTGCTGCAAGCGATAGGTACTATTGCCCATCACTCATGGCCTTACAGCTACACTCCAAGTATGGTCGGGCAAGCTCTCCCTGTCACATGGGTTGCACTGCCTTGGGCAGCCTTACCCCAGTTGGGGTTGAGGCTGCTCTGTGATGCATCCTATTTTCCCAAGGATGCATCGCAGAGCAGCCAGCTGCCTGCCCCCCCGCCCCCATGGGGTGGGGCACACATCTGGTGGGCCCTGGGCACATGAGCCACTGCATCATGTGAATTCATGTGATGCTGCCCAAGGAGTGGTAGCCTCCCCAGTCCATCTTGTGTGCCTGCCCTAAGAGTGTGTGTGTGTTTTTAGTTGTGTGAAATGAGAGCCACAATCTGTTTCTTTTTTAAATCATCCAAAATTTTGGGTTCTCTAGTTTCCCCAATGTTTTTAAACATGTCTGCTAAGTGTTGTGAAAACTAAGTCCATTGAGTGCTTAATCTGTTTCAGGAATTGTAACAATTGGAGATGAAAAGAAGATTTGCACCATGTCTGAAAATTTCCTGAGGATGTGTGAATCTACTGAGGTGAGTAAATTTGCTAAGGTTTTTTGTCAAAACCATAATCTACTTTTGAGAAAGAGGTAACTGATGCATATGTTTTCATCTCATGCATAGTGCTAGGCAAAGCGACTGGGGGGAAAAAAGGCAAAAGGAAGAAATATAGACTAGTTTCTCTTTCCTAGAGAATGTAATCATTCAACATGATTTCTTTAACCATTATTTTTACAGTTAAATTTTGATTGGGAGGAAGGGTGAAAATAGATAGGGTTCCACTATAAAAAGCAACTAAGCCGTAGGCCTTTGAATTTCAGATTTCCCCTGAAGTGCTAATGTGCCAGCTAAAAGGTGTGAAAAAGTCTGTGAAATCATAATCATCTATTTCAGAGCTCAGTACAGAAAGCCTGAAGAATTGATCATTACTGGAGTGACAGAGAAATGTCTTTAAACTAACTGCAACATATTTTATCCCTGGTTTAATACAAAATGTAATTCCAGTTACTAGAACCAGGTTGCACCCTGGGCTAGTGTTCATTCCACATACCAAACAATATAATTTTAGTCTTAATGCTTTTTGAAGTTTAGATTAAAGAAAACAACAAAATCCACCCAAAGCAAAATCTCCAAAAAGGAGTGGGTGCAGTGTGTGATTTTTCCTCCATTAAATGCAGGAATGGTCACAACAAAATGACTAGAATTTCTGCATGCAGGCAGAGCTCTTAGAAATGAACACAGTACACAGACAATAGAAGCTTGCCCTCTCGCCTTCTTGGCAGTGAATTTTATAGAAATCGTTGCTGAAGAACAGTCACTCCAGGGAAATAAGTCTTTCTGCTGCAAGATGTACACTCTTGTTTTCATTTAGCATTTTTATGAAATATGCTTTCTTGTCCCATTTGCAGCTAAACATGACATTCCATTTGTTTATTGTGGCACTTGCTGGAGCTGGAGCAGCTGTCATTGCTATGGTAAGTTTTAGAATCTTCTACTTTGATGGTAAAGGTCATAGGCTACGTGGAAATTGTTGACATGCCCTCCTTATATGCATCAGTAGTAGAATTAGCACCAGGAAATAAAGCATCAGAACCTGGAAGGGATAATGTCTTACTTGAAGGGGGGGGGGGGGTGAGGGATGAGAGGAGTAAAACTGAAATTTAGTTTCTTAATTGGGCATAATTTAAAAAGTGTACTTTAATTTTCCAAAAATAAAAAAACTGTTTAAAAATATGCATAAGAGTTTTCTGCTTTCCTCAAATGTTCATGTTTTGGTGGGAAAGCAGGAGGAGCAGGCAAGCCCCAGGACAATACCACCAAATATTCTGTACACAGCCCCCACCCCCCCATTTTGTGTATGTGTCCACCAGAAGCCTGCTAATTTTCACCTGGTTTCACCTTTTCTAGAGACTAAGGCCGCTTTTAGACGTGCAGCTGGATCAGGCACGGGAGCGGCGAAACAGCCGCGGCGCTGTTTTAGACGAACCGAAAGCGGAAGTTGTGCGCGTGATCCGGTGCCGCGCATTATTTTCCGGCCGCGTATGTCACCCCAGAGAGATCAGGGCGGTTCACTCGCGGTCGGCAAAGAATGCGCGGCCCCAGATCACGCGCACAACTTCCGCTTCCGGTTCGTCTAAAATAGCGCCGCGGCTGTTTTGCCGGTCCCGCGCCTGATCCCAGCTGCACGTCTAAAAGTGGCCTAAGAAGCATGCATAAGTGCACTCTGATTTCAGCAAAGTGAGATTTGACCAATGTTGCCAGAGTACATTGCTTTTTTGCTATGGACATTTTGCCTAAAATAAAATAGTAGTCGATGTCATCTGCACACGAAAGAAGGTTACAGGCATGAATTTGGGTTAAAAACTGGCCACAACTCTTTATTAACCATGACAACTGGCAGTCTGGGTAAACAAGTAAGGGTTAATCCATCCAAACCAGAACTGACCCAGAACCATACCCCTTTTCCATCCAACCTGTCCAGTGCCTCAGCTTGCTGATCCTGAATGGATTCTCCCAATCCTTCCCATTCTAGTCCCCTATGGTGGGGTCCTCAGGAAAGGGTAATGGTTCATGGACCAACTAGGGACAGCATCTGTCCTGCTTAGGACCACAGTCTCCGCCACCCCCAGGGTCGGGTGAGGCCATGGGTCACTTATCCCCGAATCTGCTTCCCTTTCCCTCACCTTCAAAGGAGGTGCCTCAAACTTATAAGCTGTTCTGTTCCAGCTTCCGTTCCGTTTTTGTGAGCTCTCTTTTTTCCATTCTCACTGGACTACCACCACCAGAGCAACCAGTGATGTTCCAGCCCCCGCAAAAGAAAACCACGATCCCTAGACTGCCTTTAGATCAGCTTGTCCAGGGTCCCTTTTAGACCACTCAGATCCAATTCCATCCCAGTTGCACCAGATGAATCCCATCCCCAGGTAGGGCTCAGGCTTCAGCCAGCTAATAGTACTGTGCTCTAGTCAAACACCTCCAGTTCAGCTCAATAATTCATTTGATTTCCTTGTTTACCCTTTCCTGAGCTCTGTCAACTTGCTGTGGAATAACCGCATCTTCTCTGTAAGAGCTGGGTAAATAATACTAAACCACCCCCTGGGTGGATTTCTTGCCACTGCTGATAGACCTGTCTAATCCTAAATGATGGGTCCCAGTCAGTATGCCTACAAATCCTTCTCCCCAGATGTATAGCTATTACGTCTGGCTCAGCCCTTGTATGCAGTTCCAAACCATTGTTATAAGCTGAGCCTACAACATGCCCTACTTCCCTCTCCAAAAAGTTCAGCTCTGGAGCTTGAACTGAGCTGCAAGCCCCAGCTAGTGCACCTTGTTGTGTCCGCTGCCCAATGAACAAAACTGTCCTAGGATCCACACCAGTTTCCAGCATGCAGCCTGCCTTGTTCCTGGAACAATCATACCAAACACATTAATATAATGCCAAAATGAATCTGTGACAAGAAACAAATCTGCCCCCACACAACTCCCGGCTGTTATGTCTTAAAAGGGGAGTCTACTTGTCTATTCCTGGGTCTTTAGCAGGCATTAGCATGCCTATGCTCCCTGGCCATGCCGCTAATGGTATTTCAGATCTCATCCACCTGCCATGTGGTCTCCCCAAGCAGCAGTCTTGCCAATTGCTCCCTGTGCTGCCAGTTGTGGACCCGCAGGTTCTGGTATTGCTGGGTGCTTGTGTCTGGGGGTTCCATCTGAGCTTGTTTTGCTAGCAGACGTGTAGCAAAGCAAGAAGAAAAGTCATTAGTTCAGACCACTTTAATGGCCTTCCCACCCTGGTGTTTCAGCCCCTGCGTGCCCTATTTATTTATTTATTTATTTATTTATATCCCACCTCTCCTGCCTAGGCAGCTTGAGACGGCTTACAAAAATAAAAATACACATAAAATACAAAAAAGGGAAGCATAAGAGCAACAAAAATAAAAAAGAAATCCTCCCCACCCACCTCCCTTCACCCACCTCCCTCACCAAAGGCCTGGCAGAACAACCTCTCTCCCCCTTACCTCTCTGCACTTATCGCCCTCCATACTCCAGCCCGTGCACTTTGCTCCTCCTCTGTCCCTTCTCTCACCGCTCCCCTAAACACCTAAGTCCCTTCTCACTTGCTGCCCCCCATGCCTAGAACTCCCTCCCTGTCCACATCCGCCTTGCCCCCTCCCTTCATACCTTCAAATCTCTCCTTAAAACTCACCTCTTTCGCTCTGCTCTGTCTGACTCTTTATCCTGCTGAGCCACTATTTCCTATACCTATGGTCTGTTTACCCTTATCCTTGCCACATGAACCTGCCTGCTGTCATTCTCATTGTAACCAAGCCAAGTACGTGCACCTGAGACCTCACATCTTCATGAATGTTAGACCCCTTGTCTCTCCCTCTGTGCCCCTTCCTATGTCTCTCCCCCAGCTCCTGTCTCTCAGACTGTAAGCCCTAGGGGCAGGGACCGTGTTTATTTTATTACTTTGTAAAGTGCCAGGCACACTGGTGGCACTATATAAATGTTTGTTAATAATAATAATAATAACAGCCTTCCACCCACCTGAAGGGAAGCGGTAATGAACACCTGGCCTATGCTTTTGCTGGGGTGGTTGCTACAACGGGATCCCAGTGGCATGTTGTTCTCCTTCTGTGAACACTGAAGAGGAGTGAAGAACATACAGAAATTAAACACCACAATTCATGTCATCCCCCCACACCGTCACCTGCCATTTTGGCTTCCTTCCCCCAGCCATCCTGCTATCCCACCTGGGTGCCTTTTCCCTTCCCTGCCAGCCAGTGGGCCTGCTATATTGCCTTCCTATCCATTTCCTGCACCTACTGTTCCTGTCCAGTGTAGCTGGTTCCTAGGGATTTTCCTGCTGCTCCTCCATGCTCTCCTGGCCACCTGTCAACACAGAAAGAAAAAAACACACCACATAATTAAAGAAAAATAAACAGAAGCCTTTTATCATGCAGTTGTGTAAACTCAAACAACCCCCCCTAGAGCATTAACTTATCATTTTCCTCCACGTCCACCACCACATATACAATGGTGGCATCCGGCTCCTCCATGCTGTTGACCAGAACCTCGGGTGGCTCCTTGAACAAGGGCTAGCTCTCGAGCTCGAAGAGAGAGATGCTGTGAGAGTCAGTGTCCATGTCTGTGTTGATCTGTTCTGGCTCTGGGGTGGTGACGGGCATGGAGGAATCTCTGCTAGCGGTCTCTGGTTCAATGGTGGGAGCAGATAGTGGGGGAGCCATATCCACCTGCATCTGGCCCCTCGCAAAGTTTCAGCCATACAGACAAGATGTAACAATAGCTCCATCCATGTAGAGGAACCAGTTCAGGAGCTCGTAATAAGGAGATGTTTTCTTCTCATGGCTGGAGGCGAAGTTGTTGTCCTGGATCTCCTTGTAGCTGTGCCTCATGTTCTACGACTACTACCAGTACTGGTTCATGTCCCGGGTGTAGCCATGCTGTACCATTTGGACCTAGTTCTATACTACTTCACCAAGGTATATTGGACCTTCTGTTCCCTACATAGAGCGATGAAAGCCTTGGTCTCTTCCGTAGTCCAGGAAATGCAGTGTTTGCAGGTGGATCTCTAGGCAGGTAGTGGCTGTGATTGAATGGTGGAGATACACATGCTGGTTGTTGCCTGGTTGTTGGTATTACGCATGGCTCTGGCAATGGTAATCCCTCGCAGGCCATTCCTGAGAATGCAACAGTTCGGAAAGCGCAAGCGACAGGCATGTGATACAAACCAGGATGAGTTGGGAGAACACATGTTTGAAAATGGCACAGTGGACTTTTAAGGCGAATGTTATGTGCGTGCCAGTGAGAGCAAGAGTGGAGAGAGGGGCTGGAAGTGATTGCTCCTTGCAACGCTCTAGGCTCTTTGCCCACAACTCTATGGTGCTGGCAGACCTATACAAGCACAATGCTGCACGCAACCTCATTGATGGGACAGGATTGGCTCTGCATGCTCTGGAATTCCGCCGTGAGTGGTGTCTGTGTGTCCAGTGGGTGGTGGTCACATGACTGGTGGAGGCAAACACCTAATAAACGGGCAAGTCGATGGACACCCACCTGGTGTGGGCTACTGTCTTGTATTTTAACATGCATAAAGCTACTTAATACCAACCTATTACAGCTAGAATCACTAGTTTGTTTGGGTTTTTTGGGAGGGGGGGGAAGTGTCTTAATGCAACTTGGGAAATGTGTCTAAGGTGTTCTTTCCCCACTCTGCCAAAGAAACAGTATTTCATTTATGGCTACTAACTGCAATTCCAAGGGAAATTCTAGTTAACCGGAGAAAGCTTAATAATAAATACATTAAATAGTAAAAGTTATTGTGTTTTCTCTGTTACTTTCCTTGCTTTCCCCCCTGTTATGGAGGTACGGGGGGGGGGAGTGAATAAGGAGAGAAAGATATAAGTATTTCTATAGGATTTCTATAGGATTGTATGGTTTCCCTCAGGATCACAGGTCTTAGCTCAAGGCAAGGATCTTAAGGTTATCATAGGGATATATGAAATGTCTTGCCTATACCAAGATAGACAAGAAAAGTCCAAAGGACAGATCAGAGTTCAAATACACTCATAAGAGATAAGCAGAAGTTACTATCAAAACATGCAATTCAAGGACAGACACTAGATGGCAGCAGAGCCACTCTAACCCTAAATTATCAGAGGCCCCAGGTGATCACAGTGAAGGAGTATGCAATCATGGAGGAAGGGAAGGGAGGAACACAGGGACGTGACAGTACTTCCACTAAAGATGGGAAATACTATTGAAAATTGGGATTGATTCAAAATACTATTGACTCGACTTTCAATCCAATTTTAGATTGTCTTGATCAGAATTGGTTTGGTTCCAACTAACATGGCCTAAATCCAATGTCTGCCCCCAGCTGTGCCTCCCCAGGACTCCTACCAGACCTGGGTGCTGGACAGGGGCCCAGGGGAGGCAGAGCTGGGGGTAGGGGGGCTGTGTGGGGGTGGGGAGTAGTTGCCTCCCAGGACCCCTGCCCAGTACCCACCTCCCCCGGAGCCCTGCCCGTGACTGCCCATCCCAGCGCCTGCTGCAGCAGCACTGGGGCGAGAGGCTGGGCAGGAGTCCAGGGGAGGCATGTGTCGCTGGGCAGGGTGCTGAGAGGCAGAGGTGGCTGGGTGGGGAGGGAGAGGTGTGTGTGTGTTAACTTACCTGGTTTTTCTTCTATCATATCCCCTTTGTCATTTCTTCTCCAATCTAAACAGCCCTAACCTCTCAAGCCTCTTCTCATATGTAAGTGGTGTTGGGGGTGATCTTGCGGTCCCCCAGGATGATAGTTCTGGGGGACTTCAATATCTATGTGAGTTCATGGCCACCATGGCAACCATGGGCCTGTCTCAGAGAATAGTGGGCCCCACACATGTTGGAGGACATACCCTGGACATGATATTTTGCACAGGCTTTGAGGCCGGGGATCTGTTGGTGGGGGAGGTATCAACAGTGCCCTTGTCATGGACGGATCATCATCTCCTCCAGGCAGATATCCTGGCACATATCAGCCCCCAGGAGGGTGTGGAACCAGTTAGGTTGGTTCACCCCCAAAGGCTTATGGAACCTGAAAGGTTCCAGATAGCCCTAGGGGATGTTTCCTTTGACCCTCGATGGCCAGGTGGAATATTGTGCTAATGGAGGCCATCGACTGTGTGGCTCTCAGGCATCCAATCCTGATTTGCTGACAATGCAGCTCCCCGTGGTATACCAGGAAGCTGCAGCGGATGAAGCAGGAAGGACGGCGGTTCGAGTGATGATGGCGTAATTCACGTGCTGAAATTGACTGATTGTGGCATAGAGTCTGGTTACGTACCTATGCCGTTGCGGTGAGGACAGCAAAGGTTTTCTTTTCTGCCCTCATTGCATCTGCTAAGTCCCACCCAACTGAGCTGTTCCGGGTGGTGAGGGGGCTGGTCAATCCGACCGACCTCCACCTGTACCTAGAACCATCAAATGCTCGCTGTGATTTGTTTGCAGACTTTTTTGCAGATAAAATCGCTCAAATTCACCACAGTTTTGATGCAACAGTTTTAGCATGGAATGGGACAGAGGCAGTAGAAACCCCTTCTTGTCCTGTTTTATGGGATGAGTTTTGGGCGGTGTCGCCCTCAGATGCGAGGGATGCTCTAGGGACTGCTCGAGCCACCTATTGTGAACTAGATCCATGCCCGTCCTGGCTGGTTAAGGCTAGCTGGGAGACACTGGGGCTGCTGCTGGCGGGGATAGTCAATGCGTCCCTTGGGGAGGGGAGGGTGCCGGGATGTCTGAAGGAGGCAGTGGTGCGGCCCCTGCTCAAGAAACCATCTTTGGACGTTGACGCCCCTACCAGTTATCGGCTAGTCTCTAACCTTGCCTTTTTAGGAAAGGTTACTGAACGGGTGGTGGCTCAGCAGCTTCAGGGGCGTTTGGACCGGTTAATTTTCTCGATCCCTCGCAGTCGGGCTTTCATCCAAGTTATGGCACGGAGACTGCACTTGTGGCCTTGGCCGACAACCTCTCCCATGAGTTGGACCGGGGTCGCTTGACCCTGTTGATCCTATTAGATCTCTTGGCTGCATTTGATACCGTTGATCATGAGTTGTTGGTGACTTGGCTGCGGGACCGGGCAGGGATTGGCGGGACCGTTCTTGAATGGTTCCGCTCATTCCTGACCAGGAGAATCCAGCGTGTAGTGCTGGGAGAGTTTTCATCTTCCCCCCGGGACCTCATGTGTGGAGTACCGCAGGGTTTCATCTTATCCCCTCTCTTGTTCAATGTGTATATGCAGCCTCTTGGAGAGATTGTTAGGGAGTATGGAGTAAGATGTCATCAATATGCTAATGACATCCAGCTATATTTCACATTTTCCTCCGACTCAGGCCCTGCAGTGTTGGTGCTTACCCAGTGTTTGTCCACTGTAGGGGATTGGATGAGGGCGAGCCGCCTGAGGCTAAATCCTGACAAGACGGAGGTGATGATTGTGGGGAGGGCCGAGGGAGTAGTGGCCTCCATCATTGATGGGGTCCGCCCTCCCCTGGTTTCTCAGGTTCGGAGTCTAGGGGTGCGTCTGGATCCACAGCTCTGCCTGGATGCCCAGGTGGCGACTGTGGCAAAGGAGTCATTTCACCAGTTACATCTGGTGCATCAGCTTAGGCTGTATGTCTCGAACTCGGATCTGGCCACAGTCATCCATGCTTTTATTACCTTGAGACTGCAACGCGCTCTACGTGGGGCTACCCTTGGTGCGGTTTGGAAGCTGCAGCTGGTGCAGAATGCCGTGACCCGTCTCTTGATGGGGACGGGCCGACGCAAGCATATTACACTGGTGCTTCGCGCTCTGCACTGGCTGCCGGTAGGTTTCTGGGCCCAGTTCAAGGTGTTGGTGTTGACCTTTAAAGCCCTACATGGCTTGAGCCCCACCTATCTGCAGGACCGCCTCACCATCTGGGTCCTGGAGTGACCCTTGCGGTCAGCTGGGGGCACCCTCCTCGAGGTCCCCTGGGTTTCCCGGGTGTCCACTATGAGGAGGGCATTCTCCATGGCTATGCTGTGACTGGAACTCCCTCCCGTCGGAGATCCGCTTGGCTGCCGGCCTCCCCTCTTTCTGCAGACAATGTAAGACCTGGCTGTTCTGCCAGGCCTTTCCAGAGGGAGATGGGGTGGGTGGGTTGGGTTAGGGTAGGGGGGATGGGGTTTTATATTATTATGTTTTTTAATTGTAATCATTATTGTTTATTTTAATGTTTTAAAATGTTTTTAAGATGTTGTGAACTGCCCCGAGATGCCTGACGCATGAGGGGGCGGCATATAAATTTTAAGATAAATAGATAAATAAGATAAAGTGGTTCCATGCTTTGCTTTTGATCATTTTTTGTTTTTCTTCTTTGCACCTTATCCCGTAGGGGTGTGCACAGAATTTTTTGTTGTTTACATTATTACTTTCATTTTCATTATTAAAATGTCATTCATTTTTGTTTCTATTTTCGTTATTAGTTTTCATTTTTGTTTTCACTTTTGTTTTTGTTTTGCATTGGTTTCAATGGGAAATGCATTTCTGGCTGTAAGCTCTTCCTTTTTCATCTGATTTACATTATATTTGGACTGATTGTACCGCTCATCCAAGGATCATCCATTCCAATTTCTTTCTTTCTTTTTCTTTCTTTTTTGGGGGGGCTCTGAGATGAAAACAGTTGATACTTCGAAAGAAAAGATAGACCCTTGGTTAGATTTAAAATTATACAAAAAGAATAAAAGGAGATTTTTACAGAATCTTCCAAACATGATTATATTGTTGCAGCTTGGCCAATTACTGTGCCCTGAATAAATATTCTTTTTGTATAATTTTTAGTATCAATTATGGTTAAATTTACAAATCAATGGAAATCGATGAGTACATCCCTATTAAGAGATTGCATAAGGTCTTTAGGTTTTAGATCTTAGTATATAGATCATCTTTGTTTGTTTGCTCATTTGTTTGTCTACTTGGGGAACAGCGAAAGCTAAGCCTATAATAAACACACACACACAAGTATATTTAAAATTGCAGTGTCATTTCAATCATCCTTATAACAAAAAACATTTTGTAAGAAAACCTTTTGAATTGGAATGATTGTTGTTTAACTATGGCCCCCAATCAAAACCTTTTTTCTAGAATGTATAGGGTTCTTAGAGAATTTTTGCAATCTCCAGATGTGGGATATATGTTAAAATGGGGAAAGGACCTTAAAATAGATATAACTGAAGAAAATATGGTATGAATATGGTCCAATGTTAAAAAAAAATAAAATGTTCCCACAACTTAACTTAATTTTGAGATTTTACTCTACTGCAGAAAGAATGTCACAAATTAATAGATCATAGAAGCCAGAATTCTGGCAGGGTTGTGGTATGCTAGGTAGTCACTTCCATTTAGGGTGGCCATACCTCCCCTTTAAAAGAGGACGCTTATGAAAAATAAATGGTGCAGGACTGCACTGGAACCAATGCAGCCCTGCACCATCTATTTTTCATAAACGTCCTCTTTTAAAGGGGAGGTATGGCCACCCTACTTACATTGCTGGTGGAGTTGCCAAAAGGTGTAGATTTTTTGGAAACAAATTTGGATTAAAATGGAGGCAACCACTGAATTGGCTGTTCCATTTGAGCCGACATTGGCCCTTTTAGGGATTTGGCCTGCCTCTTTGGAAAAGAATACAAACTCAACTGCATGTAAGATGGTGATACCGGCAGCTATATATATGATGTTAAGAGCGTGGAAGTCTGTGGAGGGCCCATCGATGATTGTATGGGTTCAAAGATTATGGTATACACTGTTTGTAGCAGGGGGTCTTTCCAGGGCCACACGGGGGCACTGGGGTGTCTCTAGGGGAATTAGCTCTACCCCTCTGCCACACCTATTCAGCCCATAGCCCAAGCCTCAGCTGAATCCCTCTCTGAGAAAAGGGGTACCCTCCTATAGGACCCAACACAAGCTGTCCAGAGGATAACAGGTCCACAGTCCTTTATTAGTACAAGCCAGTGTACACAATCCCTGGGGCTGCCATCTCAGTTGCCTCCACCCTGCAGCCCCAGGTCAGTCTCTCACAAGCTCAGGAGCAACTCAACATCAATTCCTTCCTTGTCCATCTAGCCAGGCCTCAAAGCCCCAGGCTCTGGCCAAGCCTTCCCTGGGCACGAGGCTCCCTCCTGGGCACAGCCTCCCCCCAGTACCTGGTTCCACCCTGGTTCTCCAGCCTTCAACACACTGGAGAGCATAGAGTGGGAAGGCTTTGTCAGGGAGATGTGGCCCCTTCAGCTCCTAGGCAGAGACTGTCCTCTTCGCTGCCTTGCCTCTCCTTATATCCCAGCAGAGTGGGCATGGCTAGGCTTCTACTCCTCAGCCTTAAAGGGCCAGTATCCTGCCCACTCTGTCCCTGGAGTTATCAGCCTGTTCTCCCCACAGGCTGATTGTAGCTATGGGCTGGCTCTCCCAGGCCCATACACATGTGCTCAGCCCTCCATCTGGCCCACTCAGTCCCCTCTTAAAGGGGCAGAAGCCCTGAAGGACTTCTCCCTGCTACACTATTCATGGAGATAATTGCTGCTGGAATATATGATACATTAGAGGATTTTTATGTTAGTTGGAACCCTTGTTAGACATTAATTACAAAACATATTAATATGGATAAAATTATACATCCTATAAATTTACAATCAATATGAAGGGATTTGATATAGTTTGGGGTCTTCTTAGTCCCATTGTCATTCTGGCTGTATATTTTGGTAGATGGGTGTACATCTTTGCTTTGTTATTGTTTGTTTGTTTGTTTTATATTATATTTGTAATGAAATAAATAAGAATAATTTTAAAAATCCATGCTAGTTTCCATAAAGACTGGATAAAGGGTCCTGATTTTATAGGCAATTAAAATTTCTTTGTTTGCACACACATTTCCAACTGTAACATCTTTGTTTTTCTATCCAGTTTGAACAAACTTTGGACTCATTTTACCCCTCATGCAAGGAATCATTTATGCCAAATTTGAGAAATATTGGATAAAGGGTCCTGATTTTATAAGCAATTTAATTGTGTCATGGTTTGCACACACATTTCCAGCTGTAGCATCTTTGTTTTCCATCCACTTTGGATGAAATTTGGACAGGTTGTTCCCTTCACCCAAGGCATCTTTCCTGCCCTGTCAATTTTCAGGAGTGGATAAAGGGTCCCAATTTTATAAGAATATACATTTTGTTATTTTAACAGAAGGATTTTCTTATGTTTGTCACAGTGGGTTTGTGATGCCAGTTGGCCAGCAGAAATTCCAATTATGTACCCTCATGCTATGCCCATCCCAACCCACCTTCTTGTTACTGGGAAGTTGGAAGCATCTGCTTAAAAAAAGAGGCAAAAAGGTATTCTCTTGTGTCCTCTGTCACAGTGCTGCAGGATGTTTTTGGGATGTCAGTTGGCCAGTCTGTATGTGACAATCATGACTCTTGATTGCTGGGCCACTTCACCCTCCCCTTTGACTTGCTGTCTGAAGTCCCAGTTATGTCCTGAAATTTTCATTTTTGTCCCCAAATTTTCAGGACTAGTATTTGCATAACTTCTGTTAAAATCACAAAAGTTAAATTGCTTATAAAATTGAGGCACTTTATCCAACCTTTCTGAAATTTGGCAGGGATGATCCCTTGGGTGAGGGTACAATCTCCAAATTTCATGCAAGTCAGATGAAAAACAAAAAAGTTACAGCCTGAAATTTGTCCCAAAATTTCCCAGCCAGAATAATGAAAGAGAAAGCCTGACGTTATCATCATTATCTTCTTTCATTTTCATTATTGAACAATAAAAACAAAAGAATGCTAATTCGTTTTCGTTATTCTAATAACAAAAAAAGGCACATCCCTATTATCCAGTTCTACTATATAGTTTTTTGAGAGGCGGCAATGATATTACTCAAGATGTGGTCACTCAGATAGTAACATATTTTCTATTTTATTATCTGCCCCTTTTTGAATAATTCCTAACACTACTAGCCTTTTTGACTACTTTTGCACCCTGAGGTGCAAGCCCATCATGACTTAATTATTGTTGTGTGTCCCTGACAGTTGGGGGTGTCCTTCCTCATAATGTGCCCCCAGATGAGGTTTAAATTGTCACTTGCTGGGTCCATGCTTGTTGTGGTGGAGCTGAGCCTGATTACAGCTGTTGGGAGGCACTAGGATGAATTGTTTCATCATATTGAGATGAAACAATTCATACAGGCGGCCGTTTTCCTTCTCCCTCACCCAACAACCTCCCCAATTCCCACCCAACACTCCACCCTCTGCCATGACACACAGCCTTGGACACCAGGACAACAGCTATAGCAGCCAGTAACCCCTTCCTGACCAAGATTGCAAGAGCTAGTGCAGCTACTGGCAGTCCCAGCCAACACATGTGTTGTGGGCACAACAGAGGCACATGTGTTTTATTTCACTCACTTGTCCTTTAAAAGTTCCCAGTGAGGCAGTGGGGCTACAAATCTGTTTGCTGGTGTGGATGAGCATCCTGTTTCATACGGGCAGGGGATGCGTGGGCACCTGTCCCCATGCACTGTTTTGCCTTTCCCCGCATGAGGCACTCCAGTTTTTTTGGTAGTCCTCTGTGAGTGGCTATGGGTGGCTGGTGTGTGGCTCATGGGAGCTTGTATCTCCCCGCACCACCCTTACATGAGCAGTCTGATGCATGGTTGATTGGGGGGTGGGGCATGCATGGATGCGTCTTGTTTAAAAACACCCTCAGTCTTTCCTCTAGTGTTAAAGGTCTGATAGCCCAGTGTGAGAGACTGCAGTCACAGGCTGTAACTCCTTCTTCTGAGTGAATCCCAGTATCACAACTTACGATTTATTTCTTTGTATTTGTGATTTTCATTTATTAAATTCTGTGCTCAGATTGCTCTTACAGTGATCAGAATCAACAATTTAATGTTATTATCCAATATAACAAATAACAGATTCCTCAGTCCATTACAGGCAGATACAGTTAAACTTGTTGGTCCATAATGGAGGAACTCTCAAAGAAAAATCTCCTGGTAAAAACTCTTACCTGTTTTAGCCCAGAAGCTCCAGCCATCACCGACTACACTTCTGGCTATAGAACATGATAAAAAAGACAAACTCTTAAACAAATGGGTCCCAGTCCACCTACAACATAACACCAATGCTTGGAAATCTAGACAGGGGGGTGTCTTTAGACATAATGTTGTTCAGTGTTCTGTAACACAGTGTCCTACTGTTACAGTGTTTAGACAGACCGTCAACACAGTGTTCACTCCAAACACTGGAAGTGAACAACGGCCAGGTCTTGACAGTTTAAATAGTGTTTGGGGTGAACACTGTATTGTTGGTATGTCTAAACACTGTAACGGTAGGACACTGGTTACAAAACACTGAAAAGTGTTATGTCTAATGACACCCTCAATCTCAGTGGCAACCAATGCAGCCAATAGATCCAGCACTTTAAAAAACAAATTACTATCACTTTCTGACTGGATTCAATATCTGAATAGCCTCAACATATAGTCACACAGGTCAGTAGGACCCACTGAGATCAACTAGTATGAGTTCACTTCTTGCATGGGAAAGGCCAATTAAATTTCCTCCAGTCACTGCCATATGAAGTCCAAATGAGTCTTGTTCTGGCAGAACACATTGAGGTGGTTGTATTTGGCTATACCTTATATTTTAGAAGGGTGTCCAGTCTCGTTTTGAAAAGTACCTGTGATAGAAAAATCCACTGCCTTCGTTGGTAAGCCATTACTGTGGTTAGTTTCCCTCATGGTTCAAGAGAGAGAGAGGGGAGATAATAGACTTCTGATCCTGAGAGAGCTGTTTCTTGGGACTTCAAGAAACTTGCTTCTTTAGATGAACTAGAAATCAGTATCTACTGAGGCCTGGAGAGCATTGGTGTTATCAGTTTTTGTCAATAGTAACAAAAGTACAAGAGAATATTAGTGAAATTGCCGTTTCTTGATCTTTTCCCGTTAGTTGCTTAGAACACTCAAGCATCTTAACAAAACAAAGGCATGATGTTGGCAGTTGCAGAGACAAATTGTCCCATAAAAGTCAGTCAGTTCACTTCCTTGTTTGTCAAAAGTCTTTTTAAAAGATAAATTCTGAGGTGTAACCGGTGTTTCTTAGCAACTCCAAATTGTGACAAAAAGAAAAGGGATGTGTCAGGACTGATCCTATTCCAGTCCAAACTTCAACTTATTGAACCCTTGTGGTTGTTGCAATCAAGTGTAAGTTTCAGTTGCCTGCAGGGTAACATCACAGGGATTGAGATCAGGCACACACAGAGCAGCACTAGGGTCAGTCTGGGGGGTACAAGGATGAATTTAGACCTCTCGGGGACGGGTTGCTGGGACCACATAACACCTGTGCTCCGGGCTCTGCACTGGTTGCCAATACCGTGCCAAGACAGGTTCAAGGTATTGGGGTTGATCTATAAGGCCCTTCACGGTTTCGGGCCCTCATACCTCAGGAATCGCCTCGCCCTCCGCGGCCTAGAGCGGCTCCTTCGGTCTGCCAGGGGTGCCTTCTTGGAGGTCCCCCATGTTAAGCGGGGGACCACAATGGAGAGGGCATTCTTGATGGCCAGGCCGTGTCTTTGGAATTCCCTCCCGGAGGAAGCTCACCTGGCCCCGAGTCTTTTAACATTCTGGCAAGTTTGTAAAACCTAGCTCTTTGCCCAGGCCTTTGGGGAGGGTGGGAGGTTGGGTTAGTGGGTTTTTATTCCCCTACCCTTCTTTATTATTTGTTATAAAAAAAATTGTCCTTCCCTGTTTTAATTGTTAAGATTTTTATGACTGTTTTAAATTTTAAATGTTGTTTTATTTGAAATTTGTTAGCCGCCCCGAGCTGTTTGCAGGAGGGGTGGGGTAAAAATGTACCAAATAAATAAATAAATAAATATCTTTATGCACCATCTCATGGCCTACATTTGGTGCACTTTGATCCTAACCTAAGAATCTGGTCCTTAATTTCCATTTTGGAAGTCTATCTCTGTGCAATTGAATACTAACTCCATATCCACTCTCTTACAGGTTCACTACCTTATGGTTTTGTCTGCTAATTGGGCCTACGTGAAAGATGCTTGCAGAATGCAAAAGTATGAGGATATTAAGTCAAAGGAAGAACAAGAGCTTCATGACATTCATTCTACCCGCTCTAAAGAGCGACTCAATGCGTACACATAAGAAAAACCTTGTCTTACTTTCTAACCTTTGAATGATTTGTTTTTTAACTA
Source organism: Sphenodon punctatus (assembly GCA_003113815.1). Lineage (NCBI taxonomy): Eukaryota > Metazoa > Chordata > Lepidosauria > Sphenodontia > Sphenodontidae > Sphenodon > Sphenodon punctatus. Next base: position 1,723,450 of record QEPC01015544.1, read on the forward strand.
AAGGCCATCCATCCATTTAAATACAAAATGAAAGTGCTTCTCACAAAAGATAGTTAGGGTGACTTGTAAAGCACCCCTGTACAATTCTTGGTTGTCTAGCACTTGGTTTCCTAATTAGTTTATAGTTTGTGTGACCATTGTCTACTACAAAGCTCCTAAACAGCCTTTTCTGAAACCTCTTTAGCTAATTAGTTCTGTTAGGTCAAGAATACTAACTATTGTTAAATACGGAGATGTGTTTGATTTTTTTAATCACTTTGTATGTGTTATGCATAACACCTTTTGCATTGTTTCTTATATGTTTTTGAAAAGAAAAAAGATAGCTTTTTATACTTTTTAGTTTTAATTTCGGTAACTACTTTAACTACAGGTATGCTTCAAAGGGACCATTGTACATTGTGTACAATTTGTAGAGAAGACACAAATTGACTTTCCTTCATATTTGGGAAAATTGCCAGATGGACCACTGCGCATCTTGACTGAGGGTCCTAAGAACATTTCAAACAATCAAAGGTGCAATTTCTAAATTTGTAACAGTAGGTAAAAAAGTGCTTCTTATCTTTGTTACCATTGTATTATTCTTGATGTACTTAAAGAGTATTCTCTTTTTCAAAGTTTTATTGGTGACTATTCCTGTTTATATTGTGAGCATGCAGACCGTGGTGCTAATAATGCATGGCCATTTGTCGTCTTAAAGGATGTAATACCACGGTTACCTTTAAAGAGTTACAGTGTATAGGCAAATGTTAACTAAGTGATATCGCTATGCGTAGGTTTCTGCAGAATGATATCTTTGTAATTCAACAATGGTTATGCTGAATTGGAGCTGTTCATGTGCTGATGTGAGCAATTGCTGCTTAGCTACATTTATGAAAGTGATATATCAATAATACAGCAACCTTACAAGTCGGAAGTTTTTTTTACCTGCTTAAAAAATTTTAATGGATTGCACCTGTCTGAACTATACATATACTGTATGTGATATATATAAGGAGGCTTCCATAAATGTAATAGCTTGGCTTGTAGCTTTCCTACACATACTGATTTACCCGTAATATGTTCAAGTGTGGTAAAGGGCTGCTACGGGGCCTATTGTTTGGAAGTGTAGTAATATATCTGAACCTTTATTTTGAGTAAGAAAATGTTAACAGAAAGGTAAGTCATGCTATTCTGAAAGAAATACCTGTTTCAAGAGAAAAAAAAAAAATCTACAAAAAAAACCACAACAAAATCAGTATTACTGGACCAAATTTGGTGTTTGTTTTTGATTATTATTTTTTTGCCTATTTCTAACGCTACAAGAATGCTGTAAAGTGTCTTTTAAAGTGATGTAGCCTGACAAGACATTTTTGTCAGTGTTAAAAATCCTAGCTAGTTTTGTGCACTTATTGGACCATTGTGAATTCTCTCTCAGTGTAAGTGCATTTCTAATAAAAGTTCTTGAGTAAAACTCTTCTTTGTACTATTACTAGTCATGCATCATCAGTAAATTTTTACTAATTCTTGTAGTAAGTAGAGGGTAATACTATAGTTATTTGTGGCATGGTTATGCATCAAGTAGTATTAGTTGATTGATTTGGGGGAATTTTTGTTTTTTTGTTTTTGTTTTTTGTTTTTTTCACCCTTAGACTGTCTTACGGGGTCAACAGTTTTCTGATATGTGCAGTAACGGTATTACAGTTCTGCAAAAAGTATTATGAGCCTCTTTCAATTCTATATTGTAGTGTTTCAGTTTTGTGTCTTAAACAGTTTGTGATGATTTTTAAAACTGTCTTTTAAACTCATGTAATGATGTTGATGCGTTTGGCTTTTCTCTGGTATTAGAGTTTGTATTTTCACAAAGAATGCTTTGTAGCAGGCATTACAATTAATCTGTTTTGTACATAAATGTGCCAACAGCTTGATGGTGGCGTTTTTGAAATGTAGAACCAAGTGCTTGCAAAAATGTAATAAACACACTTGTGTACTTTGTGTACTTATTAGTTGTTCTTGCTGCATTTTATTTCTCTGTATATACTGTGTGACTCACTGAAATAAGAGACTGAAGGGGGGTGGGGCTGGAGGTACCCATCATTGATGGAGTGCATCCCTCCTTGGTCCCTCAGGTTCGAAATCTGGGGGTGCTCCTTGACTCCCAGCTCTGCCTGGATGTCCAGGTGGAAACTGTGGTGAGGAACCCATTTTGCCAATTATATCTGTCTCAGACTCCAACCTGGCCACCATCGTCCATGCTTTCATTACCTCTAGGCTGAACTATTGCAATGTGCTTTACGTGGGGCTACCCATGGTGACCGCTCGGAAGCTGCAGCTGGTGCAGAATGCAGTGGCCCAGCTCCTTATGGGGACTGGGCTTCAGGAGCACATAACACCAGTGCTCCGGGCTGTGTACTGGCTGCCTATTCTCTTCCGGGCCCGATTCAAGGTGTTGGTGCTTACCTATAAAGTCCTATTCAGCCTAGGTCCCACTTATCTGCTGGACCGCCTCACTCCCCGACCACTGGATCGGCCCCTGCAGTCATCGGGGAGCGCCCTCCTTGAGGTCCCCTCGGTTTCTTGGGGAGTGACGATGGAGAGGGCGCTCTCAGTGGCTACACCAAGGCTGTGGAACTCCCTTCTGGCCGAGGCCTGGGTGACCCCAGACCTCTCCTCTTTTTGATAGATGTGCAAGACCTGGCTGTTCCGTCTGGTGTTTGGTGAGGGAGATGAGTGAGAGTAGGGAATTTGAGGGGTTAGTGAGGTTTTGTTGTTGTTTTGTTTTTGTTGCCCCACTATTTATGTTGTATATTTATGCTGTATTTTTATATTTTATGAGTGTTTTATGGCTTATATGATTTTATATTGTTTGTATTTTATCAGACTTTTAGATGTTTGATAGTCACCCTGAGCTGCTTTTGCAGGAGAGGGCAGGGTATAAATTGTTTAAATAAATAAATAAATAAATATTGGCAGTCAGGGCCGGTGCTGCTGTTAGGTGGCTCAGGAAGTCGCCTGGGGCAGCAAGTTCAAGGAGACAGTTCTCTCACTCCCCCAGCCAGCTGCCCCACTGTGACTACCAAGAGGCTTTGCCCTGGAGAGGGGCAGAAGTGATGCCCCCTTCCCCTGATCCAGTGCAGAGTTTAGTGGTGGTGGCAATAGGATCGAAGGCAGGAGAGACTTCAGTTGGAAGAGGTGCCCTTGATATGGAAGTTGACAGGAGCATCTGGAAAGATGGGGCTGGGGAAGAATAACAGGGAGGGACTACTGAGGGTCACACACGCACACGCACACAGCAGACTGCAGACTGCAGACTGCAGACTCAGACAGTTTCCACTAGTCTCTCCCAATGCACACACTCTTCACCCATCCCCTTTCTAGGCTAAGGCTCTGCGCTCTACTGCTCTTGCATTCTGGGAGCCCTGTGCTGTGAACTGGCTGAGGTGTGGGGATTTCAGAAATGAAACAGCTAGCATGGGGAGCGACCTGGATATGGAGGGGGTCTGGCCAGGCTTTGAAGGGTCAGGCAGCAGCCAGTCCAGCATGCCCCAGTCCCTGCCTGTGCTTCTGCAGACGTAGCCCTTCCATCTATAATCTAGTGAGAAGTCAGACAGCAGATAAATCAAGTTCCTCCACAATTGCCTCCTCCAGAGTCCCCCATTTCCCCTCTCCTCCACTTTCCCCTCCCTGCAGAGTCGGTAGGGATTGTTAAAAGCAGGGCAGTAGCTAGGATGATGACTTTTATTGGTTTCACTTTCTCATTTCTACCTGAAAAAGAGCCTTGTAGAGCTTAAAAGCTTACCAGTGCTGCTGCCAGCAAGTTGGTTCGGTAAAAGATATCATCTTAACTAACTGTTTTTAGAGAGGACTGGCCTGTTAGGAGGTTTCCAGTCCAGGCGATTGTGGGTATTGAAGCCCTACACGTGGTGTTCAATTTGGCTGGGGGCAAGCTAGGGGTGCTGCTGGTATACCGGGCCCCTTCCTGTCCGGTGGCATCCCTTACCGCTCTAGCAGAGCTGGCCTCGGAGGTGGTGTTGGGCTCCTCTAGGACTTTGGTCTTGGGGGACTTCAACATTCACGCCGATGCCGGCCTTGTTGGGGTGGAGTGAGAATTCATGGCCACCATGGCAACCATGGATCTGTCCCAGGAGGTTATCTGCCTGACCCACGTGGGGGGGCATACCCTCGAACTGATCTTTGGTTCTGGCCTTGAGGTGGGGGGTCTGCTGGTGGGGGAGGTTAGGGCAGTGCCCTTGTAATGGAGGGACCATTATCTCCTGCAGGCCAGTCTCTCAGCGCACCCTCTCCAGAAGGGGAAGGGACCAGTTAGGATGGTCTGCCCTCAGAGGTTGATGGAACCCCAGCAGTTCCAGGAGGTCCTGAGGGAGTTAACCTTGAATCTGGACGGTCACTCTGTCGATGAGCTGGCCCAGCATTGGAATAGCTTGCTGGAGGAGGCCATCGACAGGGTGGCTCAGAGACGCCCTCTGCCTCAGTCTTGTCACCGCAGGGCTCCTTGGTCTACTGAGGGGCTGCGGTGTATGAAACAAGTAGGCAGGAGGCTGGAGCGATGCTAGCATCAGACTTGATCTGACTGTAACCGACTTCTTCATAGGGCCCATTTGCGGTCCTATGTTGAGACTGTGAGGACAGCAAGGAAGGAGTTCCTTGCTCTCCTCATAGCGTCTGCGAAGTCACGCCTGGCGGAGATATTTCGGGTGGTGCGGGGGCTGGTTAGTCCGGCCTCCCTCCACCTGGACGGGGACTTGTCCCAGGCCTGCTGTGAGGAGTTTGTCATCTACTTCGCGGACAAGATTGCTTGGATTCAGAGCGATTTTGACGCTGGATTAGGGGCAGTAGGGGGGAGAGCGTGAAGTGATGGAGGTCCCGTCTGGTCCAGCTTTGTGGGGGGAGTTTCAGGAAGTGACGCCAGCTGATGTGTGGATGTCTTGGGTCTGTGAGGGCCACTTGTTGTGAACTCGATCCATGCCCGTTCTGGTTGGTGAAAGCCTCCAGGGAGACATTGGGAATGGTGCTGGCAAGGGTGGTGAATGCGTCCTTGCAGCAGGGGAGGTTTTCGTCTAGCATCAAGGGGACTGTGGTGCGCCCCCTGCTGAAGAAACCATCCTTGGACGTGGACGCACTCACCAGTTACCGACCTGTCTCTAACCTTCCCTTTTTAGGGAAGGTTATTGAATGGACAGTGGCACTCCAGCTCCAGGTACATCTAGAAAGCATCGGCTTCCTGGACCCGTTTCAATCTGGGTTCCATCCTGGCTATGGCACTGAGATGGCGTTGGGGGCCTTGGTCAATGACCTCCGCCGGGAGATGGATGCAGGATGTTCAACGTTTCTCATCCTGCTAGATCTCTCGGCTGCTTTTGATACCGTGGACCATGGGCTGCTGTTGAGATGGCTGCGTGACCTGGGAGGTCTGGACGGGACTGTTTTGGAATGGTTCCACTCATTCCTCTCAGGGAGAAGCCAGTGGGTAGTGCTGGGGGAGGAAACATCTTGCCCCCACACTTTATCATGCGGTGTTCCACAGGGTTCTATTCTGTCTCCATTATTATTTAATGTATATATGCAGCCCTTGGGGGAGGTCGTGAGAGGGTTCGGGGTGCGATATCTCCAATATACTGATGATACTCAGCTGTACCTCTCTTTTTCAACTGACCCAGACCCTGTTGTCTCGTTGCTGTCCCAGTGTTTGGAATGGATGTGTCAGAGCAGACTGAAGCTCATCCCCGATAAGATGGAGGTGATGTTGGGGGGGAGAGCGAGGGAGGTAGTGGCCCCCCTGATTGAAGGGGTTCACCCTCTTATAGTCATGCAGGTCCGGAGTCTGGGGGTGGTGCTGGATGTGGATCTCCGCCTGGAGCGGCAGGTGGAGGTAGTCGCAAAGGCGGTTTTCCACTGGTTGCACCTGGTGTGGAGGCTCGGCCCGGACCTGGCCGCCCTCATCCATGCCTTCGTCACCTCGAGGCTGGACTACTGCAACGTGCTCTACGTGGGGCTTCCCTTGTGCCTGGTTTGGAGGCTGCAGCTAGTGCAGAATGCGGCAGCCCATCTCCTTACGGGGACGGGTCGCCGAGAGCACATTACACCTGTGTTCCGGGCTCTGCACTGGCTGCCGATAGCGTGCCGAGCCAGGTGCAAGGTTTTGGTGTTGATCTATAAAGTCCTTCACGGTCTGGACCCCTCATACCTCAGGGACCGCCTCACACCCCCCCGCCCCAGAGCGGCTCCTTCGGTCTGTCGGGGGTGCCTTCCTGGAGGTCCCCCGCGTTAAGTGGGAGGCCACAATGGAGAGGGCATTCTCGGTGGCCAGACTGCGCCTTTGGAACTCCCTTCCGGAGAAAGCCCGCCTGGCCCCAAGCCTGTTGACATTCTGGCAAAGTTGTAAAACCTGGCTGTTCGCCCAGGCCTTTGGGGAGGGGGGGAGGGTTTTAGCTCCCCTACCTCTTTTATTTATTTATTGTTTTAATTGAGATCCCGGGACCCTGTTTTAATATATGATTGTTATTATGGATTGTTTTAAATTGTTTTTATGTATTATATATATTTATTGCTGGAAGCCGCCCTGAGCTGTTTTCCAGGAGGGGCGGGGTAGAAATCTATAAAATAAAATAAAATATAAATAAAATAAATAAATGTGGGTATTTTTAAATGAGTGAGATTGAGGGGCGTGGGGGCTGGTCCATGGCCACTGAGTGACACAGTTGCGTAACAACCACTCAGGTGGAGGGATTCTAATGAGCAGTGCACAGTGTAGCTAGCACAGGAACTGCCTCGCACTCCCCCTGCCACAGACCTGGGAGAGAGGGAGGTGCGTCAGGCTGGCCTTTGAAACTGACCTGTCCAAGTGCTCGTGGCCAGTTCCTGTGACTTGCAAAGGCTATGTCCCCCACCCACAGTGCCTCTGAGTGGAGAACCTGTCTGCAGGTGTGACTGGCTGCCCCCGTTCATATGGGCAGGGGATGCGTGGGTGCCTATTGCCACGCACTTTTTTAGCTTGCCCCACATGGCAAATTTCTCAGCAGTGCCCTGTGAGTGGCCATGAGTGGGTGCTGAGTGACTCACGAGAGTACACCCCCCACCCCCCACGCACCACCTTCAGACGGGCAGTCGGATGAGTGACTCCTGAGTGGCCATGTGGGGCAGCATTTCATTTAAAAACATCCTTTGTCTCTTGTCTCTATATAGTATTGTCTCTTGTCTCTATATAGTATTAAAGAAGTGAGGAAGGATATCGCTGTTTACCTGCCTGGAGGAGAACACCCAGAAATCCCACCTGAGTGACAGTAGATTTTCTGATAAACTGTATGCATTCTGTTTCCAATAGGCTAGATCCTCAACATCTTTAACCCAGGGCTCTGTATTATTGGCACAATTGGGCCTCTAGAAAGTTTGAAAATACTATATGGAATATAAGTACTCTGCTTGCTTTATTTCTAATAGTGAAGATCATATGTATGAGCCTTTCAGGCAATAATCCATCTTTCAGAGTTGTAAAAATTCAAATATACTTTACAGAAATTTGGCAGGGGGAAGCCAGCCATGAAGTAACATCTAAGATTGAGAGCATCTAGAATAGAATACAAATGCTAGTGGAAAGAACCTAATGCTCTTCAGATAACAAAAGATACATAGAGCACAAAAATTAATTGTGCCACACCTGAATGGATGGCTAATTAAAGTTTCATTTTTTCCAATTAAGATGAAAAGTAATATTTGAGAAGTTTCTCAGCACACCCCCTCCAGAAGGGGAATGGACCATTTAGGATGGTCCGCCCTCCGAGGCAAATGGAACTGCAGTGGTTCCAGGAGGTCCTGAGGGAGTTAACCTTGGATCTGGATGGTCACTCTGTTGATGAGCTGGTCCAGTATTGGAACATCTTGCTGGGGGAGGCCATTGACAGGGTGGCTCCGAGATGCTCTTTGGCTCAGTCTCGTCACTGCAGGGCCCCTTGGTTCACTGAGGGGCTGCAGTGTATGAAGCGAGTAGGCAGGAGGCTGGAGAGATGCTGGCGTTGAACTTGATCTGACTCCAACCAACTTCTCCATAGGGCCCATTTGCGGTCCTATGTCGAGGCTGTGAGGACAGCAAGGAAGGAGTTCCTTGCTGTCCTCATAGTGCATGCGAAGTCACACCCAGTGGAGTTGTTTCGGGTGGTACGAGGGCTGGTCAGTCCAGCCTCCTTCCGCCTGGACGGGGACTTGTCCCAGGCCCACTATGAGGAGTTTGTCATCTACTTTGCAGACAAGATCGCTCAGATTCAGAGTGACTTTGACGCTGGATTAGGGGCAGTAGGTGGAGACTAGAGCGCGAGGTGATGGAGGCCCCGTCTAGTCCAACTTTGTGGGGGGAGTTTCAGGAAGTGATGCCACCCGATGCGGGGATGTCTTGGGGTCTCTGAGAGCCAACAGTTGTGAACTTGATCCGTGCCCGTCCTGGTTGGTGAAAGCCTCCAGGAAGACATTGGGGACGGTGCTGGCGAGGGTGGTTAGCGCATCCCTGCAGCAGGGGAGGTTGTCGCCTAGCCTCAAGGAGGCTGTGGTGCGTCCCCTGGTGAAGAAACCATCGTTGGATGTGGATGCACTCGCCAGCTACTGACCTGTCTCTAACCTCCCTTTTTAGGGAAGGTGATTGAGCGGGCAGTGGTGCTCCAGCTCCAGGTGCATCTAGATAGCATTGATTTCCTGGACCCTTTTCAATCTGNCCAATATTCCACACACACCACCCACACCCCTGACCTCCCCTTCCTCCTTACCTCCTTCCCCGCACTCACACTCACACGCACACTCCACGCACACACCAACACCCACACTCCGTCTCCTTCTCCACAATCTTTCTGAGTAGTTCAACGCTGGGGCCAGTCTCGCAGCAATGCTGTTCACCGGCAGCGTTCTGGCGAGACTGGCCCTCCTTAAATACCCTAGGAAGGCCCCGCCCTCTGACGCAGCCGCTCTGAGCGTCTTCGCGTTGGTTCTGGCTCCGCCCTTCCTCCCTCAGCTGTGCTTGGTCCCTGCCGGGCTTCCTCGGAGCTTGCCGCTTCTGTGAACTGCGGCGGCCTGCTCCCCACGCTATCCGAGCGTGGCAACGTTTCCCCCACTTCTTCCCTGGCGTTACATGGGGGCGTGGTTTCCTGTGATCGCGGGGAACGCCGCGACACCGCCGCCTGCCTTCTAGGGCGTCCCCACACCCCTAGTCTCCTCCGTTTCGTGGCCCACCGCCGTGGGACCCTGACAGCAACCAGATGAGCTATGGTGGGCCCGATCCCCAAGCTGCTATACTACGGGGTCAGTACAGAAAGCTGGACAGACAGTTGTCCCCAGTTTTGCAAGGGAGCCAGGCATCCAGGCTGCTGTCAGAGCTCCTGCTATGGTGGGCCAAGGTCGGCACCGGTCACATGAATGGGAGCCCAGCCCTGCCCTGTCCCACCTCCCCCAGCCTGACCAAAATCTCTCCCCCAACCGTGACATGGCAGTGCATGATGGGTGACAAAAACCCACTGATCAAAGCCCTGCTGTGGAGCTCATCACGTGACAGGGCAGAAGGACCCCCGGCTCCTAGGCTGCCACACCCAGTTGGAGTAAGGCTGCTACGTGGTGCATCCTCGGTCTTTTACTGAGGATGCATTATGTAGCAGTCAGCTGTTCAGCCTGCCATGCGGGGGGGGGGTGGGGTGGGAATGACATCTGGCTTCAGCCAATCACGTGATGCACTGCTTTACGAGGTCTGGGTGCCCAGAGTGGGTTAAGGCTGCCCAAGCTGTAGTAGCCTGCCGTAGCCGCCTCATGTGGTGGTTGCACCCTAGCAGTCTTTGACTCTATCATGAAATCTCTAAAAACCATTTTTCAGTCTCAGAAATTTTATGTTCTATTCCAAGGAGAACAGAATTAAAATTCTAAAGAGAGAATTGTACAGAGTCAAATTACAGCAAAATAAATTGACATTCTGGTGGTTATGGCATAGGTCCTTTTCACAAAGACACTCTCAACACTGATAAAATGGGTGTTACATTTTGCTAATGCATGTTGCAGGGCTGCAGATGTGCTCTATGGGTGCCCTGCAACATGTATAATAAAATGTAACACCCATTTTATCAGTGTTTGAGTGTCGATGTGAAAAGGGTCATAGTGTTTTTTAAAGGTACAATAATACAAGATCAACAAAAAGTATCAAATATTGTATTTATCAGGTGGTTTCCAATGTTTTGTATAACTTCTTTTACTTTTAGTGGTAGCATAACAGAGAGGAAGCAGAGAACTACAGTAGCTGAGCATCAGCAATGTGAGACAGGTGGGTAAAAGGACTGCTTCACCCCACCAATTATAATTGTTACACCCTGTAGACCATTGTATAATGGATTGCACCTAAGTTTTCCCTACTACTCAATTGAAAACCTAAGACCTGGCCAGAAATTACTTCCAAGGTGGTTTTCTACTGTTCTATTATGTGTCATTCTGTTACAGAAATGCATCTCAAGAACCAGAGATTATTGAGAATTGATACTTATATAAAGTTCTAATGTGATATTTATATGTCATCTACCACCCCCTTGTCCCTCTCTCCTCTTTTCTCCCAGACTTTGAATCCTGGATAACCTTCCTCCTCTCTGATGATATCCCCACTCTTATTCTTGGCGACTTTAACATCCACGTTGACACACCTTCCAAGTCCCCTATCTCCCGCTTTCTCTCCCTAACCTCCTCCTTCGATCTCTGCCTATGGACCGATTCCCCCACCCACACTGATGGCCACTCCCTCAATCCCATCTTCTCCAGAAACTGCTCTGTTGCTGATCTCTCCTTTGATCCCTGTCATAAATCTGACCACCTTGCCTCCTTCAACCTCTTCCACCAACCCCCCTCATCTTCCCCCACTCTGTGCCCTTTCTGCAACTTGCAGGTCATTACCCCTCTTGACTTCACCTCCTCCCTCTCCCTCCCCCCAGTCTTCTCCTCTTCCCCAAACTCTGCCATCTCTTCTCTTAACACCTCTCTCGCTTCAACCTTTGACTCTCTTGCCCCCGTCTCCTCCCACCCTGTCCGACCCCAAAACCCCTAACGTGCACTACCTCCGCTCCTGCACCTGAGCTGCTGAACGCCTCTGGTGCAAATCCCACTCCCACCCTGACTTCATCCACTATAAATTCTCCCTCTCCTCCTTCTCTTCTGCTATCTCCATGGCTAGGCAACACTACTATACCTCCAGGATCAAATCCTACTCTCGCGACCCTTGTTGCCTCTTCTCTACCTTTGACCTTCAACTCCCTACTCAAGCCCCCCTGCCTCCCTCCACCCTCTTACCTTTCTACTCAGGATCTTGCATCATTCTTCACCTCGAAGATCGACAAGATCTGCCAGGACATTGCCTCCCACCCATCTTCTCTTCACACTCCCTCACCACCCATCCCCCTCCCCCCTTTCTCCTTGCCTCCTTCCCCCCGGCCTCCCTTGAGGAAGTCTCCACTCTGCTCTCTTCCTCAAACCGCTCCACCTGCCCTCTTGACCCAATCCCCTCCCACCTTCTGACCTCTATTGCTCTCACTGTTGCCCCCCTTCCCCTTCTACATGTCATTAATCTCTCCCTCTCCACTGGCTCCTTCCCCTCTGCCTTCAAGCATGCCACTGTTTCTCCCATCCTCAAAAAACCCACCCTGGACACGTCTGACCCCTCTAGTTACCAGCCGGTCTCCCTCCTTCCCTTTGCTTCTAAGCTTCTGGAATGTGTTGTCTACTCCCGCTGCCTGGACCTCCTCTCTGCTAATTCCTCCCTGGGCCCTCTCCAATCCGGTTTCCGCCCCCTTCACCCCACGGAATCTGCTCTTGCCAAGATCACCAATGATCTATTTGTCACTAAATCTAAGCACCTCTACTCCTTCTTGTCTTCCTTGACCTCTCTGTTGACCACTCACTTCTACTGGACTCGCTTCGCTCCTTGGGCTTCTGCAGCTCTGTCCTTGACTGGTTCTCCTCCTACCTCTCTGACTGCTCCTTTAATGTATCTTTTCCCAATTCCAGCTCCTCCTCCCTCCCCCTTTCAGTTGGAATTCCCTACGGCTCTGTCCTTGGCCCTCTCCTCTTCTCAATCTACACCCTTTCCCTTGGCAAACTCATTGCCTCCCACAGCTTCCAATATCATCTCTACATTGATGACACTCAGCTCTACCTCTCTACCCCTTCTCTCTCCCCTTCTGTCCACTCACGCCTCATCAACTGTCTCACTGACATCTCCGCCTAGATGTCCCAATGCCAGCTCAAGCTCAACATGGCTAAGACTGAACTCCTTATTTTTCCTCCCTCCTCTTCCTCTCCCACTTCCCTGTCCATCCGCATTGATAGAGCCACCATCCATCCTGTTCCCCAAGCCCATAGCTTGGACTTCATCTTTGACACTCATCTTTCCTTTAAACCTTACATTGGCATTTTTTACATGGATGGTGCAGCAGCACTGATGGGTGGAGATGGGTGTGGATGGGTGGGTGAGCATCCACCCGTTCAAGTACACAGATGGCTGGGTATGGCAGGGAAGCCCCACCCGGCACAGTGACAGCACAACATGGCCAACTGAGAGCAAACAAAGCCATGCAACGTGGCCCCGCCTCCGAGCTGCCAGGACCCATGCAGGCGGGGTGGGAGGGAGATGGGATGACAGCTGCAACAAAGGAGCTGGCTCCACACAGCCCCGACACAGAGCCCAGACAGCCTGGCGCCAGCCCCCCCCCACATCAGAGCAGCACACATACAGCAGGCAACAGAAGCACACAGGGATGGGCACACAGGCCACAGGGGGTCAGGGGGGGGAAGGCACTAACACAACACGGGCAACCCCCCAACCCCCCCTCAGAGGCACCCGCACAAGGGGAGAGGTCAAAGCAAAGCACAACAGACACACACTGGGAAGGAACACAAAAGCCTTTAATAAAACGGGAAAACTGCAACAGGGGGCAACAACAACAGGCCAGGGAGGGGGATGGGGCAACAGAAGGGGGGGCAGCAGCAGGTCCAGGACAACACCCAGTCAATAGGGCCAGTGACCCGGTGCCCGGCACCAGCGCTCAGCGTGTGCGTGGTCCAGCTAGTGCAGCTGCTCCAGGACGTGCAGGAGGAGCTCCAGCAGCTCCTCCTGCTCCCAGGTCTGCTCCGCGATCATGGCTTGCACTGAATGGGACAGAGGGAGTGGAGACAGAGCTCAGAGCCAGCCCCGGGCACCAAGGAACAGAACCCCCCATGGAGGAACACAGGCACAGGGCCCAGCAAACAGGCAGCACACTCACAGATGCTATTGAACAGCCGGCCTGCTGCTCACATGTCCCACGCCATCCACTCCAACTGCAGCACCATCACGCCCAGGCGCAAGATTGCCATCAGCACGACAACAGTAGCTGCAGGGGAGAAGGGACAGGGCAATGGGGAACACCCACACCAATGGGCCCTGGTAGGGCTGGGGGCAGCAACAGCATGAGGGGCACAACCCACATTCCAACAGCCAGCACCCGGAAGAGCACACAAACCACTGCATAAAGGGGGATCGGTTGGGCCAAAGGCTCACGCTCAGCCACCCAGCACCCATGGTGCCACTGCCCATCCATCGCCACCACCATAGACGGCCCGCACCAACAGGGGGCAACAGCAGAGGGGAGCAGAGGGGAGGGGCAGGGCCACACCAATGCACAGGTGAGTCCAGGGGGTGCCCGACCGACCACACACCGCCAATACCACCCCTTGACCAAGCCCAGGCAGCAGCTCCCAGCAGGGAAGCCACCAGGGAAACACACACCACACAACTGGTGCCCACCCCACAGGCCCGGAGTCCACCAGGATACACCAAGCACACCCCCTGCACACAACCACACAGATGCGGGCAGGAGGGCCGCCAAGGGGAAGGGGCACCCAGCCGCCACAGCAGCAACAGAAGCAAGGCAGGACAGACCATCACATAACAGCAATTTATTGGTGCCAGGGGAATGGGGTCCCCCAAGCACAGAGAGGCAGAGTAGGGGGGCGCAGGTGGACCTATGGCTGGGCAAGAGAGACACAACAGAAAGGCACCAGAGTGGCTGCGCAGAGTGGGTGAGGGCACCAGGGCAGGCCCAGCGGGAAGGATCAGAGGTCACCCAGTGGGGGCGATGGGGTTCAGGAAACCAGGCAGCAGCCAGCAGCGATGCAGACGGCAGTGCACAGCCTGATCGGAGGCACAGTGGGTGTGTGTGTGTCAGGCAATGCACCGTCCAGGGCACTGGGGTGGCTGCGAGCAGGTGGCGGCGAGGGGCCACTCATGGACAGTCCAGTGAGCACTCCCGGGGCGGCGACCCTGGCGTTAGACTCTCCCATGTGAACAGACCCCTTCAGAAGCCTCGGGAGTGCATATGAGCATCCACCAGGAAGAGGGGAATGAGGAGGTTCTCTCTGGTGGCTGCAGCCTGCACAGTTGGAAGGTCCCTCACCGATCGAAGGGCGGTGAACTCCACAGCAGAGGGGTTCCCGGTTCGGAGCGGGCCACCAACCTTGGAGGACAGCAAGCCAGGTCCCACAGGACGGGATGCCTCGGGCATGCAGAAGGCTGACGGTGTACAGGCCAGCAACAGGGGGACCCCCAGACAGCAAGGCGAGGTCAAACCCGGGTAGCTCCATCAGCAGGTGAGCCGCCGTTAACTCAGTAGTGGTCCAGGGAATGACAACGGCGGGTGCCCCGAAGGAGGCTGGCAGAGGGGGTGAAGCAGAGCTCAAGGGAATGGCCCCAGCATGCTGGGGCCCCGACCTGGTGACCCATCGTCCACATGTACTGCGACAGGAGCCAGAAGCCATCCTCCACCGACAGGGGGTCGCCCACCAACAGCTGCACATTGGAGCTCAGCCAGAGGATCGCCAACAGCATGTCCATACAGGGCGACCACCCCTCCCATACACCCCCAGCTGAGGGCCCCACAGAATGACCGGATATGGTAGGACTGCGGTCCGCTCCGGTGAAGCAACAGGCAGGAGATGGAGGGCTGCCATGACTGGAACAAACACGGAATGAGTGGCTACCTTCACCCACAGGCGGCCTTGCATGCCAGCGATAGCCTGGCCCGCTGTGAACTGGGCACCGCAACCCACACACAGGACAGAAAGGATTCAAAACAGGTGCTGAGTGATGAAGGAGGCCATGGCCGGGCTCTGTGCCAGGCCAAGGAGCCGAGTCAGACATTGTATCCACACCGTGCACAGCTGCAGCATGCAAAGGCAGACCCTGGCTGGTGGGACCGTAGTAAGGTTGTTGAGGCAGGGGTACCCTGGGGTGAGCGCGATCCCATCCCCCCACGGAGGACATGCAGCTGGCACACTCGCAGGGATGCTCAGCTGGGCCCAGCACCCAGTTGCAGCCCCGGCACACCTCCAGTGCAGCACCAATTGGTGCCCTGTCCCCACCAGCCTACACAGTACATAAGGGACCCGCTGAAGGCAGTCGGGTATGGGGTGGAGGGGATGTAGCACGGGATTGAACAGCACACAAAGAACGGCGACCCCAGGCTGGGTGAACACAGAGGAACTCCCGCGATACCAGGGGAGAGTGGGCCGTGGGCACAGGCCATACAGCAGAGCATGCTGCGGTCATGGCACGTGCCAGTGGAGGGTGGCTCGGAGTGGGGATATGTAGAACCATGCTGCCAGGGGACGAGTACCCACAGCCCAGGGACATGTTGCTGCACCTCCTGAGTGCAGCCCTCTTGCTGCTGCGCATGCTGCTACAGCAGATAGCCCTACCCCGCCTGCCGGGTTGACACCCTGTCCTCCTGGGGGGCACGGCCGTGAAGGGCAGCAAACCTCAGGAGGGTGGCGATCGTGCAACGGGTGAGACGGGCGGTCATCTGACGCCTTGCCCTGTTGGGCTCCATGGTGTCCTAGCAAGGCCAGCTCATCCTGGCCCGACAGACCCTCAACGTGTACTCCCGCTACGTGACCCTACTGACCCGCAACGGCACTGGTTGTGTTCCCGCACCAATGACTGGTGGGAGAACATGTTGGCCACCTGGACGGATGGGGAATGGTCGGACCACTTCCGGATGCCCCGCTCCCTCCTGACCCGCTTGGGGAGCTCCTCAATCCCCATCTCTGAAGGCAGGAGAGCAACATGTGCTTCCTGCTCCCACCAGGGATGCGCATGGCCATGGCAGTGTGGCAGCTGGCTACCCCGGATTCCTGTAGGAGTGTGGGGGAGCAGTTTGGGGTGGGCACTGTCACAGTGAACAGGGCCCTCCATGATGTGTGTGACCTGCTCGTGGAGCTCTTCTTGGAGCGGTCATCCAGCTCCATGACCCCGAGGAGGTGATATGTGAGTTTGAGGAAATGGGGTTCCCACATTGCATCAGGGCCATTGACAGCACCCTCATCCCCATCATACACCCCCTTCAGGCCTTCTTGATCAATCTGCTGGCCGTAGTGGATCACAGGGTCCTGTTCATAGATGTGTACACAGGTCAGTCGGGGCGGAGCCACGACATGCGTATCATGTGTGCTTCCCCCTGCTCTGCATGCATGTTTGATGGGGAGATCACCCCCCAACCTGTACCGTGTGATATAGGGGGTGCCCATGGCTCCTGTTGTGATAGGGGATCCCGCCTACCCGCTCAGCCCGTGGTTGATGCGGGCCTATCCAGTGGTGTGCAACCCAGACCAGCGCCTTCGGGCTCCTGAAGATGCTCTGGCGCCTCCTGATGAACAGGAGCCAATTCGACCTGGACCACACACCCCATTCTCGTCCTGGCAGTGTGCATCCTGCACAATGTATGGGAGACAGGGGGTGCTGCCCTGGACAACCCACCACCGGTGCACAGGGCTGGCCCAGTGCCCCTGTACCAACATGCCCAGGGAGGTGCATTCTGGCGCATCTCAGAGGAGAACAGGGACACCACCTGCTGCCGCATTGTTGCACAGGCAGTTGAACACCGGGCAGCGCCCGACCCACACCCATGTCCATAGGCCTGTGAACCCCTTCAATAAAGCTGGGTACTACCCTTTTCCTGCAACAATGCCTCTATTCCATGTGTGGGCTAGGGGGTCCCGGGAATGGGTCCCATGGGTTGCCTGGGTGAGAGCGCCCTCCCCTTGCTGTCAGCCGTGGAGTGCGTGGCCCCCAAAAAGCCCTGCCAGCCAACACTCGCCGGCTCACCTGTGCAGGTTCAGTGTACACCTGTTCCAGCCACCTCAACTGCATGAGGCCTCACTGGGCTGTCCCCCAGCCCCGTTGGTTGGGCAGAGACTGTCAGACCCCCCAACATGCCGGTGCCCCCCTGCATGCCGCATGCACACACCCAGCCACATGTCCCGGGACAGATGAAGTGACAGCAAGGTAGAGGTACAACACATTTATTGGAGGGGGAACTGTACAATGGAAGGGGGTGGGGGTTAACATCGGGGGTGCCTTCTCCCCCTCTTGGTCACATCAAAGGGGCTCACAGGTCAGCATGCCCTGACTGCAGTCAAATGCAACACTTTCCAGCTGGCTGGGCCGGCCTCCCTGTCATTCACTGGCCACTCCACACTGGTCTTCGCTGACAGTCCCTGTGTGGAGGAACAAGAATGGGGTAAGCGATCCTCGTGTGCACTCATCTCTGTCTCATGTCAGGGCCTGGGCCACTGGGTGCCCCATGCTCATCCAGGGAGCCCCTACTCCCCACACGAACATAACATGTGCCGTAGGGCGATCCCTGTTGGGGTGAGCCCCTGGACGACCCACTCATGGTATTATGGTGCATGCCCATTCCAGTACAGCATCAGAGAGCAGGTACATGTTCCTTTGACAATGGCCGTTGCTCCCCAGATCATGTAGTGCATGGGTTCTACAATGTGTTCCCTACCAGGTTCCTGCCTCGCACAGGTCCCCAGATTCCCAGTGGGGCTACCCCGGTGTTGCATCCCATACCCCCAGGGCCCCGGGGTGCTGCGGCCTTACCGGAGGGGGTGGGGTAGCCACCATGGGTGGTTGGTCATCCTGGGGTGCATGGTCCTGGGGTGGGGGCATCACCTCCCAATGGAGGGGTCGGGGTGGCAGCGGGGGCGGAACCACGGGGGGTAGGCTGGAAGGGAAGGGCGGCCCTGCAAGCAGGTCTAATTGTCCTATGTGGGGGAGGGGGACCCCATGGACCAGGCCCGGTAGGGTATTTGCTGGAGGAACCACGTGTGGCATCTCCCCTCAGCCCTCCCCTGTGGGGTACCCCAGCTCTGCCCTGTCATGGGATGGCCCCCCGGCAGATGATCACTGCGGGGGGCCCTTGACAGTCAGGTGTGCCGTGGGAGCAGCTGTGAGCCCACCCGCCTACTCCTCCCACCTACTCCTCCCACCTGCCCCCCCCCACACCCCGTTCGGGCCCTGCTGGTTGTGGTTGTATGCCCCTGGGTGCCCCACCACCCTGTATCTCTGCCCCCCTCTGCACCTGCCCTCCTGGTGGCCCCTTGGCCGGTGTGCCCCACCGTGGAGTGTCACCCACCTGGTGGTAGGGGAGCTGCCATGCCTCCCTCCTCCTCCTCCTCCTCAATGTCCCCGTCCATGCAGAGGAACTTGTCCAGCTCCTCCTGGAACTTGGCTGTGTGCATGACCCGGCCGGACTTGAGATTGTTGTCCTTGATATGTTTATATCCAGACCTCAAGTCCTTTGCCTGCTGCATGCACTGGATGACATCCCTGTTATACCACTGCCACTGCATCTCCTGGGTGATGGCTTCATAGACCTGTCTAGTCTTGTAGCTGTGCACCAGGTCATGCTGGACCCTTTCGGACCCCCACACACATATGAAGTCCCTGATCTCCTGCCTGGACCAGGTCTTCCCCTTTTGGGACCCACGTGTGGGGGCCGACTGGCTTGGCAGCATGGGGCCCGCCCTGTGGATGTGGTAGCCATGGTGGTGGTCATGTCCTGTTGGGGGTAGTGCATTAGGGGTTACTCTGGGTCCTGCTGGCCCCCTCCATGCACCCATGGGACCTGGCCCCCTCTCCCCCCTGGGGTTTCCCCCTGCTCACCTGGCTGTTGGGGGGGGGGCCTCCTCGGCCATTGTCCCAGTGGTGCGGTGCTCTGTTGTCTGGGAGCTGTCCTGCGGGGATGGGAGACTGGGATATGTGGCTGCCCCTTGCCCTGTGTTCCCCGGCCCATGGTGCCGGGCCTGGGCCACGGCCCTCCCATCCCTGGTGGTGGTTCCCTCACACTCACCTCACTCTTGCTGCTGCTCCTTGGGCCATGCCCCTGGAAAATGCTGGGCTGGGGGTTCTCAACCAGGGGGGCCGTTGGTGCTGCCCCTCTGCCCTGTGCCGGGACATGTGCGCTGTGTTACATCCTGGTGCGTCCCCCCCCTTTCCTCCCCGCCAGGGTGCCTCCCTCATGCCTCCCAGCCTGGATGCCCCCCCACGGCCCCACCTTGTACCTCCCGTCCACCCCCCCTTGTGCCTTCTGCCTGGGGCGCATCCCCCCTGCACTGCCTTGCCGGGGCTTTCCCCCGGGCACTCCTGGGTCCCCGTGCTCACCCGGCCCCTTCCCGTGCGTTGGGTGGTGTCAGCACCTGTGGCCTTCTCCTAGGCCTTCCTGGTCACCATTGTGGGAGCCCACACACATGTGCCATGGTTCCACCCTTCTTTACGGGCTCTCGGACGGACATCCAGACCCTGTGGGCGTGTCTGCATCGTGGCGTGTGTGTGCCCCGTGACGCCGGCGCAGTGGGGCTCCACTGGTCCAGCCCCTGTGGGTGTGGGTGTGGGTGTTTCCGCTTTTACATGGACACTCGGGTGTTGGACACCCATCTCCACCAACGGAGGGCTCCCTTCCGGCTGCTCTGTGGGTGTTGGCGGATGTTGGTGGGTGGATCAGGCATGCGCCCCCACCCACTTGTGGCCGTTTACACGAACGTTCTCCCACCCATCCGATGGATGTTTCTGGGTGTTCGTGGGTGGGTGCTGTCCGTGTAAAAGTGGCCATTGACTCTGTTGCCAAGTCCTGCTGCTTCACCCTCCATAACATCACTCCGATCTTCCCTTTTCTCTCTATCTCCTCTGCCAAAACCCTTGTTCATGCCATGGTTATTTCTCCCTTCGACTACTGCAACCTTCTTCTCTCTGGCCTCCCTCGCTCTCAACTGTCCCCCCTTATCGCCATCCAAAACTCCGTTGCCAAGTCATCCACTCAGCATTTCACTTTGACCACGTGCAGTCTCTTCTCTCCTCTCTCCACTGGCTCCCGCTTCCCAAACGCATCCGGTTTAAACTCCTGGTATTCACCTATAAAACACTTCACAGCCAAACTCCGCCCTGCCTCTCAGTCCTAATCTCCTTACGCACTCCTGCACGTGCCCTCCGCTCCTCCTCTGTCCCCTCCTTCACTCTCCCCCATCTCCTATGCTCCCCTAACCACCCTCATCCCTTCTCCCTCACTGCCCCGCATGCCTAGAACTCCCTCCCTACCCACATCCACCTCGCCTCCTCCCTCCGCACCTTCAAATCCCTCCTCAAGATCCACGTCTTCCGTGGCACCTTTCCCAATGCCTGCTAGTTGTTTTTCCCCTAATTCTTAAGGTCTGCCCTCCTCTGCAGACTCCTGCCTAACTGTAACCAAGCCAAGCACACGCACCTGAGACTTCGCAGTCGCTTGCATATTTGTTTGCTTCTCCCTTGTCTTCCCTTTGTCTCCTCTCATTGTCGCCCCCTCCTTGTCTTTTTAGATTGTAAGCCATAGGCAGGGACCATGTCTTTATTATTGTTCTGTAAAGCACCAGGTACACGGCTGGTGCTATACAAATGCTTAATAATAATAATAATAATTAATAATTAATATAAAGTTCTAATGTGATAATTTGGGCAAATAGCTTCTGTCTGAAACAGCAATTGTAGCTGATGTGGAACACTTTATCTAACATAACTTTTTTTTCTCAATCAAAATTTCAGTTCTATAGATTACCAAGGCGATTGTTTTCTCTAATAAATTATCTCTAATGGTTTCACCACTAAATGCACCAAAGGCCCATATGTTAAGAACAAAACCACCACCCCCAAAAACCAAAGACAACCCCCCCCCTCGGCAGCACCCCACAAGACACAGGTCAAAGAGTGCAGGGGAACAGAAGGGAGGAAAGGAAAAAAGAAAGAAAACACCCCATGCAAAACTGGTCTAGTCAAAAGGAATAAGAATGAAACAAGGGAGGCTCCTGGGTAAACAATGGGGCAGTACAGGTGGCCTCCCTCTTTTGAGATGATCACTCCACAGCTGCCTGAAACTCTGGGCAAGCAATAGATCGATGGTTAGCTTGATCACTCCACTCCAGGCTAAAAATAGCTTTATTCTCATTTTTAGAAACTTTCTTTGGCTCTCGTATTCATCTTGCCATGCCCCCCAGTGAAAACCTTAATGGAAACTCCCTTTTGCCCTCGGGTTCATCCTGCCATTCCCCCCATTGAAATCTTCCAAGACTTTGTTTCCCGCAACACATCATGTAAAGATTTCTTTGTCAGCCCTAGCCCACCTTTTTCCAATTTCTGCACTGGCTGCCAATAGTCTTCTGAGTCTGATTCAAAGTGTTGGTTTTAACCTATAAAGCCTTACACGGCCTGGGCCCTGCCTATCTGTGAGACCGTCTCACTCCCCGGGTTCTAGATCGGCCTCTGCGGTTGGCTGGGAGTGCCATGTTGGAGGTCCCCCGGGTTTCCTGGGGGGCCACGCAGGACAGGGCGTTCTCGGTGGCCGCACCGCGGCTGTGGAACTCCCTCCTGGTGGGGGCGCGTTTGGCCCTGGACGTCCCAGCTTTCTGCAAGAACTGTAAGACGTGGCTGTTCTGGCAGGCTTTTGGAGAGGGGTTGGGGTGGGGGGGTGGGGGGTTGTTTTTCCCCCCTGCTTTTGTTTATTATGTTTTAAAATGTTTTAATTGTTTTATATTAAATTTTTATATTGTATTTNGGAGGGAGTAGGGTGGGGTGGGGGGTTGTTTTTCCCCCCTGCTTTTGTTTATTATGTTTTAAAATGTTTTAATTGTTTTATATTAAATTTTTATATTGTATTTTGTTATTGTTAGCTGCCCTGGGCTACCGTGAGGTAGGAAGAGTGGGATATAAATATGGTTAAATCAATCAATCAATAAGCTCTCAGGCAGGGACCGGGTCTATCTTATTCTTTGTAAAGTGCCAGGTACATCGCTGACATTATATAAATAATAATAATAATAATTAATAAATTAATAACAACAGGATTGGAGAGGTAATGTTGCTTATTTCCCCCCCTCTATCCTTTTTGCCACATCCCCTATCACCAGAGTAACCAGACTGGAGGGTTTTGCTTGTGAAATACTGTGTGTATATGTCAATTGTGTTTGGGTGGGAGGGTATAGAACTTATTTGTATGTAATACCTAGTCTTGTGTCAATAAACCTCCCCTATTTGTATCAGAGTATCCCCTTTTTGTGTCATGGTGTGGGAGGGAGATTCCAGCCAGCTGGCAGTGCATCACGTCCTCAGACTGATCCCAGTGGACACGTGCGGACCCTTTTAAATAAATTTGGCTAATTCCCCCTAAATTCAAGAGCCGTTTGGATATTGGGGTACCGACCCCGAATGTTCACTCATGGGAGTGGGTCCATGTCCTAACACATCTAAAAGATAAATCTCTCAAACCCAAGAAATAGTCATAGTCACACTTTCTAATTACAGGAGCTGAAAGATAAATGGGAGAATGCAGGGATGTGGCTAGAAATTGGCTAGGACGTAGTCACAAGAGTGTCTTCTCTTGCATTTTAAATTTTGTGGGGGGGAGAACAACTGTGCCTTATCTCTTTTCAGTTGTTCTTTATCATTTTCAGCTGTTTCTCCCAGCTTTGAATTTTGCCTCAGGTGTTGCCTCGGCCTCTGCTACTGCTAACAAACCCATCATTCTGTCTCATGTCTCTCTATGAGTCTGGCAGACTAAAAGAGAGGAGTGTCCCTTCACACCTTACTAAAAATGTGCATGAGGAAGATAGCTCCATTCTTAAACCTAGGTTTGCCTCCTCAGAGCTACAGCTCATTTGCAAGGCATTTTGCCATCTAATCCTTTTATAAGATTAAGAAAACCCTGGGAAAACAGTTTATGGTGGATTTTTCACCTCCTGTGAATGCACCCACTAATCTTCAGGTTGCATTCACAGGACAGTTAGCATGGCAGAAAGCACTCCCCTGCCCCCCCATCTTAATGTTGATCGTGTGGAAGATTTATGATGGGAAATGCACCAGCTGTAATGTAGGAGAAGTGCTAAAAATTAAACCAGAAAAGTAAGGGTTTCAAATTGGGCTAAACCCCTCACCCGTATTTCCCTTAATGTGTGAATTGATTGATTTGCATATCAGTCAGCCTTAATTGATGTGGAGGAAAATAGAGGTGATTTCCAACCGCCTTCAGGGGATGAATCCCCCCCAGCCTGCCAAATGGGGACAATGTATTTCTGAGAAGAAGAAAAAAAAGACGTATAATCATGGAACACCTATGATCAGCCATGGCTCTACTGCAGTAAAGTGGAAGGGAAGTTTTGAAGCAAGGAATTGGAAGGTACACGGTTAAAATGTGGGAATGCAAGCTTCCATATCAAATAATACTCCGGGGAGAAGAGTTAGTTGTACTCTCTTGTGAATACAGCCTCATTGTTCTCAGAGTATGAAGCATGATATATTAACCTATTCAGAACAATTAACATTTTTTTATTCTTGTGTTAAACTTGTAAAGATACCATAGAAGAAGATACAGATCTTACTGGCGAAATGTTTGTACAAATGTTCAAAATTATTTGAAGGAATGCACAAAGCAACTTGTTATAAAGGACCAGCATTAATGAATGCACAATAGATTTGATCCACTCTAACAGGAAAGGCACACCTTGTTTACACCTGCTATGCATAGGAAATGCTGATCCAATTAGATTGCATTCAAAAAATAATCCTGCATATCCTGAATTAATGTATTTGGGTGATAAGAAAGATGTATGAGATAAATGGCTAAGCAGCTATTGATTTTGAAAAAAAAAATTAATCTGAATCGAACCAAAGAGAACATTTTCCAGATTACTTTAATATAGTAATAAAAATAACTCATTTGTTATTTAGCCTTGACATTTCATGTAGGAAGAACATCATGTCTCTTGTATTGAATGAGAAAAAGCCATTTAATTGATCAGCGACTGTAGTTAAGATTCAGCTGCTGTGTTTCTAATAAGTCTCAGGACATGGAATTTCTGTACAGTGTATGATGCCAGAGGTAGTCAGTACTGTATTACAATATTCATTTATGAACTGTAGGGTGGAGCACTCATTTACTACACCTCAGAGGGGAAATCCACCCTCAGACTGGATCCACTGTGGGTTTGCAGCCATTCTTCGAAGGAAGTGTAGCTTTGCAATTTCACTTGGGCTACTGCCCTGGTAATCTAGTGCATCCTCATGTCCCCTGGCCATACCCAATCCCAGTAAGCACCAATTTCCATTTTTGCTGTGCTGATACAAGGGTGGAAATTCTGGGCTCCTTAGAGAGTTGCAGTCCTTCCTGTCCTAAGGCTGCATTCCCATCTGCGGCAGTGGTAGCGGCAGAGAGAGCGGCGAGGGACGACGTGACACCGGGGAGGAGCCGAATGACAGGAAAAGAGCCTGTGCGAGCAGGGATCTTCTGTGGCTTCTCTCACACGTCAGGGCAGGATTTTTCACCCTGACATGCATGAGAAAAGCCACAGCAGGTGCCCGTTCGCACTGGCTCTTTTCCTGTCAGTTGGCTCCTCCCAACTGCCGTGTCTTCCCTCACCGCTCTCTCTACCACCACCGCCGCCGCAGATGGGAATGCAGCCAAAGTGGTGATGAGCCCTATACCAGTTATGTTGTCCCACTTTCACTAAGGGGTTCCTTCCAAATCTGAACCCACACATACAACACCAAGCTTTTGTAGCTCCCAGGTCTATTTATTATGCTTCTCCTTTCCCAGGATCCCCAGCAAAGCTTTCTTGTGTGGCTCCTCTGCTGTTCCTCACATGATTGTGTGTCCTGCTTCCTCTGCCCATGGGGTAGTTATTACTCCCTTACTTCTTTGTCCTACATACTCCACCTCTGGGATAATTGGTTAGGCCTTAGACTGGTAACTGTTACACCAATTGTCTTGTATCTCTCAGACCTGGGGCAAGCCATTCCAACTGTAGCCATTCTAAAGTAGGGCTGAAACTCGATCTTGAGTTTTTCTCATTTATCGGTGAGAAAATGGTTCTCGGCTCATTTTAAGTGAGAAATGATAATTCAGAAAAATACCAATTTTCAACGTTTCTCAGTCAAGATTTTTTTCTCGAAATACCGTTTATCATATACCACTTACCAAGTACCGCCTTCAGCCTGGTAATGTGTATGCGCAAAGTGTCATTTTGCACATGCGCATTACTGGTATGAACGCGATACATGGTAATCGGTACACGGTAAACAGTAAATGGTATTTTGATAAAAATTTCTTGGCTGAGATCTTAGTCTATCGATATTGTACTGAGATCTCAGTGACAATTCTCAATTCTCGCAATATTTTTGCGAGAAGAAAATTACTTCTTGTTTCAGCCCTATTCCAAAGTACACCTTCACCTTACTAAAATGGGATTCTGTAAGTCCCAGCCATAACAGTGGTCAATATGGAATAAAGAGTCAATACATACTTATTGCACTCGGCTACTTTGGTGACAAAGGTCATATAAGCACTCTATAATGGATAGATATTTCTTTCTTTTACACTTCTCAAGTATCTAAGGATACATGGTCAGTAACTAAGCCCAGATCATCAGCCACAGTTCTTTGCTTATCGTTTTATTTTTGAAGCACGGTAGAAACGTTAAGCACTTCTGGAATAAAAGCAGAAAGTAATTAATAGTTGATTGATGTTTGCACATTTATTCCTAAGCAATTCTTTCCGGAACTCACCGAGTTAGCACTGCCAACTCTGTTGCCTCCTAACAGAAACACCTGTAAATATACAAGTTTTTACATGCTTCCCTTTTTGAGCCTGTAGCTTTTATTTCTTAACCCAGCAACATCCCTAGAACACTACATGTGGCAGGAAGTAACAGGATACGGCTTCCATCTTCCTTCAGAGACTTGACTTCTTATGGCAGCCACACTGAATGGCAGATGGGCAGCAAAAATGACTCCAAGGGCACTTACTGATCATGCTTGGTCTGATGTGCTCCCCATCTACCGTTCTGACCAGAAGATGAGGCCTACCTGGACTCGGATGCCCCATTTCTGGAGCCGTTTCAGATGGCAGATCAGACTGTTATGGTGATCAGAATGAATTAAATAACCAGTCACACTACACAGAGCAGGCTGCTTATTTGTATAAATCAGCTGATATAAATTTGTGTATAATTTGCAAAAATCCAGAAAGAGCTTGTTTATAATCATGTAGAATTAAATTTAGTTAAACTCTATATGTATTCTGTTGCTCCATGTTTGTTTATTTATTTATTTATTTATTTTCTAGATTTCTTCCCCACCCCTCCTGAGAACAGCTCGGGGCGGCTTCCAACAATAAAAATATATATAAAATACATATAAAACAATTTTAAACACATCAAAAATACAATATAAGGTATTAAAACAGTTGCATATTTGTTGGTACAGAAGAGGGGTGCTAGGTTGCTGTTGTCAAAAGGAACATATTTAAATGAATTTCTCATTTCCTGCTTTTAAAAAAAATGTTTGACACTTGTCATTCTTTCTGTAACACAAATCTGAACTTCTTGTCCATTTAAAACAAAAATTACAAATGGCACTTTATAATGTATCTCATAATTCTTCTGGCTATAAGGCACTGTACAAATACATCACTACATATCAGCTGCCTGAGATGCTTTATCTTTTGTGCAGTGTGACAGTCTAGCAAAAATACAGCAGCTACACCATAAAAAGCTTAGTTCAGATTAGATGGACACATTGGATTTGACCATAACAGTTTACCTGGTTTATTATTTTGTAAATTTTAACGAAGAAGGGCAAAATGGCTGAACAGGAAGATGGGCTACATAGCTTTTATATAAACCAGAAGAAATTACAAAGAATTGCTGGTGTAAAATGTATAAGATACTGACATCTAGTGGCCATAAATATAAAGCATAGGCTTGGGTACCAAATTAGAAGCCACATGTTTAGTATTATCACTTATACTATAGCCTAGCCTCATCCTCTGTAGAACATCCAAGCTTGGATACAATTTCATTTTTTCCCTCCCAGAACTGGTGAAAACAAGGAGTGTTTTCACTGGCTAAGGCCATTCATTACACCATTGGCTAATTCATTACCCTGTGAAGTGTACTAATCGCACTATGACCCTCATAACATTACTTAATGTTCCCTAATATTAGGTAATTTCCATATCTTTGGGAATATGGAAGACTAAAGATATTTCAGAAAGAATGAAGAGAAATGTCTTGACTGCTACAACTGCATGGGTGTGAGTATGGGAAAAGTGAAACTGATTTCAGAAATGAGTTAGTCGAGAGGAATCTTGGGTGATTCTATGATTAAAAGAGTTAATGATAGAAGAAGATTGCTTGGACAGGAAACAGCATGCATGCAGAAAGCCGAAGGAATATGATTATGTTGGTCTGTTCATATTTTAACAATTGAAAGCGCTAGATTACCTTTGGTGGCTTGCAAATAGAAGTACATGCAACAAAAAACTGAGGAAGGGCAAGATTATGATTAATAGGAATTAAGGGGGATTTCAAAGAGAATGGGAAACGTAGCCCAAGGTTGTTAGGCTAGTTCATAGACTAGCAACAATGGGGAGAATTCCGTTATTCCCATCATCACAGCTATGATAAAGGAAAGGAATCCAAGGAAAAGAAGAATGTTCTTCCGCCTAGATGGGGACTTGTCCCAGGCCCGCTGTGAGGAGTTTGTCACCAACTTTGCAGACAAGATCGCTCGGATCCAGAGCGACTTTGATGCTGGGTTGGGGACAGTAGGTGGAGAGTGCGAGGTGATGGAGGCCCCGTCTGGTCCAACATTGTGTGGGGAGTTTCAGGAAGTGACGCCAGCTGATGCGGTGGATGTCCTGGGGACTGTGAGAGCCACCAGTTGTGAATTGGATCTGTGCTCATCCTGGTTGGTGGAAGCCTCCAGGGAGACATTGGGGAAGGTGCTGGTGAGAGTGGTAAATGCGTCCCTGAGGCAGGGGAGGTTGTTGCCTAGCCTCAAGGCAGATGTGGTACGCCCTCTGCTGAAGAAACCATAATTGGATGTGGACGTACTCGCCAGCTACTGACCTGTCTCTAACCTTCCCTTTTTAGGGAAGGTTCTTGAGTGGGCGGTGGCGATCCAGCTCCAGGCGCATCTAGATAGCATCAATTTCATGGGCCCTTTTCAATCTGGGTTCCACCCTGACTATGGCACTGAGACGTCGTTGGTGGCCTTGGTTGACGATCTCCGCTGGGAGATGGATGCAGGATGTCCAACATTTTTTATCCTGCTAGATCTCTCGGCCGCTTTTGATACCGTGGACCATGAGTTGCTGTTGAGACGGCTGTGTGACCTGGGGGGTCTGGACAGGACTGTTCTTGAATGGTTCCGTTCATTTCTCTCGGGGAGAAACCAGTGGGTGGTGTTGGGACCTGAAACATCTTGCCCCCACGCCTTGTCCTGCGGCGTTCTGCAGGGTTCCATTCTGTCACCATTATTATTTAATGTATACATGCAGCCCTTGGGGGAGGTCATGAGAGGGTTTGGGATGCGATGTCATGAATATGCTGATGATACTCAGCTGTACCTCTCTTTTTCAGCTGACCCAGACCCTGCTGTCTCATTGCTATTCCAGTGTTTGGAGGCCATGGCGGAATGGATGTGGCAGAGCAGACTGAAGCTCAACCCCAATAAGATGGAGGTGATGTTGGTGGGGAGGGCGAGGGAGGTGTTGGCCCCCCTGATTGAGGGGGTTCACCCTCCTATTAGCTCCAGCAAGTTCAGAGCCTGGGGGTGATACTTGACTTGGATCTCTGCCTGGATCGACAGGTGCAGGTAGTGGCAAAGGCAGCCTTCTGCCAATTGTACCTGGTGCAGAGGCTGTATCCGTACATCTCTGGGACAGACCTGGCCTCCCTCATCCATGCCTTCATCACCTTGAGGCTGGACTACTGCAATGCGTTCTACGTGGGGCTGCCTTTGTTCCTGGTTCAGAGGCTGCGGCTAGTGCAGAATGCAGCGGCCCGGCTCCTGTCGAGGACGGGTCGTCGGGAGCACATAACACCTGTGCTCCGGATTTTGCACTGGTTGCCAATAGCGTGCCGAGCCAGGTTCAAGGTATTGGTGTTGATCTATAAGGCCCTTCGTGGTCTGAGCCCCTCATACCTCAGGGACCACTGCGTCGGTCTGCTGGGGGTGCTTTCTTGGAGGTCCCCCATGTTAAGCGGGGGACCACAATGGAGAGAGCATTTTTGGTGGCCGGGCTGCGTCTTTGGAACTCCCTCCTGGAGGAAGCTCGCCTGGCCCCAAGCCTCTTAACATTTCGGCGGGCTTGTAAAACCTGGCTGTTCACCCAGACCTTCGGGGAGGGTGGGTTAGGGGTTTTTAGCTCCACCATACATACATACATACATACATATATATATAATTTTTTGTCCTCGCCCTGTTTTAAATTGTTTATATTATTATGCTGTTATATTTATATTATTGTATTTTTATATTATTGTATTTTCATTCTCTTAAAATTGTTAGCCGCCCCAAGCTGTTTTCAGGAGGGGCAGGGTATAAATTGATAAAAATAAATAAATAAAAATAAATATACAGCCACAATTCATTTTTAATGAGCTTATGAATGAAAAAGAGACGATAGCCTACATTAGACACACCAGGTGGCGTTCACTTGCCCACCTATTAGGTGTTTGCCAGATATTAGCCCACCCTACACAACCCCCAATCTCTCCCCACTCTCAGCATCATCCAAGGACATCACTGGTGCACCATGTGGACCGGTGTTGATAATGCGTGCCCATGCTGCCATGTCTCATTAATTAGGTTGTGTGCAGCCTCACCCGCGTCCAGGTGTCCATCCAGGGGTGGCTGGTGGGTTTTGATGTTGGAGGGGCACTGGGGTAGTAAGGCCAGGTCTAGGGGCAGAGCCTAGCCTATCCTAGCCTAGGGGTGGAGCCAGGGATATGGTAGGCAGAGCCAGGGATATGGTAGGCGGGGCCAGGGCATAACCCAGCCAGCAGCAAGGAGTTCCCAGGGTTAACACTGGATGAACATTACATTACTTAGTCCAGCAATTTCAGTTAGGCAGGTTATATTCACCTCATCTACCAGGTTTAAAAGCAGGCACATCACCAGACTAACAGTTACATCTCACAATTTCAAAGCCTCAATTTTATCACAAACATCACATTTCTAGCATTTTGAACACCCAAACATCTCACAATTTCGAAACCTCAATTGAATCACAGGGCATTAAATACTAATTCCCCTTCACGGTCTGCTGCGTGTGTGTTGCGGGGTGGGGAGGGGAATTAGTATTTAACACTCCACATCATCAAGTGAACAAAACCCATATAAAAACCAGAAAACCACACACAAATAACCAAACCATTCCCACAAGCCCCCAAAGGTATCCCTGGCAGCCAAACACCTGTGCAAGCACACAGGCCTTTAAAAAAAATAAATGGTCAGTTTCAGGGATGTATTGCCACCAAATCAGACACATCCAGACCAGCATCCCTAGTAGCTTCACCAACAAACTGCCTGTTCAAGAACACAGACCCCTTTAAAAACAACAACACAGTTTGGCCCCTTTCGGGGCTGCATTCCCGCCAAAGCAGGCCCCGAGTCCAACCAGCATCATCCGCAGCAGCCACACCTTATCCCCGGCAGCCAAATCCCTGTCCCCACAAACTACTTTCCAGCAGCAGCAGGAAGCAGCAGTGAAACATAGAAGGGACCATTTTTTTTAAAAAAGAGTAGCCACGACCAGTGGAACCACAAATTTACAAAATGGCCTCTCTACTCATGCTGGGAGAGTAGAAGGAAAGCAGCAATTCATACATTGATGCATTGATGCTGCTTTCCTTTGCCCCTCCCAAGCATGAGCAGCGAGGCCATTTTGTCATCATGCAAACACAGAGCAACACCCTTCCCCCCAAAATCCCCCCAGTCTGTCTGTCCCCACAACACCCTCCCCCCCAAAATCTCCCCTGTCTGTCCCCACAACACCCTCCCCCCGAAATCTCCCCAGTCTCTCCCCACAACACCCTCCCCGCCCAAACCTCCATTCCCCAGTCTCGCACACCCTCCCCCC
>QEPC01015544.1:1764533-1774776 GCA_003113815.1 Sphenodon punctatus
ATCTAAATAAATGATAATATGGAGGTAAATGGGTTGGATGGGTGAAATAGGAGGAGGATGGCAATGGATTAGGAATAGGAAAGAAGAAAAACTTCTGGGAGAGAGGGAGCTTTCTGAAACGCCTGCTGTTCAGGAACAGTAACTAGCTAGACGGTGTTGGGAAGGGGGGAGACAATCAGTTTTGTTTCTTGCTGTGCCTGCCTCACCACAAGTCCCATTGGCTCCATGCAGCCTAGCCCATGGCCAATCGCAGACTGTGAAGCCAGTGGTCTGAGGCGAAAAGGGATGGTGATTGGGCAGACTGGCTGCTATTCCAAGCCTCTCCACCCCTGGTGCCTGGAAGTCTGCTCCTCAGCTGACTCCCCCTCCCTGTCACTTTTTGCCTTCCAGTGACACGTTTTTGCCACCCGAACTCACCCGAACGCGATCTGAACTGACCGAACTGTTCGGTCATTTCGACGTTCGGAATCTAGTTTGGTTCGGTCAGTTCGGGTTCGGATTCGGGTTTGGGTTCGGTCGTCCGAACAGGCTGAATTTGGGCCGAACTCTGAACTTCCGAACAGCGTTCACTCATCCCTACTCAGCAGACCTGCCTTCTCCTCGTGGCTGGTTCCTTAAGCAGATATAATGCTTGCCCCCATGTTAGGCAGCTGGAACAGTGGAACTTATTGTGGTGTAGGATTGTGCCTGAGTTACACAAACTCCACATGGTTAAGTTTTGTACTGCAGTTTCTCCCTTGTGCTGGCCTTCAAGTCTTCAGCAACCCATCCCCTAAAACCATGGTATGTACATTCCTTCTCCCCACCTTCTTCCTTCTCAATATCCTATTGTTGCTTCTGCCTCCTTTTTTATGATTGTCAGAGACTGGGGGCGCAGGGCATGGTGACAGCAGTGGCAGAGAGGGCCGAGAGACCGACAACCCCCCCTTGCTCACCTGAGGGTTCTACGTCACCCCCATGGAACTGCCGCTTGAAGCAATCCCACCGCCGCATACAGTTGCCAGGGCAACCCCTGACAGCAGTCCAATGCCAGAACTGCTCTCCTCCACCTCACAGAAAGTGAGGTCGGCGCTCGCTCCTGTGCGCCGCTACACACACATCCGGGCACATCGGGGGGCGGAGCCTGGCCCATAAATACCGGCACTACCTTGCAGACAGTGCCGGTAAACTGAGAAGCTGGCCCCCAAAGCTAAGTGTGACTTGTTGTTTGCCTTATTGATTGCCCAAATCCTTGGGATTACTGTGCATTCTGTTGGTCTTCCTTGTGTTTTCCCCCGTCCTTTGTTTTTGTCTCTCCCCTCCCCCATTGCCCCGTTCCTGGTGCAAGTTGTGTTGAGATACAGAGAGGGAAATTGGGTGAGTGCTTGAGTGCATGTGGGAATCTGTGGTGAGTTTTCCTGAGCAGGATATAGGTGGCTCCACCCCCCCCCCGGGGTTAACTTCCCTGTTACTGTGGAGTGTGCGAGCCCCTTGAGTTCCCAGCGTTCCCCTTGGTGCCCTACCCCTGGAACCCTCACTTGTCCACCGCACTTTCGTCCCAGTCCCTCCCTTCCTGTGTATGTGCATAGAGTGCTTGTGTTTCCACTTCAAAGCTCTGCGCCCAATGATGATAGAGGCCAGATCTCTTTGAGGTCATTTAGGCTACCATACTATCCTGACGGGCATTACCCTCCCAGGGCGCCATTGCAGAGCGTGAGCTTGAGTAGTGTGTGTGAGTGGGTGGGGGTCTTGGGCTCCTTTATCACCCCCCCCCGTGAGAATGATACACTTAAGGGAGGGGGGTCCCATCTCTCCTTCTCCCTGTGTTTCTGCCAGTCCCTAGGTTTGTAAAATGCACATTAGTGGACCTTTCCTCGGTGTGTTGTCTGTTTCAGAGCACACAGCCAGCTAAACAGCCAATAAGGACTGTTTTTTGTGCCTGATAATTGGTTCTGGAGCAACAAGAACAGTCTGATTCTGTGCCCTAAGAAAATGGCTGAATGATCAGTCATGGTATGAGCCACCTCATCACCTAGCATTAGATAAAGAGCTTCCCACCAGCGTACACCACCAGCCTCCTTTAGATCCTCCCCATCTAGGAACTCAGAGAACTGTACAGATTAGAAAGGGATGCAATGGGAGTGTGTTCGCTGATGGAGGATGGACTGCTCTATACAACAATAAACTTAAAGAAGGCAATAAAATATTTCATAAATGTTTCATTATTGTGACTCTTCCTCTTCAGGTCTAGAACTGATCCATAGCAGAAATAAAAGAGTAGGAGCTGCTGTCTTATTCCTACAACTGTGTTCTAGCTACTAAACAATTGGCCTCCCAATTGAAAGAAGAGGTAAATATGCAAAGTATTTCTTACAACTAAAAATAGATTGCAAAGTATTTGAAAAATCTCTTTCAACACTCATTACACCTATCTTCCTGGGACTCTGGTAGCAGAAAAATTAGCTTCAGATTAATCAAAAGATAATTTGTTTGAAGAATGGAATTTGCAGCATTCATGGTTTTATGAATAATTTTTTTTTAAAACGGAAAGGAAGCAGAGCTGCTTGTTTCATCCTATCTTAAAAGGACACTACACTTTCTGAAATTAAATGACACTCAGTTTTCTTTGGAGGGGAAATAATCTGAAAATGAAATTAAATCCATTCAGCCAAGGAGAACACAGCTAGCACAGTGAGGTACCAGCTGAATTCCTTAACTTCAAAACTCTACATTCTTTTGCTAGGAATGTCAGCTTTGATTGTTCCAGTAATTAGAGAATCCCTGCAAATACACTGTCACTTAAAATTAGCACAGCTGAATTGAATAGCATGCTGCTTGCTAATATATTTGCAATTGTTCCCTAGACATAAGTTTGCTTAGAATTTTAAATTTCAGCTAGAAAGACACTTAATACGATTGCTTGAATATAAAGCTTATGGCCCTATTACCTCTCTCACATACACTATGTGCTAATCCTTTGTGCTCACTGCTTGCATCTTTAAAGCTTGGGTACAGTTCTGGCATTCTGAAGATAAGGCATAACTACCTCCATATTGGTTGAGGTCAGGGGTGTAGCTCGCATGGTGAGGGAGTTCAGTTGAGCCTGGGGCTTGAACTCTACAGGGGTCCTTTGCAAACAGTCTGAGCGCTGCTAGGAAATTCTCAGAGTGGGTGAGGGATGGAGTATGGCCAACAGTCTGCCCCACCCACTCTGAACATTTCCCAGCAGCTCTCAAGTTGCCCTGCCCGCTCTTAAAACTTCCTTCCTGTTGGGGCTGTTGCTACTCTAGGGTGCCTCGCTGTGAGACAGGGTAAAGCCACACCATCTGTGAGGGGAGGCCAAGGCTGGCCGGAAGCCCCTTGAGCCAAGGCGCAGATATAATAAGGGCAGGTGAGACTCCTGTGCAAGGGCCCATGCACCTGGGGGCCCCACACACTTCCTGGTTCAGCTGCATCCCCTGTCACTGAGAAAAGGATTCTGGGAGGCACAGTCCATCTTCTGTGCCAGGGTCCATTCCAACCTAGCTACAGCCCTGCCCTTGAGAGGGCTGCTACTTAGTAAGACCCCACTCCTTTATGGGCCATGAGCCTGGACCTGCACTAGCCTTGTTATGCAACTGGTTCAGACCAATGGACCATCTCATCTAATATTCTGTCTCTGATGGTGGGCAAAACCCGGGCATATGGGGAATGAGCCCCTAGTTTCTAGCAGATAGAGGTTTCACTCATGACCACTTTGACCAACAACCATTTAAACCTGCTGCCTGATAATTTCATTGGGTGTTCTCTAGTTCTGGTAACAAGAGAGAAGGTAAATAGCTCCTTACTCACTTATCCCATACCACTCATGACTTTATAAACCTTCTAGCATATTCCCCTCTCAATCAACTCTTTCCCAAGCTTAAGAACGCTAAACTTTTGAGTTTCTCCTTTTACAGAAGAAGTATGTTTGTCATGATTCCCAATCTGTGTTCTTGATTTTTATATCTGAATATAAAGATTTCCCATATTAATTTAACATATCTTAGGCCATGTTTAGACATGTGCGGGGCACTCATAGCGTGAAATCCCGCGGCATGTAAAAATCCTGCAGGTGGGGATTAGATGAGACTTCTCACGCATTCTTTACCTCGGTATTTAGTCCGCAGTTCAAAAAGAATGCGAGTGCGGTTATAATGTGGGAGAAGTCTCGTCTAAACTCTGCCAGCGTGATTTTTACATGCCGCGTGATTTCAAACTGCGAGTGCCCCACGCAAGTCTAAAAGTGGCCTTAGAGGGTCTTGTGCTTATGGCAGTGGAGGGAGAGACCGCCAGCCATCTAAAAATGGTTAGTGTGATTTTGAACAACTCATTCAGGCCTAGGTCCAGCAAAGGCACTCCAGCACGTTATAACTCTATGCACATCGAACCTGATTCATGAACATACTTACGTAGTCTATTGATCTGAGGCCTTAAGCCAGTGGTGGGGGAACCTCAGGCCCAGGAGTCAAATATAGCCCACAACTACTTTCATGTGGCCCCTTTCCAGTGCCTGGATCTGGCCCCTGGATCCATTTCCAATCCCCAAGCACTAAAACAGAGTTCAAGGTAAGACAGCATAGTTGAGAGCATGTGCACAAGGATTGGGGATGGATCCACAGCACAGATCCATGATCTGGAACTTTCTTTTCTTTAAGAGGATTCCTTAGTACCTGCACTCCCAATTTATATGCAGCCCTCAGAGCTTGTACTTATTTTCAAAGTGGCTCCTGAGGGGGAAAAGGTTCCCCACCCCTGCAGTAGCTTCTGCTTTATGTTGGCAGAGAGGGTTTATGGGTGCTCAACAAAGAGTTTTCACTAAAAAGGGAATGAAGTATCTTTTTCTGTAGCACCATTTCCAGCCTTCCATTGTATCGTCTTCTCCACAACCTCCAATGTCGTTGGGGCTCACTCACACAAGAGGGTTTTTAGGTGCTACTTTAATACAAATATACATTGTCAGCATTCAGATTGAGACAATGACAACTGTTATTGGAGTTTAATGGCCGCACTCTTTATTCAAATTGGAATTAGGCTGGTGGAGGTAATTGCCTTTAAGCAATTTGGGTCTAGTACTAACCAAATTAACTCATCAACTAAATTCACCAGGGGCTTGACCTGGATGTGCCTTCCAGTTCTAGCCCTAAAGCTTATTCACAACGTCTTCCCTTTAACTCTTGGCTTGCGGCCCTGGCTAAAGGGGACAGTGTCCTTTCTGAACGGGAGTAAGGATTTGGGTGCCGCCAGCTTGGGGACCATACATGTCCCTACCCACCTTTACAGGACACCCCTCCCAGAGATGCTAACCCTGGCACTGGCCCTGCCCTGCCTCTGTGCCAGGTGTTGCATCCCCATCTCTTAAGGAGATGACTCAGACAACTAGTTATTTCTTATAAGAACATCATAACAGTACTGGACCCCTGCCACTAGGGGGCCACCTATGGTTACATCAGACGGGCCTGACCCCCACCCAAGCCCAATTCCATTCCCAATGTTTCCAGTAACTTGGCTTTCAATGTGGCCAAATAAACATTGTTCCTTTACGGGGACAAGTGTACCCTGTCTGGGCAAAAAAAATCATTCTCGCCAAAATAGATTACTAAAATATCCTGATGTTAGCAGGAGATCCCCTTCCACACTGGACTATTGGGGGGCCGGTACCCCAGAGTCAGCTCAATTTTTAAATTTAGGGCAATTAGTAGGGATGGGCGACCAAAACCGAGTTTGGAAATTCGGTTCAATTCGAAAATCAAGTTCAGTTTGGAAGTTAGGTTCAGTCGACTGAACTATTCGAGTTCGGTCCGAACTCCGAACTTCCGAACAGAGTTCGGAAATTCAAAACCATTGAACTAAATGGAATATTATCTTTTAGGGATGAGCGAACAGAACCGAGTTCAGAAATTCAGTTCGGTTAGAAAATTGAGTTCAGTTCAGAAGTTCGGTTCAGTTGACTGAACTGGTAGAGTTCAGTCCAAACTCTGAACTTCCGAACCACGTTCGCCCATTCATAGGAATTAGTCAAATTAATTGAATTAGGGGTCGTCACGTGCCACAAGGATCAGTCTGAGGTCTGATACGCATTACAGTAAGGTTTACATACCCTCCCCAAGAGTAAAGAAAGAAATGGAGAAAAGCATTTAATAACCAAAAAGGGGATGCTTATTTAAAAGGAACACCAAAAAACACATAATGAGAGAGAGAGAGAGAGAGACACACACGCACATATACTAATCAACACAGCCCCGGTCTGACTGGTGGTTTACAGGGGAAATACAAACAGTGGTGGGGAGAATGAAACTAATCTGGGGAGTGAGGAATGGGAGGGGGACACAGGGGAGACACACACAAAGAGAAAAGAGAGAGAGAGAGAGAGAGAAGCAGAAGGGAAAGTCAGGACTAATAGTTATCTCTCCTTGCCGTTGAAAAGGGGACAGGTGGCCCATGGATTCAGCGAAGTTCTGGGATGGAGGGAAGGGGCAGACCAAAGTCTGGGAGACCCTTTAAAACACAGACGCGCACGGAAGGACTCGCATGTGTTTGTATCCAAAGCTTTCTCAATTTTGGAGGGGGAGTGAGGAGCAGTAATATGGTTTAGGATAAAAGATTTGGGATAGGCTCAGGGACACTACAATAGGCTCAGAGGGAGGACAAAAGGGATTCTGGGTGTGTGTCCATGTACAACAAAGGGAAGATGCATACGGGGACTGAGGGGACAAAGGACACATCTGGGAATGAAAGGAGAGAGGTTTTTAGGTGATTTGGGGATGGAAGGGAATCATGAGGGCAACCCTAGGCTGAAGGGGACACCAAGGTGCATTTTCACTGATCGGGTGTGGGGGTGTTGGCTTGTGTGAGGGAAACATAGGGTGCTCTAGTTTTCCATGCCTTTGAGGCCATTGCTAGTCCAGATTCTATTCACCAATGGTTCCTTAAAACAGGGAGGAGACCCTTTCTTAACTGACCCATACTTACTCAGGGCTTCCTCCACCTAATCACCTTTTCCAAGGGCAGACTGGTTTTTGCATGAAGAGCCTTTCCATTGTGACTCAGCCCTGACCCCACTCAAGCTCCCCAGTGCCCACCGACCCATGTCCTACGTGGTCTTCCTGGGTATTTGTGGGGGGGCTGTCTTTTTGGGGAGAATTCTGTATTTCTGGCAACACGGCGGAGACCCAGTTACCTCAGCTTTGAGGGTAGGGAGCAACTTATGCCACCTCATTCCACTGCGCCCCATTCAGCGGATCACAGCCTTGGGCTGAGAGTCCTAACTGAGATGTTCAGCGGGTCTGCCCAGCAGCTTTCCTGGCCCAGTGCACCAGACTGTGGCCGATGATCCAAATTAGGTCTCTGTGGGGGAACCTTGTGGGACTTGGGAGTACGGAGAAAAACAAGGTTACTGCAGGAAGCTTTACACATATGTTTAATAGGCCCAAGTTCGCCAGCGCTCCATAGTCCTAATGCCCTGTTCTGGGAGTCCCACCACTGCTGCAGAGAATGCGGCCCCTATTCTAAACAAATGTGACCCATAGGCATTCAGGTGGAGGCTGAGGTAGCTCAAAGCGCCTGCAGTATGGCGGTGAATTGAAATCGCGTAAGGAAGGTGCCAGTTGCATGTTGGAACAGGAACCTTGAGGCTGGTGGACGGGCCCCAAGGTACTCCTCAAGGGCCCAGATCAGGCACAGATCGGAGGCTCCCGCTCTATAGAGGGTGACTGTCTGTTCTCTACCGCTCTGGTCAGTCTTGTACTACCACAACCTGAGTCGGAGGGCTCGTTGCTCTATCCGTACATCCTCACTGGCCAGCGCCTGGTTGCTACTATCCTGGGCCAACCCGGCCACTACCTCATTAACCCTGAACACCCTGAAAAAACCTATTTTAAATGCTGCAGAGAAAAGTGTAGCCTCAAATTGATCTGAGAAAATTCTGGGGTGGGTGTTACAGATTCCTACAAGAAGGGAACTTTAGAACCAAACTCGAATTCGACTGAACCATTCGGTCAAATCTGAACCTGTTCAGAAGGCAAAAAACCCCAGTTTTGAATGTACAAACTCAGTTCGGAAGTCCGGAATTCAACTGAACTTGAATATTTCGGTTGACCAAACCGAACTTTTGAACCGAACTTGATTTTTGAACCAAATTTCCGAACTCAGTTCTGTTTGCACATCCCTAGTCTACGTGCAAAGAAACCCTGATCTGGTGGGGGATGGCCTGCCACCCGGCTCATGAACCTGAGGGCGGACAGCTTACTGGCGATAGTTCCTACTGCTGTGCCCGCACACCTTAGGGACAGGGGAAACTGGAGCATCTGTGTTTCAGGAATGGAAAAATCTATTAGCCAGCCCTTTTCAGCCCGAAATTCCTGAAACTCACAAAAGGTCCAGCTGTAAGCTGCGTGGGTTCTCACAGCCAGGGATCCTTATATGACAGTGTACAGTTCTAGGATCCAAGGCTCCACACGACTGGCAGGAGAGGTTCCGATGTTAGTCTGGCACCAGGGAGCGGAAGCGCTCCATCTGGTATCGAGAGAGGGCGTCGGCTATGCCATTGCTCGTACCCAGCATATGCCTCGCGACAAACATAATGTTATGTCGCAGACATGCTAAGACAAACTCCCTAACCAGCCTCATAACCTGTGGGACCTGGAGGACATGGAGCTGATAGCATGCACTACTGCCATTGTATCACACCAGAACAGGATGGAGTGGTCTTCAAAATCTGATGACAAAAGGTATATGGCTACTACAATTAGAAAGAATTCCAGGAAGGTTAGGTCCCTGGTAATCCCTTGTTCCATCCACTCCTGGGGCCCTGGAGCGACACACCACTTGTCCCTGAAATACACACTGAAACTCATTCCACCCGCTGCGTTAGAGTGCACCTGTAGCTCGGCCTCTAGTAGGAGATCCTCCCATCAGAAGCTGACCCCACTGAACCCCTCAAGGAACTGTGCCCATACCAGGAGGTCTTCCTTCATCTCCCATTTAACTTGGACATGGCGGTGCAGTTAGGGGCTACCTTTAAGCTTGTCGTAAAACCGGGACAGGAAAGCTTGGCCGGGTGTGACCACCCTACATGCAAAGTTGAGGACTCCCAGGACAGATTGTAACTCCCTGACCGTTACCTTCACTGTGGTGCAGCATGCCTCTATCTTGCATTTTAATGCTGCCAGCTTATCAGCTGGGAGGCGGGAGATGCACCTAACTGTGTCCATCTCAATGCCCAAATAAGTGAGAGTGGTAGCTGGTCCCTTTGTCTTCTCTGGGGCTAGTGGGATGACAAGCTCATCTGCTACCCTCTGAAAAATTTGCATCAATGCAATGCACTCAGCAGTCCCTGCTCTGCCTATGAAAAGGAAATTGTCCAGATATTTTGTGACCTCCCCCTTTTTTGCCCATTGCTGGATCACCCATTCGACCATGAAGTTGAACCACTCAAATGTAGAGCATGAAATGGAACAGCCTTTGGGCATTGACCGGTCGACATAAAAACATCCTTGAAAGTGGAAGCTTAGGAGGCGGAAACTGTCGGAGTGAACAGGCAGCAGACGAAAAGCTGATTTAATCTTGCACTTGGCGAGGAATGCTCCATGGCCGACTTTCTTTACCAACTGGACTGCACTGTCGAAAGGCACGTACTGAACTGAGGTGAGTTCCCTTGGGATGGCGTTGTTGACTGACCTGCTGACGGGGTGTGATAACTGATAAGTGTATTAGGTGAAATTTGCCAGGGACTTTTTTGGGGACCACTCCCAAGGGAGAGATAATCAGGTCCGCTACCAGTGGGGTCAGAAAAGGGCCGACCACCCTCTCCTCCTTGATCTCTTTATCCAATTAACTTTAACCACACATTCCAATCCTGCTATAGATTTTAGGTTGGGAGCCACCCTACCCTGCTGGATGTCCTGTGCTGGTATCCTAAAATCATGCCTGAAACCATTAACTATGTACTTCACTTCGTCCATGTTCAGGTGACTCGCTAGCGCTTATTCTAGCCATTCAACCTTAACCGGTGTTGAGGCCCTTTGCAGTGCCCCCACCCAGGAAGCCACCCTGGTTGCCTTTCCCTGGGGGAACCTTGGCCGGTTTTATTCTTGCCCCAAGGCTGTCACCCTTTGGTGAATGCTATGGTGGCGTAGTTTCCCCCACAGATGGTGCACATGTGCTTGAATCTGCAGCCAGGATGCCCGCACCTGCCTGAGTGGGTAAATTCCCAGCACTGTGATAATCTGGGGGTTTGGGCCTTCCA
>QEPC01015544.1:1787027-1801910 GCA_003113815.1 Sphenodon punctatus
CAAGTTTATCTTCAGAGTTCAATGTGGCCCAGTGCCTACTACATATTCAACACCTTCATTAAAGAGGTGTCCATGTAGGTGGACTGCACATCCTTGCCTCATTCACTGCCCAGCATTGCCTTGTGGATAAGAACATGAGAAGTGCCATACTGAGTCAGACCAATGGTTCACTGAGCCCACCATCTATCCAGCCTATACAATGAGTGGGCTCAGTGGGCAGGAATCCTGTGGAAACAGTGGTATGTGAATGCCGACAAAGATAACACACACACACTAGCAATTTTGTGGGTCACAGATGTGGCAGCTTCCAACTTCTATAGTCAGGTTTGTGTCAAGGGAATCACAGTTAGCAATTAGTTAAACAGGGTTGAGAAAATTAGCTGATGTAGGCTAAAAGGCTAAACCCAGGCTTTTGGCAAGGAAAGAGTTTTGATGTCTGGTGTTTTAATGCACTGGGTTTAATTGCATGGCTGTTTGCAAGTATGGGTGAAAATAAACATGCAGGCGGTGCACCGGCTACATGCTCTGGGAGGGGAGGGCAGTCCTGGTGGGGTCAGGTTGGCACACATAGCATGCACGTTCCTGACCAGGCTGGCTGGCGACCACTCCAACAGCCCCCACTGCTGGAGGAATGGAATAGATGAGTGGCCAGACAGCCACACCCTAGTGTCCTGCCTCCCTGCTATGACTGCCTGTTATGGTGGCCCTGATCCTTGGTGGGGGGTGGGGCCACTAACAGACCTGTGGGCCTTCTATGGCATGCGGTGGCCTGTCTGCATGGTCCTTGGCCTGGACTGTGGGCCCAGAATAATCCAGGGGACCACATCTGGGCCAGCCGCCTACCCAGTGGCCCCTCTGAACTAGCCTCAGTGTTAAAATTGGACACCTTACTAGTACAGTGAATACAAATACTGTGAATACAGATCTAAAGACTATACAATGCTGCTGGCATGCAAAGTGAGAAATATGCAAAGCTCTTCTCTGTGAGAAAATCAAAAATGGGGAAAGCAGCAGTTGCACCTTCTAATTCTATGGTCCATTGAACTGGCCACTTTGCAGCAATGTGGGGAAGTTCTAAAAACCAGAAGAATTCCAAACAGAATGGGCAGTATCTGGGTTCACGTGTCCTCCACTAAGTGTGCATGGACTTCCGATGAGTGAGAGGGCAGGAGCGCATTCACATGCTGGGAAATGAGTGTGCGCTGGGTGTGCGCCAGCCATTCACCACCCATTAATTCCCTTGCACGGAGCTTACCAGGAGAAACTCAGGTTGCTCCGTGTGGGGAGATGGGTGGGGATAGGTGAAAGTGTGTGGGCTGCGGGAGTGTGCACCCACCCACCGCTACTTTTAGACAGGCGTTTGCACATGTGTCCACTGGATGGACCTGCATGTGAGAGTCTCATCTAAAAATGGCCTTAGTTAAAGTACAAATCAAGCAGACATTTTNCTCTGTTCCCCTTCCTAAGTCTCTCCCCCAGCTCCTCTGTCTCAGATTGTAAGCCCTAGAGGCAGGGACCGTGTCTATTTTATTACTTTGTAAAGTGCCAGGTACACTGCTAGTGCTATATAAATGTTTGTTGTTAATAATAATAATAATAATAATAATAACTACACAATGTTGCATGCAAAGCAGGTACTTTTGAAATTTTTGCACTGCTGCAGAAAGATTAAATATAAATAATCAGTAAGATAAGCCTTTGCAAAAACTTAAATTCTTTCTTTCAACCCCCCCTTCCCTTCCATACTCAGCTGGTCCACAAAATATCCAAAGCGTTTTAAACACCATTAAAAGGTTCAAACAAGTTCAAATATTGCATCACCCTGGAAAGGAAACATAATTCAAAGGGCCTGCTAATGCAAAGAACAGGCAAGCCCATTAATAATGATAATAATTAATAATAAATAAAACAACTCTCATTTACTGTTCTGTCCTCTGTGCTGCATCCTCCAAACTTGTCTAAACAAATAGTTTCACTGCTCTTCAAACCTCCAGTCCCATTCCTTCTCACCCTCCTCTCTACTGAAGAGGTGAGAGGGAAGGGAGGGAGAAGTTCTTCTGTACTCCCATTGGCTAGGGGCACTGTGATTCAGCACCTCCAGGGCAATTTAATTGGCTGACTTCCTCTATTGGAACCAAGCATGAGACCCCCAGCCCCACTTCCAACTCCTCACCTAGAGACTACTGGGAATGTGACAGGAACACCAAGACCTTGTACCCCTGTTGCACCTGTCCAGTTAGTCTCCTCCCCTCTCCCTCCTCTGCTTAGGGCTATGGCAGAACTCCTTGACTCTGTCATAGCCCTCTCCCACCTTCCCACTGTGGCCCTGTTGATCCAGGTGCCATGGTGTACCTGTGAGCTATCTGTCAATATAGTGGCAGTACTGGGGAGGGCAGAGAACCCAGCACATCAATGGGCAAGCTGCCACTGATGTCCTGACTGATAGGCCACTTTTACATGGATGCCCCCCTCCCCCGCTTGGTGTTCGGGCATGTGTGTGTGTGGGTGTGGGTCCGTGTACACAGTCGGCGGTGGGTGGGGGGGATGGGTGTCCGCTCAGTGTTCATCCATGTGAACACCAAGTGAGATGAGTGGGAGTGCATGTGTGTTCTCGTGCAACACCAACCTCTACTCATCACCCACCCACCTCCACCCACGGAGACCTCTGAAAAACTGGAG
Source organism: Sphenodon punctatus (assembly GCA_003113815.1). Lineage (NCBI taxonomy): Eukaryota > Metazoa > Chordata > Lepidosauria > Sphenodontia > Sphenodontidae > Sphenodon > Sphenodon punctatus. The sequence goes on from QEPC01015544.1 coordinate 1,789,707, forward strand.
GATGCTCCGTGGGTGGAGTTGTGTGGAGGTAGGTGTGTGTCCTTGTAAAAGGACACCCACTCACCTCCACCCATTGCGGCAAAACACCCATCTCCTCCCCCACCTCCGTCCGTGTAAAAAGGGCCATAGAATCTCTGGCTTATGGTTGAAAGATCTGATACAGCATTTGATTAGTACCCCATGTTACTGTTTTAAAATTCAATAAAGTTGCAGGCAGTCTGTCATTGTCTATTACAAACCTTCTTTCTGCTCTCAATAATGGGTATACATGGGTATTTTCTTAGTCCAATTTATGGAGATTTCAATGTAAGCTTTTTTAATTAAATGAATTAATCTGCTATCCAAAAATAGCATGATAAAGTGAACAATCACTGGTGTGCTGTACACTCTGTGGAGCAACATCTGCTATGCAAGTGCAGTAGTAGTAGGTTTATTTACGGCGTGTAATCATTTGCATCAGTAGCAATTAAGAGAACACTTTTCATGTCCTGATTTTGAACACCTTGGGTGGTATTCATCATTCTCTGGTTTCAATAAAACATTCTGATGCTTTTAATCAAGATTCAAAGATGATAAATATTCATTAAGTAGGTTTTAGCAAATATGCAAGGTTGATGTATTAAATTAATATTTATTTTGAAAAGCTGAGCATAGTAGAATGTATTAGATGCTATCTGGCTTTAACAAGTACGCCAGTCTTCTACAAGCACTGTAACTTGCCCAAAGAGGTACTCACTCCAGGGGTTTACCTAGGAGGCCTCTCAGGACTTCCAAGATGAAGGTCCACATCTAGTGATTCTGTGGATAATATTTTTAAATGACTCAGTAACAGTGGCGACTGGTGGGTTCTGAGGCTGGTGGGGCAGTGGGCGGGGCCAGAAGTGGGGAAGGGCCATACCAATGGTGGGCGGAGCTAATGGTAGGCAGAGCCAACCCAACAGTAGGCGGAGCCATCCCTAAAATTTCACTTACATGGCCATGATCAATGGAATATAACATGGACACATATACAGGATAGCAATTTTAGCAAACAACAGAGGCAAGTGTGCATGGTGGCAAACAGGGGTTGTCCTTCTTAGATTTCATTCACCTCAAGTTTAATGAAAAAAAAAACAAACACAGGTGGCAGTAAGATAAACACCCCAGTCCAGTGCATGTTGAGTGAGGAGTACTGAAATGCATTGCGAACCATGCAGGATCAGTCCCACTAAACCACTGAGATTAAAGGCCAAAGTCACAGCAAGGTTCTTTTTATATCAGATTAAGATTGAAATGCAAATGAAGGAGATTTTCCCCCATTAAACCATGACTGGAATTCAAACCCCCCAAACTCACAGATTTCATTCACATCAAGCTTAAAACCACCATCAGAACCCCTCTAGCACACAGACAGTAACTGTAGAACATCCCAGTCCAGTGCATGCTGAGTGTCAGTGGAGGAGGACTGAAATGCAAACCAATGAAACCATGCAAGATTTTCCTCCCAAAATCATGATTATGAGAGATTCAACCCCCCCAAACCAATATTAAGTTTCCCTTCTCTTGCATCCTGCCTTTTCCTAATGTGAGCATCTCTAACCTCCTCTCCTTTCTACCGCTGGGGAAACTGAGGCACAGAAAACTAAGTGATTGCCTTGTACTGTACAAGTTATAAAACTCTCTGGTGGTTAACATTTGGAGGGATTGATAAGATCCAACAGAGCTGGATTGGCTGGGTTTTTAAAAAAAATAAATTAAAGTTGTAGCTACAATGAAAGAAACAGTTACTGGTTTACAATATTCAACTTCCAATGAAAAATTCAATCATTCATCACTGACTTTTAGTCCAACTCTAATCATAAAAGTAAAGCAGAGGCACAGATGGATCTATAACAGGTGACATGAAAGTTTAGCTTACTGAATATGGCTATCTGCAGCACATCTAAACACTAGTGCAGCTTATATTTCTTTAAATGCATAGCCTCAGATTGGAGAGAGTGCACTCTGTTTTTCCCATAGGTCACTCCTTGACAGAGTTACTTTGCTTTGTTTTAGCTTTCCATACATACACTAGTCCCACTAAATCACTGTGAGTAAAACCCAAAGCCAGGGTTCTTTTTACATCAGATTAAGGATGATTGAAATGTAAACCACTAAACCAGGTCTGAGTGAGGCGGTACTGAGTGAGTTTTCCCTCTCACTTTTCAGGCAGCTCTGCGGCTTCATTAGGGAGGTGAGGCTCACACCGGTGCTCCGAGCACAGCTGTGGCAGCAGCCAGGAGCTTGCAAGCAGCGCAGGCGGGGCGGGGCTGTCAGGCCCCACCTTGCCCTCAGATGCAGTCATGCAGATGAGCCCCCGAGAAGTGCGGACTGAGCCCGGTGGGGCCACCAGCAGTGTTGTGACGCTTGGCGCATCTGCGTGCACAACAGGAAGGGGCCACAGAGCACAAAAGGGCAGCCACTGCTCAGTAGCCTTGCTGGTGATTAGCTTGCTGTTAGAGACTGGTCCTTGTGTGTTTGACCTTATCGTTGGAGACCATTGGTGTAGTGACAGAGTGCAGAGAGTGTGTGGTTGGTGAGTGTTGAAGGTGTGATTGTGAGACTGAAAGAGCGTGATGGTGATGGTGTGCAGCATTGATGTAACTTCCCTTCTTCCCTCCCTGAGACATAGACCCTTCCCCGTTCCTTGAACCCAAAGTGACTGTAACCTCCTCCCTTCCTATATGTGGCCCTGGGCTTCTTTCCCCCTGACCTTCACTGTTTGGATCACCCTGAATTCCCAAGTGGCTGGGTGTGGGTGTTGCACCTTGAGTGGTGGGTTGTGGTGAACGTGGGGTGTGAGAGTCCTGAGCTTGTCATTCCTGCTCCCTATGATGATCTGGCCGTCTTCCATACAGGAGTATTAGGGCCACACAAGATCCTGAGGGAATACTATAAAACCCATTTGGTGCTGAGCTCCGGGGGTGCGTGGAGAGAGACTGAATCTCTTCCCTTCTTCCCCTTCAACTCCCCCTATCCTGTACATCACTCAGAACCTAATTCCCTGTAACTAAGCAAAGCATGTGAGCCTGCAACGTCTCAGGCCGCTTTTAGACGTGCACTTGGATCAGGCGCGGGAGCGGCAAAACAGCCGCGGTGCTGTTTTAGATGAACCGAAAGCGGAAGTTGTGCGCGTGATCCGGGGCTGCGCATTCTTTTCCGGCCGCGTATGTCACCCCAGAGAAAGCAGGCCAGTTTGATCGCGGTCGGCAAAGAATGCGCGGCCCCGGATCACGCGCACAAATTCCACTTCCGGTTCGTCTAGAACAGCGCTGCGGCTGTTTCGCCACTCCCGTGCCTGATCCCCGCTGCACGTCTGAAAACGGCCTCAGTCTCATGATGAATGTACTCTTGTCTTTCCTGATGTTTACCCCTCCCTCGTCTCCCCCTCCCTTGTCTCTCAGATTGTAAGCCCCTTTGGGGTAGGGACTGGTGGTCTCTGACTGTGGATTGTACAATGTCAGGTCGTGGTACATTGCTGGCACTATATAAATAATAATAATAATTTCTCCCATTAAACTGTGACTGGGATTCAAACCAAAACTCAAAACCACAGATTCTTAAACCACCATCCAAGATTTTTCTTCCTCCACTAACTCATGGCTGGGATGCAAAGCAAACTCAAAAACCACAATACCAAGCTTGAACAGATAAGATTTCTCTTACATCAAGCTTCTCAAGTTTCTCAAACTGAGAGAGAGAAAGGCAGGCAGGCAGACACCCTAGAGAATTAAAAATTCTCATGAGTGCATGCATTCATTTTCAAATAAATTCATTTTCTCCCAAGCTAAGAGTAAGAAAACACATATTTAATTCAAATTAAAATAAATTCATTTCAATTAATAAATATAATTTAATAATAATATAATAGTGATAATAATAACATATAAAATATTCACTTAATGAAATCAATGCATTTTCTCCACCCAAGCCAGATCAAGCAAAAAACCAACAGTAAACCCGAAGGATAAAATAAATAGGAACAGAAAGCCCTTATCTTCTTACCTGGCCTCAGTCAGAGTTGATACCAGAGGTGGGACCCCGGGCCCATTACCGGCTACCGGATTTACCGGTTACCGGTTCTCTAAAAACCGGATTCCCGGATTAAATCCGGTATGCCGGTACCGGATTTATTTCATTGATTTCAATGGGGCGCTGTGTCCCCATTGAAATCAATGAATTCCTTCCCCCTCCCCCTCCCAGGCTGCGCGGGTGGAAGGGGGGACACCCCCCACCCACCCTGCCCAGCCTGGATTTTTGTTTAAAAAAAGACTCAGAGGCGAGCCCACCCCCCAGCACCAGCGGCCGCGGCGTCCCCGCAGCCGCCGGTAAGTATGACCCGATCCCTGGGGGGTGTGTTTAACACCCCCCCAACCCCCCAGGGATCACCCCTACTAAAGTTCAGTGCTTGCTTACCTTGCGGAGCTCCGGCGGCGGCGGCGGGCGGTCCGGCGGCCTCAGCGCCGGCTGTGGCTGCCGGCGTCAGAGACGCTCTAGGCCTTCCGGGGAAACCCGGAAGTTCCCCGGAAGGCCTAGAGCGTCTCTGACGCCGGCAGCCACAGCCGGCGCTGAGGCCACCGGACTGCCCGCCGCCGCCGCACCCGGACCTCCGCAAAGTAAGCAAACTGAACTTTAGTAGGGGTGATCCCTGTGGGGTGGGGGGGTGTTAAACACCCCCCCCAGGGATCGGGTCATACTTACCGGTGGCTGCGGGGACGCCGCGGCCGCTGGTGCTGGGGGGTGGGCTTGCCTTAGTCTTTTTTTAAACAAAAATCCAGGCTGGGCAGGGTGGGTGGGGGGTGGCCCCCCTTCCACCCGCGCAGCCTGGACTCGGGGAGTTGTTTTTTTTTTTAACTTTTTAAGGCTTTAAGTTTTTACATTGCAGCCATTTTTAAATGGCTGCAATGTAAAAAAATCCGGTACCCAGAATCCGGTACTGGGACCGGATTTACCGGGTCGAATCCAATAATGCCGGTACGCCCGGGACCGGCATTATCGGATACCGGATTTACCGGTTTTCCCGCCCCTAGTTGATACAATTCAAGGGGAAGGGATTCAGGGAACTTTTCTGCCTGCCTGGAGCCCCAGAGCCAGAATCCAGCCATTGCAGTACTCACCACAGCAGCCAGACAGTGCCATGTGCTAGGGCTTGCTTTCCCTTTGCATAAGGATGTCTCTGGGATTTCCTTCCAGCTCCCTCCCTCTTCCCCTGAGTCACACAACACTGCGCAACTGCACCCCTGCTCCCCCACCTTTTTTTGGGCCAGAGATTGGCCAAGGCGATAGCTCTATTGCCCCCCAATTAATTTTTTTCAGCAGGCTGAGCACTAGGAAGATTCCTATGGAATCTTCTCAAGCGCCTCCTCCCTGCCCAAAGTGAGCATGCATGAGAGGGGAATAAACAGGGCGCCAAGGCTATCGCCCTCTCACACATGCTCATATCGCTGCTCCTCACACTTCTCCTCTCAGTCCCTCCTCCCCTCCTGAGTGCTCTGTCTGCTGCTCCAGAGCTCCACCTCCAAGAGGGAGGGGGGAGCAGAAGAGGGGAAGGGAGGCGATGCACTTTCAGGAGGAGTGAGTGCAATGCTGCCACTCCTGTCCCACCAGGAGTGGCAGCAGCTGCAGCACCAGCAAATCAGATCAGGTGATCTGATAGCAAGGCAGGGTGAGTGTGTGTGTGTCAGTGGCCAGCCTCTCCCCCTCTCTCACACTGCCGGTGCTGAAGCTGATGATCTCTAACAAGCTGCCTATGTGTGCAGCATGAAAGCAACTGAGCAAACTGCCTCTGGGAGCTTGGAATCAAGCCAAGATGCTCCCCCACCCCTCAGGAGTTGGTGGAGGGAAGTCATGGTGCCTTGCCTCCCCCACAAACGTTTTTTTCCCCTTTCTTTAAGTTTTTTTCACTAGCAGTAGCAGCACCTAGGGAGCTTGTGGGCACTGCTCCATAGCCTTGACCCTAGAACCGCCACTGCTCAGTAGCTAAGGACACAACTGGCCAAAGCAACTTCTAGATAGACTGTGGAGTAAGGTGCAACTTAGAAGATGGGTCAGTGTGTTGGTCATTTTAAAGTGTAAGCTATGAGGAGTAGGGAGATGGTGGTTATTTATTTATTTAAATTTCTATCCCACCCTTCCTTAAGGCTTAGGACAGTTTACATTATTAAAAGCACAAAATACATTTAAACCCCTTAAGAAGGGCCCATGCACTGGCTGCTGATAGTCTTCCGGGTCCGATTCAAGGTGTTGGTGCTTACCTACAAAGCCCTACATGGTCTAGGCCTCACCTACCCATGGGACCTCCTCACCCCCTGAACTCTAGATTGGCCCCTGTGGTCCACCAGGACCTCCTTTCTCGAATTCTCCTGAGTAGCTTGGGGGGCGAGTCTGGAGAGTGAATTCTCAGCGGTGACACCAAGACTGTGGAACTCCCTTCCAGCGGAGGCCCAGGTGGCCTCAGACCTCCCCTCCTTTAATGACAATGCAAGACCTGGTTGTTCCGCCAGGCTTTTGGTGAGGGAGATGGGTAGGGTGGAGGTTTGAGGGTTAGAGTGAGGGGTTTCTTTTGCTTATTCTTTTGACATCCCCCATTGTGGATTGTATGGTTCTATGTTTTTATATATATATTTATTTATTATATTTATATTGTATTTTTATATTTTTAAATATTTGTTAGCTTTTCTGAGCTGTTTTGGCAGGAGGGGTGGGGTATAAATCTGTAAAATAATAATAAAATAAAATAAAGAACTCTCACCCTCACCCCTAAACCCACCCATCCTAATCCCTGTCTCCACCTGCCAAACACATTGCCAAAGAGGTTTCACACCGCCTCTGGAATATGCTTGCTCAGGCTTTGACAGACCTCCAGGTGAAGAGAGTTCCACAATACTAGGACAGCAACTGAGAAGACCTCTCGATGGGTCCGTGTTCTATCAACAAGATTGGCAGGTGGTACCTGCAAGACAGCGTTCCTGGTTGACCGCAAGGGTCACAGTGGAACATAGTAGAAAAGGTGATCTTTCAGATATGTGGGGCACAAACTGTTTGGTAGTTTATTAGCATTGCAAAATGGCTGGCTAGTAAACTTCCACACTGGATAAGTAATAATGAGTGGTGATAGTTATAACCCAGTGGAAAGAGACATGTACAGTACTTTCCTTTGTTAATCTGAGAGTCATTAAATGTTCAGAAGTGAAAGAGGTGGGGCTTTTATAAAAAACAGCTGCAAGATGAACACTTCATAGCAAAAGACCTGCTAATCTGCCCTTATTTGATAGCATTACCATAACATGCTACTGAACAGTACAAGGAAAGCAAGACACTAACAGCTGTGTTAGAAATGAGATAATTCATAACAAGACTGGGGAGTTTGTTCCTGCCAAAAGTGCTAAAGCATCAATCTTGCTGCTTCAGTCTCTCAAAGAGACCGTGTGATAGCCTTGCAGTAATGAGTCCCTTTGAGCATTGTCCATTTCCATTCCAGCCCTGTTTGGACAACATTGGATAATTGTCCTTCTCCAATTACACAAACGGACTGATTCATTGCCGAAACTCCAGAGTCTGAACTCACGTTACAGGGACATCCTGTGGCAGCTGATGCACAAAAGAGGCAATAGGGTTCCCAGCTGCTCATACCCACTACTTACTCAGCTAGCATCACACTCACTATTTATTTACATGCACTCGGCTCTGCTACCTCCCCTTCCTGCTCTACACTTTATAGAGCACTTCCTGTTCTCAAGTTATATGAGAAAGATGCAACCATGTTTACCCAGCAACTTTTAAGTAGGGGTGTGCAATATGTATAATTTTAATTAGTTACAAAAACAAATGGAGCCCCATACATTTTCATAACTAAGGTAATGAAAATGAATGAATAAACAAATGACATTTGTTTGATTTCATTTGCTTTCATTTTTCTTTTTCCTTAATTTATTAAAAATAATAAAAATAATTTAAAAATGATTGTGTGTATGCACAGCCCTTTTCCAAACTGATGCCAATGCTGCTGGCACCATTTTTGAAAACAGTGTGCATGTACAGAATGGTCCAGCAGACATTTTGCGTATGTGTGGTAATTTTTAAAAATAAATTAATCCATTTAAAAAAATAAAAAAATATATCACTGCACATATGCAAAATGTTCACTGGATCATTCTGCGCATGCACATGCCATTTTTGAAAAGGCAGCCCATCTGTACATGCCAGCTGCCCTTTTCCAAAATGGCACTGATACTGCGAGTCACAGGGTGATTTCAGACATTAAGTTTGTGGCATTCACCACAGTCAACCTCAGTCAAATGCGTCGGTGGTGAAAGACCCGTGCACGTCTGTTGCTCGCATCCAGATGTTCACCACAGTCAAACACGGGTTGGGGTGACCTAACCATGCTTCATGAGGTCAGGACGGGAGGAGATCCAGAAGTGTGGTGAATGTTCACCATGGCAGGGTGAAGGAAAAGTAACGTCTGAAGGGGAAACCCCAGTCGCGATGGAAGGAAATAACCACAGGCAATGGTGATGGCACGCAGCTCCTGCCAGGAAACCAACAAAAGCAGCACATGGAGGGAGATTTAAAGGGCAGGCAGCAGTAGGGGAATGTGACGGAGTCGATGGAGGGGAGGGTGGAGGAAACACAGCAGAGGATGGAGTGAGAGGGTGAGGAGGAGGTGCAGCAGCAGCAGCAGCGATGGGACTGGGAGATAAGGCTGTTTGTTTACAAACAGCTCCTCCTCACGTGCTGATCAGAAGGTTGTTGCCTTGTAATGAAGGTTCTTCGAGATGGCTCCCAACATTCTCACGACTGGGTTGTGCATGCTCACCCCATTCAAATAATAGCCACATGATGGTCTCGAGCTCCTCTAGTATAAAAAGTGTGCTCCCCCTCAGAATGACAGTTCCTTCCAACCCTTTCTAGAAACAGAAGGAAAAAATTCTATGCTAGGTTTGAAGGGTGGGTATATGTGTTAATGTTTTTAGCCTTTTCAAAGAACCTTATTTACAAGGTAGCAACTTTCTGTTCTTCTTCGAGTGGCTCCTCACATGCTATTTTTACTAAATACGAATGTGCTTGTGTGATCAGGTATTGTTAATAGCATGTAGCTCATTTGATGTGGCCCAGAGGCTTTGTATGTTTGAAATATATGAACGTGAACATGGCCGGGCGTGGCTTCTGTCGGGGGCTGTGGCCATGGCCCTGCTATGTGCACCTGCTGTTGTTGCCACCCCCGCCCCCGATGGGAGCCCCTGCATCTGGGTGTCGGGTGCTCCGGGCCCATCTGACAGCCGGCTGCCTCCTCAGCACCTTCCTTCCGCCTGTGACCTGGGTGCTCGCACCAACGCCTGCGGCCTCTTTCGGATGGCTGGACCCCCTGTGGCCCAGCTCCGCCCGCCTGCCTGTTGCCCTCTTGCCTGGTACCTGTTGCCCTGTCCCCCACGACCTGACCCTGCGCACTCCCACACTGTCTGTCACTGTGCCGGGCCAGTGCTGCTTCTGTCCTCAATAAACACCCTTTGTGCTTCACCGTGCCTTGTGTTGTCTTCTGTGTTAGTTAGTTAGTTAGTTTATTAACAAAAGTTGTTAGGCTCCTAGCCCATTACAACTGATTAAAATACAGTGTCCATAAAATCTGGCTCCAACGATTAAAATCAATAGATTACATATGACCAGAAACACCTATGAAGAGAGCCATAAACATAAAATACATACAAATCCGATAAAACAATTACAAAGTACTAAACCTCTCCTATAACAATCAGGGGAGTACCACTCTATTAATAAACAAATTAAGGGCGCGAGCTAATGAATTAACATCGCTCCAACTGGTATGCCCACTTTGCCATGTCAAGCAGTCCCGGGAGAGTATTTAACTTCGTGCATAATTGTAAAAGCTGTGCCGGGGGGAGAAAAAGGTGGTCACGAATCCAGGGGGCAAATATAATTCCCGCCAATAGGAAGTTAAAGGGCAGACAAACAGAACGTGAGGGAGATCTTCGACCAGCCTCAGGTTACAACAACAAATCCGCTCTTTATATGGGATCCCCCTACGCCTGCCTTCCAATACCCTAGTGGGGATAAGGTCAAACCTAAGCAGGGTCAGTGCCCTCCTCAACTTAGGGTCAGTCAACTCCATCAGATAGGGCTCGCACAGGGAGTTATTCTTAATGGCTTGGTACATCGGAGCACAACGCACCACCTGAATGCCCCCTAAATCCTGTTGGACAGCTTGATCTTTCAATTGTTTCAATATTATTCTGACCCTCCCCATAGCCGGTAGCCCTACCACCATCTTGGGAGACAGCCCCAGGTTCAACAATTGTGAACGCACCTTGGAGCACCACAGACTGGAGGCAGACCACACTAAGGCCTCCTCCAAACATAGACAGGGCAAACGGTCTTCTGGCATGGTGATCACCTTCAGTCAGTACCTTAAAGGGTAGAAGTCCAGCTCAGTACTTAATGGTAGAGAACCCGTTTCCAATCTTAACAAACAAGCCAGTGAACTTCGTGGGACTCCCAGTAAAGAGCTCAACAGAAGGTTTTGCAGCACCTCCAGCCCGGTGCCTGCAAAATGAGCCCAGATCTCTGCCCCATAGAGTGTGCCCAGTTTGTATTCTAAATTAAAAAGTTTCTGGGCTGGGGGAATATACCATCCCCCATGGGATCTCCAGAATCTGAAAAGCCCCCCAATCGCCTGTCTCAACTTAAGCCAAACACCATTAAAGTGTGGAGACCAAGATACCTTGCGGCTAAAGATCATCCCCAGGTACCTATATGACACTACCTGCTCTAGCCTAACCCCGTCCAACAGTCAGGAGTGATTTCTCATGCCCCGTCCTGCCACCAATACCTTGGGTTTGTCATAATTGATCTGAAGCTGTGACTCCCTACAAAAATTGCCAACCACTTGCAGCATTCTATCCATTCCTAACGCTGAAGGTGATAATAGCACGATATCATCGGCATAGAGTAAAATTGGAACCGAACGAGACCCCACTCTAGCAGGGAGCAAAAAATCGCTGTGTAGATTATCGATGATGCCATTTATAAAAAAAATTAAATAGAAACGGAGCCAGCACACAGCCCTGCTTGACCCCATTCATGGCTCGAATTGGCTGGGAGAGCTGAGCACTACCCCCTGGTCTAACCCTAAGAATAGAGTGGGAATATAGAGCCTGAATCAAAAAGATCAGCCGCCGGTCCATATTAGTGGCATGCAATCTGCTCCACAATCTGTCCCTATTGACTAAATCAAACGCCGAGCGGAGATCCAAAAATGTCATTACTAGTCTCCCGGATCAAATTTTGACGTACTTCTCTAGCATATGCCACAGCGTAAAAGCTTGGTCCACGGTCGAGCGTCCCGCACGAAAACCCGCCTGCTCCTCAGGGAAGAAATGGGCGCTCTCAGCCCATGCCTCCAACCTAAGAAGCAGGAAGCGGGCAAAAACTTTAGCCACCACACACAGGAAGCTCCTATGTCCTTGGGCTGCTGGGTCCCCCTTCCCCTTGGCCGCTGGGCTCCGTGACGGCCCCTTGGCCCCCCCCAACTCCCATGCACCCGACCGGTCGGGGAGTTCCCTGTCCCCCCCCAGTGTGTGCCTCCCTCTGCCCCCATGCTCCACTCCCCTTTGTTGTGTGGGTGTGCTGCTTTTTGTGTGTGTGTGTGTGTGTGCGTCTCGTTTTGAAGTGTGTGCACCTTCCGTGCAGCCGCTGTTTGCGAGCGATGCTCACAGTGCTGCTCCCTCCACCCCCTCCCTTCGTGTTTCCTTTCCCTGGGTGGGACCCTCCGCTGTCTTTGGCTTTGTTTGTCCTCAGGCGGCCCTGTTTGCGTCCGCGTAACCCCGGTGCCTTGTGGGACTCCCACCGTGGTTCTCAGCACCACGTCACATCTGTTGGGTTCCCCCGGCCCGGGTTCACTCTGGTTGGCCCCGGGCAGTGGTGCCGCCCCTGTCACATTTGTTGGGGCCACTCAGCTCACCACGGCCCGCAGTGAAGCAATTGACACCGGGGTGGGATTCACTGTGGTGAATCTCACCCCGTCACATCTAAAATCACCCACAGTGCCATTTTGGAAAAGGGCTGCGCATGTGCATAATGGCCCTGGAGGTCACTTTGTGCATGTGCAGTGATTTTTAAATTATTATTTTAAATAAAATAAAACAACCCTTCCAGCCAAAAACTGAACAG
>QEPC01015544.1:1802786-1814588 GCA_003113815.1 Sphenodon punctatus
CCGGTTTACCGGATTAAAACCGGTTTACCGGTGCCGGATCTATTGCATTGATTTCAATGGGGAACTGTCAGTGTCCCCATTGAAATCAATGGGGGGAAAAAACAATCCCTCCCCCTCCCAGGCTGCACGGGTGGAAGAGGGGACACCCCAAGCCTGGATTATTATTATTTTTTTAAAAAAATTTCCCCGAAGTCCCTGGCTCCGGGCCGCCACCGGCAACCTGGAGCCTGCACCAGCAGGTAGGTACTAGGGTGATCCCTGGGGTGGGGGATGGTTTAACACACACCCCACCCCAGGGATCACCCTACCCCCCACCCAAGGATCGCCTACCTTTGGTGCTCCGGGCGGTGGCAGCACGGCGCTCCGACTGGCTTCAGTGCTGGCTGTGGCTGCTGGCTTCAGCACTTACTAGGCCTTGCGGGGAACTTCCGTGTTTCCCTGGAAGGCCTAGTAAGCACTGAAGCCAGCAGCCACAGCCAGCGCTGAAGCCGCCCGGATCGCCGTGCTGCCGCCGCCGCCACCCGGAGCGCCAATGGTAGGCAATCCTTGGGTGGAGGGGTAGGGTGATCCCTGGGGTGGGGTGTGTGTTAAACCACCCCCACCCCAGGGATCACCCTAGTACCTACCTGCTGGTGCAGGCTCCAGGTTGCCGGTGGCGGCCCGGAGCCAGGGACTTCGGGGAAATTTTTTAAAAAAAATAATAATAATCCAGGCTTGGGGTGTCCCCTCTTCCACCCGTGCAGCCTGGGAGGGGGAGGGATTGTTTTTTCCCCCCATTGATTTCAATGGGGACACTGACAGTTCCCCATTGAAATCAATGCAATAGATCCGGCACCGGTAAACCGGTTTTAATCCGGTAAACCGGTTTTTTGCAAAGCGGTAACCGGTAAAACCGGTAGCCGTTTTTTTGCCTGATGTCCCATCCTTAGTAGCTTCTCCTGTCCCCAAGGCATCTAAACAGCTTGCCTCAGTTTCTCAGCTCTCTGAAGGCACTGCAGTGAAGTTCAGAATTTTTAGTAAGACAGATCATTTTGTTTGCTTTGCAAGATTGTTTACACAAGAACGTTTGACACATCAAAGATGAATGGTACTAGAGAGACACCCTTTAAGCTAACATCCAGTATTAGACCCTGAGACCCTGTTGCAGAAGTACCTTAGCCTGGTCAGCCTCAGTGTCTGGTTGTTGTTAAACAGTCCATTTCCCCCTTTGTTTCTCTCAGCAGGGAGAACATCCTAGTCAGATATTTTCTGAAGTCATGTTTCCCCACTTCCTTCCTAAAGTCCCAATGAGACAGTCTCCCTTCACCTCAAAATTCCCTGTCCTACAAATTAAATCAGTCAAGGCAAGGGTGATTAAATTAAATCTGCCATTTAAGAGCTGATATTTTTTTCTTTCTAGATACCCTTTCCCCAATGCTCATTTCTTTCTACTGAACTCAGAATATCTGCCTGAACCCAAGAGCTGTGGAAAACCTTTGTTTGGGACTCAAACGTTGGTAGGGGATGTGGGCCTTTCTACCCCACCCATTCCTTTCTGAGAGCTGAGGGAAGATGTGCCTCCTGTTCCTTCCTATTATTAATTATTATTATTATTATTTATTTTATTTTATTCTGTATTTAAATAGCACCAGCAGTGTTCCTAAATGTACCCTGTTGTACACACATATTAGTTAAAGAAAGATCCATGCACCAAGGGTTATATATGTACGTTCTAGGATACACAAGGGAGAGGGGAACATAGGAAAGACACAGGGTGCAGTCACACAGGCTACGGAGGACCCGGTCCTCATGTGGCCCCGTGGTGGGTAAGCACTGCCAGCACCACACTCAGGGCAAGTGCAGGGCTCGGGACAGCTGGTCATAGTCAGAGCTTCTGCCATGGAAGGCTGCAGTGCTGGCTACATGAGCAGACACCCAGCCCAGCCCTATTCCCTCCCTCCCCTGGCCTGAGCAAGATCCTGCCCCCAGCCTTGATGTGGCCATGTGTGATGGGGAACAGCGCCTGCCACAGAGAACACTGTGCAGGCCAGGCAGACGTGACCCAGCTGCATTATTTGCCTTGCCTTGGACAGCCTTATGCCTTTTGGAGTAAGGCTGTTGCTTCACAACGAATCCTCAAACTTTTTCCAAAGATTCATTGTATAACACCCAGCTGCGCACCCCACCCTCGGGCGGGGGGAACATCTGGTGGCAGCCAACCACACAATACATTGGTTCCAGGTCTGGAAAAACTTGAAAATGCTGCTGGCTGGGCAGCGCACATGTGCCAAATGGCCACCAAGGCCATTCTGTGCATTTGCAACCCTTATCCAAAATGGCGCTGGCAGCATCGGTGCCATTTTGGAAGAGGGCAGCCATTTTGTGCATGCATGGAATGGCTCCCCATGCATGTACAGAATGGCTGCCCTCTTCCAAAATGGTGCCACTCTACCCCCACCCAGTTCGAAAATTGAGTTCGGTTCAGAAGTTCGGTTTGGTCAACCGAACTGGTCGAGTTCAGTCCGAACTTCCGAACCGTGTTCACCCATCCCTACACTAGGGAGGGGAAAGGCTCTGTGAAAGCCATATCGGGGGAGACTGGCTGGCTGCAGCTGCTTGTCAGCCTGCTAACTGCTGTTTTTTCAGAGCTATTCAGAGCAGATCTATTCCCCCTTCATTTCTAAGTCAATTAAATCTCTTTTCTTTGTATAATCCTACTAAGGTCACTTTCAGATCTCCCCCCAACCCCCCATGCATATTCTGGCTGTGGGAGGGAATGAGAAGCCAGGATATACGTGGGTTGCCACTGATCTGAAAGCCCCCCCCATGCATCTTTGCTGGCAAACACCCGCAGAGATACAGAGCACTCTTTTCAGTGACCTCCATCCCTTAGAGAAGTGACTGGACACAGACTTCCCTCTATTGCAGGCAGATTATTCCTCCCTTCTAGTGCTCCTCTGCTACTCCCCTATGAGTGTTGATTGCACTGCATTTCCCCATTCCCTAACAAAGCCATGAAATTCCCATTGAAATGAATGGAAAACAAAATTTTAAACACAAAATAAAAATGAAATGAAAAATCCAACAGGAATTTTTTTTCAAACATCAACAAAAATGTCCCCCTCCGCACACCCCTAACTGCTGCTGATTAACACCCACCGCACACTACCTGATACTTTCTAACTCCACTCTCCCTACTGCATAAGAACACTTCCATACCTACAGTACAGTCTGGATTATTTACATAGGGGTCACTTGCCTAAGCAGCATCCCTCTTTGGATCCCTAATGACTTCCAAAATTATCCTGCCAAGTATTTTATTTTCAGTCATTTACTTACTAAATAGATCACTTCCAAAGAAGATAGCAGATATAGGAATACTTTTGGCACAGGCAAACATAAATTTGAAAAATAAATAAATAAAATAAGGCAGTAAATTTGAAAAGAGTTTAAGGTTTTATCCTTCCATCTGTACTTTGGCAAGATGCTCAGTGAAATCAATAAAAGCGTTTGTCCTGAAAAAAAAGGCAATGCATGCCTGGGCACATGTCATGGTTTATACTTTGACTAAGTAGCCACAAGATGTCATTACATGCCTGCTACCAGGAGCAACTGTCTGCAAAATTATGATGACTGTCCTGTGATTTGTAATGCAAATGACAATATAGAATAATTACTAATTTCATTCACATCTATCTATAAAATTTTACATCCAGGTACTCAATTAGAATAGATTCCAAAATGCATTCCTCAACCCTCTCACAATTTTTGCCTAACTATTTATATACATAGACATTTGATTGAATAATAAATATAGATTTAGACCACAATCCAGCTCAGCCCAATGCCAGTGCAAGGGGTCTTGTGTTGGCACAGGGCCAAAGAACCGCAAGCGGAAGGAGGGGTGGGTATGTGGGTGCAGGCGGAATCAGAACTCTGCTGACCTGATGGCCACACCCCCTCGATATCTGTGGGGACCATGGATATGGAGGGTGCTATATCTGCCAGAAGCAGAGCAGGAAGCACTGCCCATGCAAGAGGTGGACAAGCCCCACGGAGTGGTGGAGACCCCAATGGGAAAGCCCCCCAGCCATCCTCCCCCCACCCAAACTGACCTGCAGTGCCTGCGGGGACTTAGCAGGAGTAAGGCAGGTGCTGTCATAGTGGAACAGGCACTGGCCACTTTGACCCTCAGAAGCTGCTGCATGTCAGCCTGGCCAGCCCCCGAACCTGGCCCACAGCACTCATCCTATATTGCAAGAGCCCTGGATGGTTCCCCGTGTGATCCGGCTCCCATTGCAGCACCAGGACACATAGAGTGGTATGGGAGGGGCAGGGTTTCATGTGGGACTGTCTAGGCTTTTCATGCTCTAGGGTGAGTGCTGTGGACCGTGTTCGGGGGCAGGCCAGCGTGCAGGGGCTTCAGAGAGTCAGGGCCCTCCCCCCACCTGCCCCTCTTCCTGCTGCTCATTAGATTGCCCCACCTCCTGCAGCTGCCCCCTGCATGGTGCAGGGACTGGAGCTGGATGTTGTACTGTGGTTGCAGGTGCCCCAACGCTATCCGCCTGCGTAGCTTTCCCCTGCACAGTGGATAAGCTGGATCGTGGTCTTAAGAGCTTAACTTTAGCCAACCATTTTGGAAAATCAGCAAACCTTAGTTTTGTTTCAATTCTTGACTGTAGTCAGCATGCACACACTTTTTTATTTTGTTTCTGTCACCTAAGATAAAAAATGTGAAGTAAAAACAGATTTCATTTTTCTTTAAAGTATTTAGGTTTAATATTTTGTCATGATATCCAACCATTCTTTTATCCACGCCTCTCTTCACATTAACAGCACCACAGGCCCTCTCAGGCTGTGAATGTAGAGATAAAGGGGTAGATTTTCAGGGTCACAAATGCTATGGAAATGCCTCACTGTTATGGCATTTCAGCCATTCAGTAGGAATTGCTAGTCGTTGGGTATTTTCAGACATTACAAGATCACGCTCAACCACAGTCAATACCCTGTGGTGGGGAATGGTCCCGTAATGTCTGTTTGAGTCCCGCCAGATGTTCACCACAGTGAACCTCCAGCGGGAATCAAAATAACCACACTTTTGAGACTGGTCCGGGGACCATCGCCGAAAGCGTGGTTAGTTGAACCATGACCCAGTATCGGCGGCCGGTAAAGTCTGTTACCGGCACTGATTCCGGGCTGTGGCCCAGACCACAGTTGGGAATCGGATGCAGCGGCCACATTGATCGCTGCGCCCGCCCGTCCCCTGGAGGACAGGTGGCTTGGGGAGTGTGGGCAGGTGGGGCTGTGCGGCCGCAGCCCCGTCCCCCCCCCCGATTCCCCACCGGGATCAGCCGGCACGTCTGCTGGCCGTGACGGGGTAATTCTGGCAGGGAATCAAAAGGGTGATTCCGTGATGGGGCCAAAGCCGCCCCATCATGTCTGAAAATACCCATTGTCTTTACATAACTAAAGAAAATGGACTGTTAGGACACCCTCTTTTTGACAGCTGAAATGTGCCACAGAAAGTTATACAATCATTGGCTGTTTAGTCTCGACTGCAAGAGTTTTTTCCATTGTATTGTAGTGAATTCCTCTGAGTTAGAGAGGTTTGTATGTGCATGTGTGTGTTCATGCATATGAGAATAAGCAGGTTACATGAAGAAGGCAGACACACATGTAGTAGCAGTGAACTAAAGTGGCATTGGGGAAAGGTGTACAAACTGTACAGAACTTCAGTGTCAAACAGAGAAAGCAGAAAGATTTTTTCTTTTGCAAGCATTCAAGAACTTTTCCCCGATTCATCAAACCATCAATATAGTTCTTGACCCCCATATTAGTTAAGCTTTCCCCATCTTAATTCTAATTTCTTTTGCACTATAATTCATTAGGAATGGGACTGATAAGCCGGTGACTTTTTCCTTAATATTTGTGAAGTAACCTGAAATTAGGATCTAATCCTAAATGGAGCACAGGACCTGAATGAAGGGGTAACGGTGGTGGAGACGCTGGGCAATAGTGATCAAAATATAATCAAATTCAACATGTGTATAAGGGGGGAAATGCTGAATAAAACTATCATAGTAACATTTAACTTTTAAAAGGTCATGCTTAACTTTGAAAAGAACTATGCAAAAATGAGGAAACTAGTTAGAGGGAAACTAAAAGGAGCAGTTTTCAGAACTGAATGTCTGCAAGAGATGTGAAAACTGTTTAAAAATACCAAATTTTTAAACCTATTTTTCATTGTCAAATGTTGGAGAGTACATTGTATAGACTTAGACAAACCTGCTGTAATGACTTAAACATAGGTCTGTGTGGGATTGTATTGGTCTAGAGAAGATTATTATTATTATTATTATTATTATTATTTTATTCGCATTTATATAGCGCAAGCAATGTACCTGGACTTTACAAAGAATAAGATAGACATGGTCCCTGCCCGAGAGCTTACAATCTAAAGACCGGGGAGGGGAGACAGGGAAGGGGGAACAGAGGGAGAGACAAGGGATGCGACATTAATGAGGATGTGAGAGCTCAGGTACACGTTCTTGGCTTGATTGCAGTAAGTTGGGAGTTTACAGATAGCAGGTGGGGGATAACCCTGGGTGGGAATGGTAAGCAGGAGTTAGGAAGGGCGGAGCAGAAGAGGTGGGTTTTGAGGAGGGTCTTGAAGGCATGGAGGGTGGGAGCAAGGCGGATGAGGGCAGAGAGGGAGTTTCAGGCATGTGGGGCAGCGAGGGAGAAGGAATGAAGGTGGTTGGGGAGGCATGGGAGGGTGAGGGAGGGGATGGAGGAGGAGCAGAGTGCTCGAGCAGGGGTTTGGAGTGAGATCAGAGCAGAGAGGTGGGGGGAGTGAGGTTGTGGAGAGCTTTGTAGGTGAATACAAGGAGCTTGTGCAGAATGTGCTCAGGAAGAAGGAGCCAGTGGAGAGAGGAGAGGAGCGGCTGCACGTGGTCAAAGCGATGGACTAGGTGGATGATCCTGGCAGTAGAGTTTTGAACAGAGATAAGGGAAGGAAGGTGACAGTGGGGAAGGCCAGCAAGGAGGAGGTTACAATAGTCGAGGCGTGAGATGACTAGGGCGTGGATGAGAGTTTTGGCAGAGGAGATGGACAGAAAAGGGCAGATCTTGGCAGTGTTGTGAAGGGAGAAGCGGCAGGATTTGGCCATGGAGTCAATATAGGGTTTGAAGGTAAGGTGCAAGTCGAAGATGAACCCCAAGCTGCGGGCTTGGGGAACAGGGAGGATGGAGACCCCATCAATGGTAATTGACAGGGAAGAGGGAAAGGATTGGGAGGGAAGATCAGGAGTTCAGTTTTCACCATGTTCAGTTTGAGTTGGCATTGAGATATCCAGGTGGAGATATCGGAGTGACAGTTGGTGAAATGAGTTTGAACAGAGGGGGAGAGGGAAGAAGTGGAGAGACAGAGTTGAGTGTCATCAGCGTATAGGTGGTAATGGAAACTGTGTGAGGCAATGAGTTTGCCTAGGGATTGGGTGTAGATAGAGAACAGGAGAGGGCCAATGATAGAGCCTTGGGGAATCCAAACTGAGAGGGGTAGGGAGGGGGAGGGGGAGGAGTTAGGAAGAGATACATTGATGGAGCTGTCCAGAGAGGTAGGAGGAGAACCAGTCAAGGACAGAGTCCCGAAATCCAAGGGAGTGGAGTGATTCAAACAGGAGGGAGCAGTCAACAGTGTCGAAGGCAGCAGAGAGATCAAGGAGGACAAGAATAGAGTAAAGGCAGTTGGATTTAGCCACAAGAAGATTGTTGGTGATCTTAGCCAGAGCAGTTTCAGTGGAGTGAAGGAGGAGGAAGCCAGATTGGATGGGGTCAAGGGAGGAGTTGGTGGAGAGGAGGTCAAGGCAACGGGAGTAAACAACCTGTTCAAGGAGCCTAGAGGCAAAAGGGAGGAGCGAGACAGGATGGTAATTAGAGGGTTCAGAGGGATCCAGAGTGGACTTTTTGAGGATGAGGGAGACAGTGGTTGATGATGTGCAGGGGGGGATGCACGATGGCAGAGGCAATGGAGGTCAGGAGGCGGGAAGGAATGGGGTCCAGGGGGCAAGTGGAAGGGTTGGAGGAGGAGAGCAGGGAGGAGACATCCTCAAGAGAGGCGGGAGGGAAGGAAGACAGGAGAGAGGTTGGGGGAGGAAGGAGAGGGGGGAGTAGTAGGGGGAGAGGACTTGGAAGCAATATCCAGGTGGATCTTGTCAATCTTAGAGGTGAAAAAGAGAACAAGATCCTGAGCAGAGAGAGAAGAGGGAGGAGGAGGACGGGGGTGGATGGGTGTTGAGAAGGCAGTCAAAGGTGGAAAAGAGGCAGTGAGGGTCCCGGGAGCAGGACTCAATGTGTGAGGCATAGTGCTGCTGTCTAGTGAGGGAGATAGAGGAGTTGAGCGATAAGAGGCAGAATTTGAAGTGGAGGAAGTCAGCACGGTAGTGGGATTTGCGCCAGAGGTGTTCCGCAGCCCGGGTGCAGAAGCGGAGATGGTGAATGGTGGGGGTGAGTCAAGGGCGAGGGTTACAGGAGTGAGCTGGATGGGAGGAGAGGGAGGCAAGGGAGTTGTGGACGAAGGTGAGAGAGGAGTTGAAGGTGGAGATGGCAGAATCGAGGGAGGAGAAGGAGAGGACTGAGGAGAGAGGGAGGAGAGGAGAGAGGGAGGAGGCAAAGTCCTGGGGCACAATGGCCTGCAGATCATGTAAGTGATGGGGATATGGGGAAGAGGAGGGGGAGCAGTGGGAGAGGTTGAAGGAGGCAAGGAAATGATCAGATATGGGATGGGGCTTGAAGGAGAGATCGGAAACAGAACATTTGTTAGAAAACACGAGATCAAGAGAGTGACCATCAGTGTGGGTGGGAAATCCCTTGGATTTGGGGACTCTGTCCTTGACTGGTTCTCCTCCTACCTCTCCGGCCGGCTTCTTCAATGTATCTCTTCCTAACTCCTCCCCCTCCTCCTCCCTACCCCTCTCAGTTTGGATTCCCCAAGGCTCTATCATTGGCCCTCTCCTGTTCTCTATCTACACCCAATCCCTAGGCAAACTCATTGCCTCACACAGTCCAGTTAGTCCAGAGGTGGAGATTAGAGGAGGAGACTAGGGAGAGGAAGTGGGTGATACCAGGCTGAGAGGGTGCAGGATAAGTGTAGGGATGTCATTGGAGAGGAATAAGGTGAGCCAGGACTCAAACTTGGAGAGAAAGGAGGAAAGGGAGCTGGTGGTGGTGGTAGATAACAGCAACACGGAGGTGGAGAGGGGAGTTAGAGGCGGACAGAGTGAGCCTCAAAGGAGGGGAAGGAGAGAGAGGGGGAGGGGTTGAAACTGGCAGGAAAAGGCAAGGAGGCGTATGCCACCACCCCAGCCTTCAGCACAGGGCTGGTGGGAGAAGGAGAGACCTCTGTAGGAGAGGGTGGCAGGGGTGACAGAGTCAGTGCGGGAGATCCAGGTTTCAGTAAGGGCGAGAAGGTCAAGGGAGCGAGAGAAGAAAGGATCATGGATGTAGGGGGCTTTATTAGCAGAGGGGTGACAGTTCCAGAGGGAACAGGAGTTGATCGGGGGGAGACAGGGAATGGGGATAAGATTAGGGGAAGGGGGGCGATGAGGTCAGCAGGCGCCGGGCACTGGGGCAGAGGGGTAGGGGGCAAGAAGTGGTGGGGGAAAGAAGGAGGAGGGGGTGTGGGGAGAGCTGACAAGCTTACTGGGAGGCAGGAGGAGTGGGGAAGAAGTAGGGGGAGAAGCAGGTGAGAGGGAATGGGGAGGGAGGGGATGAGGGGAGGGGGTGAGAGAGAAGGACAGGCATCTTGGTGGGTCAGTTACAGAGGGGGGGATGGGTCTCACGGTTGTGATGATGACCGCCTCCGTCTGCTAACGGCCCGCCATTAGATATTAAAGAAGTTGTTTTCCTCCTGCTCAGAGGCCTCTGTATGTCTGTCTATAGTGAGAGGCCCTAGAGAGTCAAAGACCCTCCAAACAGCACATGGCAGCTGTGGATGGATCATAGCAGGAGCCTGAAGTCAAGTTAAAGTGACTACTACATGGTTTGCTACCTCCTTGTGTAATAATGGCCACACGTTCTGCAGGCTTGGTATATCAGCTGCCATCATTGTGAGGTGACCTGTTGGGTACTTCTCCCAAGTAACCAAGATTGACCATTGTCAGAGACAGGATGCTGGACTCAAAGGACCATTTGTCTGACCATCTTATGTTCTTACCTCCAGAGCCATTTATGTTTATGACCAGTGATAACTGGGCTAAGTGGAAAGCCCAGTTTTAGGGACTTGGGCTGTCCTGTAGCCTGAAAAAGAAGCTAGAGGAGAAGCAGATTGACTCGCTACAAGTATCCGATGAACCCATGGGCTGAAGACGTTGTGCTGTGTTTCAATTTGACAGCTGAAGCTGATCAGTCATATAATACAGTTCTGCAAAAAATTGAGGAACACAGTACACAGAATATTTTTATGTGAGATACTGGTTTCAAGAGGAAGTGGGACCTATGGACGAATTTGTTACAACATTATATGCCCTGGTCCAACAATGTGATTTTACAGATGGGTTTCATGATGAAATGATAAGAGATGCAAGATTGCCACATGTCAGAGCCTTTACAACTGGCCACTAGTTTACTAGTAGAGTGTGAAACAGCAGCAAGAGATATTGTGGGGCCAATTAATTCTACAGGCATTATGGATCCTGTAAACTCCAAAAAGGTGCTCCAAAAAGTGAAAATAAACAAGAAAACTGACAAAAAACCCAGTGAGGGCAGCTTCCAGTACCCAGGAGTCACTGTAGCTGTGCATCAGGAGAGGGGCGAGGTAGGGGGGTGGAGCATGATGCCTGTCTGTTGTTGTTTTCATTGTGCTGAACCTTCAAGTGGTGTCTGCACATGGGGTCCACAGAGCGAACTCAGACTCCAGCAGGCTAATCTCTCATTTGTTTCAACCTCTCGTCTGTTCAGTGAGGATCCCAAGGGAGTCAAGGACTCTCCTAAAATGCAGTAAACCCACCCACAATGATTTCATTTATATCTGTTTTGCTTGTGCTCAGTCTGTAGTTCTGACTTGTTAAATGTCTGTGGAAGGGCCCTGTGTGTGTGTAAGCCAGTGGGGGTAGGCCCCCTAAGGAGGCAGGGGCAATGCGCCTCCTGGCCCCAGGACTCGCCAGGACTCCCCTGCACTGCAGACTTTTTTTTGGGGGGGAATCGGCTGTGTTGCGCCGCCGTGAATGTTTGGAACCATCTTGAAGAACTTTGTTTAGAGAGGCAGGAACCTTCTGAAGGTTGCTGCCTCTCTAAACAAGGTTCTTCAAGACGGCTCAGAATGGTGACTCACCCACCCCCGAAGGCTTCCTAAGGAAGCCTTTAGGGACAAAAGGGAAGCATTCTCCCTTTATGCAGAATGGGTGACTAGAAACACCGTCCATTCCGCATAAAGGGACCCTGCAATTAAATAGTGCCGCAGGGGGCACTATTTCATTGCAGGGACTGGGCAGAGCTAATGTCCATACCCAGGTGCCACACGGAGGCACCTGAGTATGAACGTCCCTGTCCCAGCCTGTACAGGGGGGGGCTGGGAGCTTCTGCCATGCATGCAGCTCTTAGCCTCCCCCCTCCCTCCCTCCCTCCCTGAGTCCCACCCTGTCGAGTCAAACTTTGAATTGATTCTGGGAGGGGGATCCAGCTGCACAGCAGCCAGGAGCCGCCTAGGATGCAGTGAGGTTCAGTGGCGCTGAGGAGAGGAGCCGGCCCGGCGCATGGTGAGTAAAATTGCGGGGACCAGGGTGAGGGTGGGGGAGTGGGGGCACATGGGGGGAGGGGGCACATGGT
>QEPC01015544.1:1817837-1829997 GCA_003113815.1 Sphenodon punctatus
TCCTGCAACCTCGAACATAATTTTTTATGTCTTGTTGCATTGTTGGCCACCAGAAGTGACGCCATATCAATCTGAGGGTACGTTGCTGCCCCGGATGTCCAGCTAGGGGGGCATCATGATGTCCCCATAATATTTGTCTATGTGCTTCCATTGGGACGATTATGGCACCGTGGCGCATGTATAATCCGGTCGGGTCCTGCATGTCAGCCAGGTTTCTGATAGTAGGTTCTTGTTCTGTCAGCTTCTGTAGATGTGTTAAAGAGAGTCCAACAGTGGCAAATACCTTGGGGGCAAGAATAAGATCCCCCTGTGTGGCAGGGGTGGAAGGCTGATCGTGACAGCGGGAAAGGGCATCGGCTATGGTATTCTGCTTTCCCGGCCGATACGTGATGTGAAAACAAAAATGAGCGAAGAAAAGTGCCCATCTCGCTTGCCGGGCATTTAAGATCTGAGAGGTTTGTAGGAATGTCAGGTTTTTGTGGTCAGTAATGACTTGGACGGGATGATTAGCCCCTTCTAAATAATGTCTCCAGTTTTCAAATGCTGCTCTTATGGCTAGCAATTCACAGTCTAGGATCGTATAGTTTCGTTCTGCCGGGCTTAGCTGCCGGGAATAAAAGACACATGGCCGTCGTTCGGCGGTCTCTCCCACGGCCTGTGATAAGACCACCCCTAGGGCAGTGTTCGAGGCATCTGTTTCAACAATAAATGGCGCTGCAAAATTAGAGTGTTGCAATATGGGCGCGGTCATAAATGCCGCCTTTAGTTGCTTAAACGCCTGTTCCTGTTCCTCCCCCCAGACATACAATTGACCCTTCTTGAGAAGTTTCATGAGGGGCGTTGTTAAGCGGGCATAGTTAGGGATGTATTGTCTGTAATAATTAGCGCTTCCTAGCAAGCGCTGGAGGGGTTTCACCGCTTGAGGGGCAGGCCAGGCATCGATGGCCTTTACCTTAGTGGGGTCCATCCGTACTCCCTGGGGGGATATGATGAATCCCAGGAAGGGTACCACCTGCTGGTGAAAGACACATTTAGAAATCTTGCAATACAACCGATATTTTTGCAATCTTAGGAGGACGGTACGTACATGTTGTAAGTGTTGCTCCAGGGTTTGAGAAAATATCAAAATATCGTCGAGGTAGGCGACCACATATTGATCTAGGATGTCCTGGAATATATCATTGATTAAATGCTGAAACGCAGCTGGTGCGTTAGTGAGTTCGTAGGGCATTACAAGGTACTCAAAATGTCCGTACCGAGTTCGAAATGCCGTCTTCCACTCATCTCCACTCCGTATCCGCAACAAATTATACGCCCCACGCAGGTCCAGTTTTGTAAATATTTGGGCACCCTGTAGACAATTCTGGGATTAATGGTAGGGGGTATCTATTTTTGACGGTGATGGCATTTTTGACGGTGATCTATTTTTGATGGCTATTTTTGACGGTGATGGCATTTAGGCCTCGGTAATTCTGGGATTAATGGAAGGGGGTATCTTTTTTTGACGGTGATGGCATTTAGGCCTCGGTAATCAATACACGGGTGTAGCCCCCCGTCCTTCTTTGGTACAAAAAACAGGGGGGGCCCCTCTGGAGAGGTTGATGGTCGAATAAACCCCTTGGCTAGGTTTTCGTCTATATACTCCTTTAGGGTTTGCAACTCAGGTCCGGACAGGGCATAAATCCTTCCAAAGGGAGGGGAGGTATTGGGCAAGAGGTTGATAGCACAGTCATAACTACGATGTGGAGGTAATTCCAGGGCTTTTTGTTCCCGGAAGACCTCCGTAAGATCCTGATACTCCGGAGGCAGCCCCAATGATGTAAGTCCCAGGAGTCAGCTAGTTCTTGTGGGTGTCTCATTGTCGGGACCCAGCCGTCTACAGTGTGCTTAGCAATATGGCGAATCAAGGAGGAGTGTCTTACAAGGCCAGTTGATGGAGGGGTTATGCTGTTGCAGCCATGGAAGACCAAGCACCACGGGAAATGCCGGAGTATGAATCACGTCCAATACTAGTGTCTCTTGGTGTGTCCCCATAGTGCCTTCAATTCCTAGGGTACAGGCTACTATAGGGCCGGACAGGAGAGAAGATCCATCAATGGCATAAATGGTTTCGGGGTGCGTCTTGGGCTGCAACGGGAACTGGTGTCTATGTACAAGAACATCGTCTATAAAATTTCCTGAAGCTCCTGAGTCGATCATGGCCCATAAGACTATAGACTTCGTGGGGGCCAGTTTCAGTGTAAGGGGGACTTGTAGGTGTTCTAGACGAGGCATAGTGGCGGCCATCTGTCGTTGAGTGTCGAGCGGGGC
The DNA here is from genome assembly GCA_003113815.1 of Sphenodon punctatus. NCBI lineage: Eukaryota > Metazoa > Chordata > Lepidosauria > Sphenodontia > Sphenodontidae > Sphenodon > Sphenodon punctatus. The sequence goes on from QEPC01015544.1 coordinate 1,820,148, forward strand.
CATTGGTCCGTCTACCGAGATGCCCCCGACACATCTCGGTATTTGGCGTTTCCCGACGCTCGCCTTTCGGGGGAAAGCTGCGGGCAGAACCTCGAGAAATGGCCCCCTCCACCGCAGTAGAAGCACAGCTTATCAAGGCATCACTGCTCTTTCTCCTGCAGTGTTAATGGCCCTCTGGCCGCTCCGAACTGCATTGGTTCTGGCTCGGCGACCCTAGCGGCCTCTGTCTTGCCCAGTGGGGGTACTGTAGCTCGGGCTCCCCAAGACCGCCCAGACTGTTGTCGTCGCTCCCTTCGCCGTTCGGCCAATCTTTCATCAATTTGGCATACTAAGTTTACCAGCTCCCCACATTTTGCTGGAATGGTAGTGGTGGCAAGTTGGTCTTTTATTTCATCGTTCAACCCCTTCCAAAACAAGACTTTCAAAATGTCATCAGCCCACCCTAACTCAACAGCCAAATGCTGGAACCATGTTACATATTCTAATAAAGGCCCTCTTCCTTGTTTAAGTGTCATTATAGCTGCTTCTGCATCTCGAAGTCTATGGGGGTAATCGAATAAAAATTGAAATTCACGGAGAAACCCTGGGAAATCGTGCAACAAGGGGCTCTCTTTAATGAGAAGGGGTGTGGCCCATTCCAATGCCATTCCCTCCAGGTGTCCTATAATAAAGGCCACCTTGACAGAATCCGTTGCATAGGTTCAGGGCTGCATCTGGAATGCAAGCTTACAGGGTGCCAAGAACCCCTGAAATTGTCTATGATCCCCATGAAACTTAGCAATAGGGGGGTGAAAGGGTTCCCGTGCTGACCCACCCCCTTTCTCCAATCCCCCGGAATGGGCTCAGGTGGGGGTTCTACGGCTGCGGCTGCCTCCATGTCTTCCCCTACTAAATCTATCCCTTGTTTTTCCTTAAGGTCCTTAACCTCAAGGGCCAAGGACTGTATGGCTATTTTCATTTCTGCTAACTGTGCGGCTAGGTCCATGGTATGGCTGGTGATACTGTTATGGAAGGGTAGGGGATGCTGGGGTTTTTCCAAGGACCTAACCTAGCAGTACTCCACCCTCCCTCGCCTTCACTCTTCCAAGGGCTCCACCACACTGGAAAACTTCCCCTCAGGTTGTAAGGTGGTTGAAAGTCCCTAAAGGGATACGGGCCTTATCATCACAGGCGTTCCGGTACCGCCACGCCCAGTGTGAAGCCCCTTCACACCACAACACTTGCACCCACACCCACACACCCCTGTTACCTTCACCCAGTCTTACCATGCTAGGGAAGTACGGAGGTGCTCTACCTGTGGGGGGAAGGATGGTAGATCCCAAGGGGTGAAGGGGGAGGATGTTGAAGGGGGAGACACAGGGAAGTACACGGCGAGGGTTCCAGGAAGGGGAAGGAATAGATCACAGTGCTCAACAAACGCTTAATAATATACAATGCCGCCCAAGCCCACTTTCACTCGTTCACATTCACCCACAGACACGCTCTCATAATCACTACTTAGCTCTCCACACTCCACCACGATGCTCTGGGGCCAGTCTCACAACACTGCTGATCACCAGCAGTGTGTGAGAGTTCCTCCTGGCCTTAAATAGTGGAAGCTCCACCCCCTTTCTCCCGCAAACGCGCCGAGCGGCGCAATCCTGTTAATTGCCCCCCAGGTTGTTGCTTCCCTTGGTCCCTCCCTGGTGCGTAGGGGCTCTCTGCATCCCTGAATTGCTCTGGATGCTCTGGGGGTGGTGCTAGCTCTGGGGGTGTGGCCAGCCCCCGTGGAACTATGTCTGGCCGCTCTCCCTCGTTCCCTGGGGGCGTGACTTTTTGCCGTTGTTGTGCCTGCCTGAGATTCCTGCCGCCACGCTGTTTCACTCCCCAGCGGCGGCGGCATTTCCTAAGACACAGGCTTCATGCCCTGGCCATCCAAGCTATGCTGCTGATGCTGATGCCGCCTCTGCTGTGCCATGGGTACTGTGCCTGGGCAATCCAATGTCTGCTGCTGTCAGTGCCGCCTCTGCCATGTCATGGGTACTGCCCGGGCAGTCCAGTGTCTGCTGCTGCTGCCAATGCTGCCTTTGCTGTCCCATGGGTACTGTGCCTGGGCAGTCCAGTGTCCGCTGCTGCTGCCAATGCTGCCTCTGCTGTGCCATGGGTACTGTGCCCGGTCAGTCCAGTGTCTGCTGCTGCTGCCAATGCTGCCTCTGCTGTCCCACAGGTACTGTGCTCTGGCAATCCAATGTCTGCTGCTGGTGCTTCTGCTGCACTACTGGTACTGTGCCATGGCAATCCAGTGTCTGCTACTGGGTGACCACGTGATTCACCACTGGACAAGGCTTGACCAATTTGCAGAAAAGCTTGTTAAGATCCGGTGAGTAGGATGCAAGCCTGCAAGGCCCGGCCAAGTAGGGGTGCCAGCCACCAAGTCCTGGCTGGGCCTCTGCCGCTGCTCTACTGATGCCAGCCAGCCTGCAACACCCGGCCAAGTCAGAGTGCCAGCCACCAACCCTTGGCCAGCCAATGTCTGCTGCTGCTGAATGACGCCTCTGCTGTGCCACAGCAATCACAGATTAGAATCTCAGATCAGAATTGATTCTTTGAACAGCTGGAGAATTCACATTCAAGCTGAATCGGGAAGTGTAAAGAAATCAGAAAAATTAGAATTAATTAAAACAGGAAACCATTTTAATGATAAGTCTGGAAAGACCTGCTTAATCAGATGTTACACAGAGACTGGCCACAATGATCCTGTAGCCTGAATGCATTATACATCTTCACCTTCTTTAAGAAACATTATATAGGATCAACTGGATGAAATGCAATCCAATGTCTGCTATGTGCTCCAGCCATCCAACGTCTGCTGCTGCTGCCAATGCTGCCTCTGCTGTGTCATGGGTTCTGTGCCCCAGCAATCCAATGTCCGCTTCTGCTGCCTCTGCTGTGCCATGGGTTCTGTGCACAGGCAGTCCAATGTCCACTTCTGCTGCCTCTACTGTGCCATAGGTTCTGTGCCCAGACTATCCAATGTCATCTACTGTTGCTGCTGCTGTGCCATGAGTTCTGTGCCCAGGCAATCCAGTGTCTGTTTCTGCTGCCTCTGCTGTGCCATGGGTTCTGTGCCCCGGTAATCCAATGTCCATTTCTGCTGCCTGTGCTGTGCCATGGGTTCTGTGCCTGGGCAATCCAATGTCTGCTGCTGCTGGGTAGACATCGCCTTGCTGCTGACGGGTGACTTTAATGCTAGGATGGGCCCCTCTGACCAGGATATTACCCAGAAGGGAAGTTTCTGGATTGAGGAGGACGCCATCCCTCTGCAGTCCCATCAAGGGTAAGATCTGGATCTAAATGCCAATGGATATGCACTGACTAAGTTATTATCTGAATTAGACCTATATATACTGAATGGGCGAGGCTGGGGTGATTATCCTGGCAATTTTACTTTCCTCTCCAGCAGAGGATGCAATACTGTGGATTACATGACTGCATCCGCTAACATCCTCCCCCTAATCAGTGAATTCGAGGTGGTGGCCTGGCACGGCAGTAATCATCTCCCTCTTGCCCTCTCCCTGAAGGATATTCATTATGCTACCATGGAGGTGGCAAGGGATTATAGAGTAACTACCATGCCCCCTTAGGGGATTATGGGCCAATTAGGAGGAAATGGAATAGGGAATTGGAATCCACACTGATGTCTTCTGTCCTATTGTCGGATGGGATACAAAATGCAGAGGTCATGAGGGGAGCTGACTCCCCTGCTGGGTGCTTGTCCTCTTACCAACAGCTTATGGACTGGCTTCTCCCCTTGCTAACTACGGAGGGGAGGGCCAGCAATCTCCCTAGGGAAGGAGGGAGACAGACATCTCTGTGGTTTCACAGGGATTGTAGGGTAGCAAGAACTAGGTTAAGATGGTTGTATAGACGTCTCAGAGCCTCTAGTAGGCTAGACCTGCTGAGCAAACTGGCAAAATGTCATCAAGAATATAAGTCCCTATTGAGGTTTAAAAAAGCAAAACACTATATGAATGTATGGGAGGAACTGGATAAGGCTTCTAGGGATAACAATTCCTTTAAATTCTGGAAATTGGTAAGGGGGATTAGATGGGACCCTAGTGAGAGAGAGTTAGCTCAGGGGAAAATGACGGTTACCGAGGAGGCTTGGATACACCATTTTGTTTCTCTATATTCTGCCCCAGCCCCCCTAGTCTCTACCCATTAGGCCCTGGAGACTCTTCCACAGTGGGCCCCGGTCTTACCTGGAGAAGTGAGATAACTTATAGGTACCCTTAAAGGGGGGGGGGAGAAAGCTCTTGGGATAGATTTCCTTCCTACAGAGTCATTAAAAGCAGGTGTTGACTGGTGGGCCCCTGTGTTAGCAAGCATCCCTATTTACAGTGATAAATGAATCTGGCAACATACCCAATGATTGGAGGACAGCTATAGTGGTCCCCATATTCAAAAAAGGTTGCCCTTCATCACCAGGAAACTGTAGACCCATCAGCTTGCTAAATGTCACTAGCAAGCTGTATGCGAAATATCTACTGGTGAAGTTCAGTGGATGGCTTATGGATTATGGCATTATAGCAAGGGAACAGATTGGATTTAGGGGAGGATGTTCTATGAATGACCACTGTTTCATACTCGCGCACCTGGTCCAAAAATATATGGCCACCCAAAAACCCCTTTACGCAGCTTTTATAGACCTTAGAGCCGCTTTTGATTTGAACTATAGGAACCAGCTATGGCAAAAGTTGTCTTACTTGGGTATAGATAAGCGTCTTTTGCTTCTTATTAGATGTTTGTATAAGAACACCTCCATAAGAGTTCGATTAAATCAGCGGGGAGCCTTGTCAACTAGAATTAAGACCGGGAGGGGGGTTAAACAGGGATGTGTCCTGGCCCCATTTCTATTCAATGTTTATTTAAACGATGTGGTCCAGGCACTCTCTGTTCCTGCTTGCCATTCCCCCCATTTAGCAGATATCACTCTACTGTGCCTGCTATATGCGGACGATACGGTCCTGCTCTCACACTTGCAGGTGGGGCTAAGGCGCTCACTTGAGATTTTCGGGAACTATTGCAGTGCAAACCATCTAGAAGTGAACCATGAGAAAACAAAGGTGGTAGTTTTCTCTTGCAAGAAACTGATTCATAAGTGGAGAGTGGGGGGTAGAGAGATCTTGCAAGTAAAGACCTATAAGTATCTTGGTCTTCTGTTTCAGGCTAATGGAGGTTGGGCGATGCAGATGCAGGCCATATTGAACAAAGCAAAATCATTTATGAAGACCCTGCTGGCCTTCTTTAGATCTCGGGGAGGCGAGATGATTTACCCGGTAATTAGGATTTTCAAAGGTGTCCCCTCAATATTATATGGGGCCCACTTCTGGGTCTTGGGAAAGGAGAAAAATCTAGGAAGGGTTCAAGCCGGGTTTATCCGTGCCCTGTTGGCTGCCCCTCCGAGGGCTAGTACCATGATGCTCCTCATGGAATGTGACCTTCAAACACTCCAGGAGAGGATCTGGTCTACAGCTCTAAATTACTGGCTCAGGTTGCAATTTGGGCTAACTGCCCCCTTACCATTAATGGTAGCTAAGTAAAGGGCCCAAAACGGTTGGATAATGGCTATAAATCAAAAGGTAAATGAGCTGGGCTTCTGCCCAGAAGCCCTTGCTCCCTTGGGCTATAAGGCTGCCAAACGATTGGTGCTGAGGAGGATGGCAGACATTGAGCGACAGGGTATGAGGTCAGCAATAGGGGAACTTGGTTCCCAAGCCTCCTACCTGCAATGGGCTAACGACACTGCTGCCTTATCCCCCTACTTGGATCAGGGTCTTGGCCTCCAGAACAGAAGACTGCTTCTTACTTGCAAAGATAAATCATTTTCCATCGACTATGGTAGAGGGGCGCAGAGGGTATGCCAATGCCACCTCCAACGTGTGAAGTCTCTAGCACATATCCTACTCGAATTCCCTCTTTATGAGGATGCACGAAGGAGGTATATTCTCCCGGTGATAGTCCTCTCCCCTGGCAGACTTGGAACCTTTTATATGCGATCATTGTTGGAAGATCGCTACCCAAAGGTGACAGATAGTGTGGCCCAATTCTTGAGACAAGTTTTCTTTATTAAACACCAGTCGAAGGGCAGGACAGGATACAGGTCCATTTTTTTTACCCTGGTAACTATATTATACCCCTGGATTCCCTTAGATGCTGCTGCTGTAGACATTCTTAGAGAATGGGTGATCTGGGATACCCCAGACTTAATCCCTCACTTTGGCGACTACTTTACATTTTTGATCCCCTTTCTTGACCTTATGTAACAGACTTAAATAAGTTATGTGATTAGAGTTTTTTTACTTTTCTGATCTAAAGGTAAAGAATAAGTAAAAGTGTTGAATATATATTGATTATAGTATGAAGGAAGCATTGCCTGATCTATTTTTATTGGCTTATTATTTATATTACTTGTTGATTATATTTGTATTTTGTATTTTTGTCTGCAATGACTTTGGTCACGCAGTGAAATAAACATTGTTGTTGTTGTTGTTGTTGTTGTTGTTATAGGGTCAACTGGATGAAATGCAATCCAGTGTCTGCTACTGTGCTCCAGCCATCCAATGTCTGTTGCTGCTGCCAATGCTGTGTCTGCTGTGCCATGGGTTCTGTGCCCTGGCAATCCAATGTCCGCTTCTGCTGCCTCTGCTGTGCCATGTGTTCTGTGCCCAGGAAATCCAGTGTCTGCTGCTGCTGCCTCTGCTGTGCCATGAGTTCTGTGCCCAGGCAATCCAGTGTCCCCTTCTGCTGCCTCTGCTGTGCCATGGGTTCTGTGCCCTGGGTTCTGTGCCCCAGCAATCCAATGTCTGCTTCTGCTGCCTCTGTTGTGCCATGGGTTCTGTGCCTGGACAATCCAGAGTCTTTTGCTGCTGCCTCTGCTGTGCCATGGGTTCTGTGCCCCAAAAATCCAATGTCAGCTTCTGCTGCCTCTGCTGTGCCATGGATTCTGTGCCCGGGCAATCGAATGTCTGCTGCTGCTGCTGGGTCTCAGATGGCCAGCCATGCCCCCACAGGCACTCCCAGGGGCCAAGCACCGAGCCTGCCTACCCGGGCAACCCAGAGTGCCAAGCCCGAAGCCTTCCCGGTCTCTGCTGCTGCTTCTGTATCTCCCATGGCCTGCCATGCCCCCACGGCCCCCCTGAAGTGCCCCAAGCCTCTAGGCAGCTGAACCTTCCAAACATTTGGGGGTGGGGGGAGTGTCCAAACTCGGTGGGACTGAACCCATGAACCCGAACTAAGTTTTTGGACTGAATGGCCAAACATCTGAACCCCGTTCTGTTTGCACATCCCTAGTTTCCGGGACTCTGTTCTTGACAGGTTCTCTTTGTCTCTCTCAAACCGCTCCTTCAATGTTTCACTTGCTGGTACTCCTCGATGTCACTTTCCCTCTGTGTGGGAGTTCCCCAAGGCTCTGCCCTGAGTCCTCTTCTCTTCTTCCTTTACACTCTTTCTCTAGGTAAACTCATTGAAACCCACAGCTTCCAGTATCACCTTTATGCTGATGACACACAATTCTATCTCTCCACTCCTGGGCTTCCCCCCTCTATCTAGTCTCATTATTTCTGAATTTCTTGCTAGCATCTCTGCCTGGAGGTCTTGCTGCCAACTCAAGCTTAATATGGCAAAGACTGAATTCCTCATCTTCCCCCCTAAAATGTTCCCCTCCTATCTCCCGCTTAATTTCCATTGAGGGAGTCACCATCCAGCTGGTCCCTTAGATGCATAGCCTGGGATTCATTTTGACTCCTCCCTTTACGTCTCAGATCCAGGCTGTTGCCTGTCACTTTGCTCTGTATAACATTGCTAAAATCTGGCTCTGCCTTACTGTTTCCACCACAAAAACCCTAGTCCATGCTCTAGTCATCTCTCCCTTTGACTAGTGCAACTTCCTCCTTACTGGCCTGCCCTGCTCTGATCTCACCCCCCTCATCTCCATTCAACGCTCAACTGCCAAAGTCATCTACCTTGCCCATTGCTTTGAACACGTTCAGTCCCTCCTCTCCACCCTAAACTGGCTTCCTTTAAGTGAACGAATTCAGCACAAACTCCTGGTCTTCACCTTCAAGGCTTTTCATGACCTTGCTCTCCCATATCTCTCCACTCTTGTATCCTACCATGTTCCTGCCCAGGAACTTCACTCCTCCTCTTCCTCCACCCTCGCCTGCTCATGGCCCCCTTGCTCCTGTAAACATCTTCTCCCCTTCTCTATTGCTGCCTCTCATGCCTGGACTCCCTCCCTGGTTATATTCGTTCTGCTCCCTCCCTCCTTTTAAATTCCTCCTGAAAACCTACCTCTTCTGTCAAGCCTTCCCTAGCTCCTCATGAGTGACATTACATTCTCTTCCACTTTATTCAGAATCTAGTTCCATCTCTTCCACGTTACTCAGAATAAGTGAAGCATATGCACCTGCAGCTTCTCATCCTCATGAATGTACTCTTGTCTCTCCCAATGTTCATCTTCCCCTCCCTTGTCTCTAAGATTGTAAGTCCCTTGGGGTTAGGGATCTGTCTATAATTATTTATTGTACAGTGCCAGGTACACTGCTGGTGCTATACAAATAGAATAATAGTAATAAATAATAAACGATAGCTGAGTTTGTAGATCATTCAATCCTAACTGAAAAAATGCATGCCTTATATTTTTGAGGCACACCACTGTCGGCTTTGTTATATTAATTTTTTTTAATGCATATTAAGGAACAAAGCATGTATGCTTTACCATAGGACATGGTGAGGAGTTAGATAAGATAATGAATATTTCCTCATGAATACAGTAAGGTTGCCAATAACTTGGTAGATAACTTTAACTTTCCTACAAGAGAAACTTTGTTTTCCCTCCTAAATAGCCCCTGGTTGTGCTTTGGGAAATGTGTCTTGCAGCTGCAGGAATGCATTAATATCCCTTATATATGGTCAACCATGCACTTTTTGTTTAGAGAAGAATATTCAGTGAACCTGGGGGAAAGCAAATTGGTTAGAAAGAATTTGGAAACCAGATATAACATCAGGAAATTTAATAGAAATTTATGAGACTAAAATACTAAGATATATTATTTTACCATGGTGTATGGAGCTGAAAGTAACAATTATTAATTTTAATTAAGTGTTTGCCTAGCCATCTTTGAGCCTTGGGCACAGTAGGGAGTGGTAAATCGATAACTCCTTATTAGTTTCTCCTACTTTATTGCATTGCTTTCATGTAACTGTAACAACAGAACAGTTTAGAGGCCAGAGAGATGGCTATTTGGGTATTACAGCTGCAAGGTAAATACTTTATTAGATTTTTTTCCCAAGCTAGTTTATAAGGAGCATGATTCCTTATAAAGTTCTGGGGAAAAATTACCTCAGAAAGCACAGCAGAAGTTTTGTAACAGAAATTTAAAGATTTGTTCTTTTGAAAGTTGGAGTATGCACATGTATCCAGTAATATCCCCCCTTTTGTTTAAGGCCATAGTTGCCTGTTGTCTTTGTTCATTACACATATTTCATCAGCATGTGATCCTTAGAATGCTTCAATTGAATCTTGATAGGGTCTGAGCTTTTTTTAAAAAAACAAAACAAATTCTTGATATTTATTTATTGTATTTAAAAAAATTATATTATTATTATTATTATTATTATTATTATTATTATTATTAAACATTTATAAAGCGCCAGTAACAACCTGGCGCTGTACAGAACATATAATAAGCTGCGGTCCCTACCTGTGGCTTACAATCTAAAAGACAAGGAGGGGGAGACAAGGAGAGGGGACAGCGGGAGAGACATGGGAGAAGACAAACAAACATTCAGGCGGATGCGAAGTCTCAGG
>QEPC01015544.1:1831074-1852190 GCA_003113815.1 Sphenodon punctatus
CCCCCCCCCCATTCCCTGGATCAGAATCAGGAGCCAGACGCTTGCTCAATGCTGCTGGTCCCAGGACAAACTAACAGAGACAGCACTGAACAACCAACCCTCCCCCAGCTGAATGGACCCCCCGAGAGCAGGCTGCCCCCTGCCTGCTACCCCTTCCCAGGCTGTAGATACAACCTGCATGGAGTGTCATTTTGTTAGAAAATTCCCCCACTGCCTCTTTCTAGGTTTGGTATACTCTCCCATTTGTGAGAATGGAAGGACCCCCTCAAAGAAGAACTTTGTTTACAAGGCAACAACATTCGCTGTGAAGGAGGGGACGGGGGGGAGGACACTTCCCCCACCCATGTAGCAGCGCTACAACTGAGCTGTTTAAAAAGGTGGTGCCGGTGGTGCAAGAGAGACTCCTCTGGGATTCAGGAGCAGGGCTCCCAGCTCCCATGGATGCCGCATATGCCTGGAGCCGGCCCTGATCATGACTGGCCCCCTCCCAGGGCAGGCATGGACGTAAATGCACCCCCTGCCCTGCGCCACAGTGGCTATGCCCCTGCAGCAGACTCTGAAGCAGGTAGTCAGAGGTACCCGAAGTTCATTCATTCAATGATCTATCATTCAGCATAATGGTGCATCAGGGACCCACGCTCAGTCGCGGAAGGTGGCATAAAACCACTTGTGTTCACAAACTGCAGACATGTCACATCTGCAGATGCTGGCAGCAGGTAATGTGGAATCACAGAAATATTGAGGGGAAGTCGGCAGCAAGACACATTAAGTGCCGAGTTCTCAGAATGGAATGGCGGCACGGTAACAGCTGCTGCTGCTTCAGCCCTACTCCCGGCAGCCCAGTCCCACTAAGAGCTGGGCTATAACATTCTGCACCAGCTGCAGCTTCTGAGCCATCACCATAGGTAGCCCCACGTAGAGCCCGTTTCAGTAGTCTAGTCGAGAGGTGATAAAAGCATGGATGATCGTGGCCAGATCAGGAACTGAAACCAATGACCGAAGCTGCCGCACCAGATGTAACTGGTGGAAGGCACTCCTCACCACAGCCTCCACCTGGAGATCCAGGTGGAGCTGCTTGTGGAGGAGCACCCCCAGGTTCCGTACCTTGGAAGTCAGCAGAGGACAGACCCCATCAACCATGGGAGCTGTCACTTCCATCGACTTACCCACTACCATCACCTCCATCTTGTCGGGATTTAATTGCAGTCGGTTAGCCCTCATCCAGACACGCTGCCAAACACCATGTAAGTGCTGAGACAGCCGGGCCTGGGTCTGTTGAAAATGAGAGAAACAGTTGGGTGTCATCCACATACTGATGACACCTCACCCCGAACCCTTTAATTACCTCGCAGAGTGGCTGCATATACATGTTGAACAGGAGAGGGGACAAAACAGAACCCTGCAGAATCCCACATGAGAGGTCTCGGTAAGATGAAAAACAATCACCGAGCACCACCGGCTGAGTTCTCCTGGTCAGGAATGAGCGGAACTATTAGAGAACAGTCCTGCCCACCCTTGCACTGTCCCGCAGGCACGTCACCAGCATCTCATGGTCAATGGTATCAAATGCTGCCAAAAGATCTAACAGGATCAATAGGGTCGATCGATCCTGATCCTTCTCGTGGTGGAGATCATCTACCAAAGGCACAAGTGCAGTTTCAGTGCCATAACCCGGATGGAAGCCAGACTGAAAGGGATCAAGATAACCGATGTGGTCAAGATGCTCCTGGAGCTGTCGGGCATTACCCGTTCAATAACCTTCCCTAAAAAGGGAAGGTTAGAGACAGGCTGATAGCTGGCAGGGGAGTCAATGTCAAGCAATGGTTTCTTGAGCAGAGGCTGCACCACCGCCTCCTTGAGGCAGCTCAACACTCTGCCCTCCTGAAGGGAGGTGTTGACCACCCCGGCCAGCAACATCCCCATTGTCTCCCAGTAGTTCTTAACTAGCCAGAACGGGCATGGATCTAATTCACAAGAGGTGGCCCAAACTGCCCCCAGAATCTCCACCACGTCAGTGGGTGTCACCAACTGAAATTGATCCCACCAAATTGGACATGATGGTGTTATGAATTGGAACTCTTCTCTATCGTTCCCACCAGGAGCAGGACTTAAACCCCTAGTAGGCAGTTCCCAATTCCGGGGTCTTGGCAGAAGCGCTATGAAACAGATCACAAGTCCCTTAAATCGACATATGTTTATTACTCTATCATATAGAAATAACTGGGAATAAAGTACCAATACACTTGCATCTAGCAATAGCCTTCACCTACTCTAACAGCAAGCACATACATACAAATACATACATTTGTGTTCTTATGCATCAGAGGTCTCAGTCTGGTCTCAAGAGGAGAGGTAGGGCGGGGCCCCAATCGAGGTCTATCTAGGAACCTAGCTGCTGGAGTCTTGGCTTTTCACAGCCTTTGAGACCGTTGGAAAGGGTCAAGCACCAATCAACCGGCAGCCACCTAAGTAGCTGGTCAGAGGGTACCGTGCAAGACACCTTTTCTGTCTAGGGCTGGCCTTTTTATCCAGTGACTGCCTTATGATTATTCAGAGTACGGGGTTGTCAGTGCTAAGCCAAGAAAGTTTTCCCATGGCTGTTCAGATTTGGAGTACTTTCTGCTTAGTCATTGTCATTATGGGATGTCCTGACCAGTTAGATCCTGCCTGCCCCTCCCTCCAAATGGGAGGCCTGATCTTTGGACATGAGTTGCCCATGCCCCCTTTCTCTGAGTCATCTCACTGTCTGACCAGGCCATCTCTTCTCACTGCATTGCTTAGTCCTTATCTGCAACCTTCTCTCTTGTTTATGTACAGCCATGTTCTGGGAATGGACAGTTCTTTACTAGTTCAGCTCCTGCTGGGCCTTTCCTTTATTGATGACAAAAATGTATCCCTGTCAGCATATTTCTCTCATCTCCTTCTCCTCTTTGCCAGCCTGTTTTCCTCATAATATGCATTTTCAATATTCCTAAACTAAAATTACTATAAAGCATATAGCAAGCAAATAAAGCATATAGGAAACTCATAGCATCCTTTAAATAGTTACAGATGTGTACAATATTCTCTTGGTTCTATAATGCATATTGCTTCAGTCAGCCTATTAATTTACTACAATGGGGCTTCTACAACCTCTACCTCCTCTACTGTATTAAGTGCGGCATTGAAGTCATGGTGAATATGAGCGATTTTATCCTCAAAATAATCTGCAAACATGTCACAGCGGGCCGATGATGACTCAACTCCAGGGTCGAGGGAGGCCAGACTGACCAACCCCCACACAACCCAGAACAGCTCCCTTGGATGGGATTTTGCGGACACTATGAGGTTAGCAAAGAACTCCCTCTTTGCTACCTGCATAGACATGGCATAGGCTCGTAAACAAGCTCTATGCTGTAATCTGTTGGCTTCAGCACGAGAACGATACCACCATCGCTCCAACTGTTGCCCAGCTTGCTTCATCCTCCGCAGCTCCTCGGAAAACCACAGAGGTCTGCAGACCCTCCGCCTAGGTAATGGACACCTGGGAGCCATCCAAACGATAGCCTCCATCAGCAAGGTGTTCCATAGCCTAATGAGGTCATTGATGAGATGGTTGTCAGGGTCTGAGGGTAACTCCCCCAGAGCACCTAGAAACTGCAATGGGTCCAACAGTCTCTGGGGACAGACCAACCGAATAGGTTCCACACCCTTCCGGTGGCAGACGTGTGCTAGAAGGGAGGTTTGCAGGAGTTAATGATTACATAGAGGTAAGCTGGAAATGTCATATGATGGAAAGCTATTGGAAAAGTCAAAGAAATGAAGAGAGGAGAAAAGCATTCATGACTGAAGAAGAAATCTGCAACATAATCCAAAAATGGATGTCACCTAGAAAAGACATTGTAGAGGAATGTTCCAGGGAGAAGGGGAGAAAAGTGACAAGAGGAAAACACCACACACACAGATCAGGATATTTAGTGGTGGCTACCCTTGAAATAGAAACTTGCAGACAAAGGGTATTTTACATGTTACGCTAGGTATGTTATGCCAGGTGTGTTTCCTACATGAAATATGCATCTAACGTAATTTGTATTTAAAACTCTAAGATTGCGATCTGGCTATTCCACTGCGCAGGCAGAACCTGCGCTGGTGGAAAGCCCTGGGTGCTGGTGGACACAGCACCAGATCAAGCTCTGGTCCCTGCACCATGTAGGGGAGCTGGAGGAGGCAGGGCCACAGGAACCACATCAGGAAGGGGGGCTGGTGGGGTTGCCCTGATCCCAAGAAGCCAGCCTGCACGCCAGCCCTGGCAGCCACCGAAACACAGCCCACAGAACCAACCATCACTCACTGAAGCCCTGGACAGTCCCCCATGAGACCCTGTCCATCCCATACCTCTCACTGTGCTGGAATGGGAGCTGTCCAGGCCTCCTGTGAGTGATGGCGAGTGCTGCGGGCTGGTTTAGGGGCTGCCAGGGTTAGAGCATGCAGCAGCTTGCTGGGTCACAGTGACTGGTGCCTGTCTCCCTATGGCAGTGTCTGCCTTACACCTGCTCTGAGCAGGCGCAAGTCCCCGCAGGTGCAGGTGCAGCCAGCCTGTTCACATGGGGAGGGGGCAGTGGGCTTCCCTATGTGGGTAAACCCTGTTGGGGTATCCACCAGCCCTGGGGTGCTTCCCTTCGGGTTGTGAACCTCTTGGAAGGGAAGTGGTCCCCACTTGGACACTGGCACAGGGAACGTGACCCCTGTGGATAATGAAGGGGTGTGATCATGGGCCAGTGGAACTCCATTTCTGCCAGCAGCTGCACTCCCCTCCCATGCACCAGCCACTTGCTAGATCTCAGCCCCTTTACAGGTGCACAGGCCCTTGCACTGATGGAGGGCTGAGGGCAGGTGGGATCACAGTCTAATTTTATACCTACATGCTGGCTATTTACTTGTTCTGTGTGGTAGAGTTGAATGGAGATTCAGGTGAATGGGGCAAACACCTGCATCTAAATTTCATGATATGGAGACAGGGACAAGTAGAGAAAGCATGGCAGGGTCCTGTTCTACCATATTTTTTTCATTCATGTCTCATTACCTGTTGATTCATTTTTTTCCCTATACCCGTTGCCTTACCAAGGCTATTCTGTGACCTGCCTTGATTCAGAACCCATCTCTGCTACAAGGGAGATACAGATGTTGAGTGGCAGCCTGCATATAATGCAGTAATGGTTTGACCATACCACATTCAGTATTTCTTAGTGGCTCTATATATGGGCGAGAGAGTTTGACCTGGTACACTACTTTCCCATCCTCTTGCTCTATCACTGAGTTGGTTCTTTATCATATTCAGTCTACTCCTAACCAGTGAAGAGAACACATCTACTAGAGTGGCTGGCTGATCTGGATGCCTGGAAAAGAGGATGTCTGGACCTGAGGGTCAGAAGAGACTGTAGACAGCGGAGCCCCTACCGGGTGGCGAGTACAAACTTTGGAGGCAGCAGAAGCAGCAGTGGCGGGGCTAAGGATCTTGCTGGCCTGGACGGTGTGGTGAGTAGCCAGTCCCAGTGTCATCTCCCCCTGTTGGAGGAGGGGGTGGGGTCAGCGCTCAGATCTGGACTTCCAGCCTGGCAGGGCCAGAGGCAGCTGGCAGCCTGGCTGTGCAACAGGCAAGGTGCCTAAGCGCAGCACCCAAAGGCCCTTGGGCGTGGCCCTTGGTGGGGTTAGGTGTGGTGGGGTGGGAATCTGTGGTTGGGAGGCTGTATTGAAGGCTGTGGGGGATGGGAATATTTTAGGTAAAGAGGGGGAGTGTGGAAGGGGGATGGGGGGAAGAAGGGATTTGTCTTGGGGGATGAGGGGTGGAAGG
The DNA here is from genome assembly GCA_003113815.1 of Sphenodon punctatus. Classification (NCBI taxonomy): domain Eukaryota; kingdom Metazoa; phylum Chordata; class Lepidosauria; order Sphenodontia; family Sphenodontidae; genus Sphenodon; species Sphenodon punctatus. The sequence goes on from QEPC01015544.1 coordinate 1,836,905, forward strand.
GAGAGATGGGGGTTCTCGGGGGAGTCAAACATGAGTTCATGACAGCCATGGCAACCATGGGCCTGTCCCAGAGGGTCAATGGCCCGACACATCTTGAGGGGCATACCTTGGACCTCATGTTTTGCACTGGCCTTGAGGCGAGTGGTCCATTAATGGGGGAGGTATAAGCTGTGCCCTTGTCATGGACAGATCATTACCTCCTGCAGACCTCCCTTCTAGCGCATGTCTGCCCCCAGAAGGGTGTGGAACCCATTAGGATGGTTCGCCCTTGGAGGCTGTTGGACCCAGTGCAGTTCCTAGGTGCTCTGGGGAAGTTACCCTCTGACCTTGATGACCGTTCCATCGATGATCTCTTCCAGCTGTGGAACACCTTGCTGACGGAGACCATTGAACGAACGGCTCCCAGGCGTCTGTTGCCCAGATGGAGGCTCCGCAGACCTCCTTGGTTTTCCGAGAACTTGCGGATGCTGAAGCAATATGGGCGACGGTTGGAGCGACGGTGGCATCGTTTTCGTACTGAAGCTGATAGATTGTAGCAAAGAGCTCGTTTACGAGCCTATGCTGTGGCTATGCGGGCAGCAAAGAGGGAGTTCTTTGTTGCCCTCATAGTGTCCTCAAAATCTCATCTGGCGGAGCTGTTCCGGGTTGTACGGGGGCTGGTCAGTCCGGCCTCCCTCAACCTTGGAGCTGAGTCATCATCATCCCTCTGTGACCTTTTTGCGGATTATTTTGTGGAGAAAATCACTTGGATTCACCAGGACCTCGATGCCGCATTGAAGACAGTGGAGGAGGTAGAGGTGGCAGAAGCCATGGCTTGTCCAATTTGGTGGTATCAATTTCAGTTGGTGACACATGCTGACGTGGTGGATGTCCTTGGGGCGGTTCATGCCACCTCTTGTGAACTATGCCCGTCCTGGCTGGTTAAGAGCTGCCGGGAGGCAATGGGGCTGTTGCTGGCTGGGATGGTCAACGCTTCCCTTTTGGAGGGCAGAGTGCCGGGCAGCCTCAAGGAGGCGGTGGTGTGGCCTCTGCTCAAGAAACAATCACTTGATGCTGACTCCCCTGCCAGCTATCGGCTTGTCTCTGACCATCCCTTTTTAGGGAAGGTTATTGAACGGGTATTAGCACAGCAGCTCCAGAGGCATCTTGGCTGTGTCAGTTATCTGGATCCCTCACAGTCTGGCTTTTGTCTGGGTTATGGCACTGAGACAGCACTTGCGGTTTTGGTGGATGATCTCTGCCGTGAAAAGGATCGGGGTTGATCGACCCTATTGGTCCTATTAGATCTCTCAGCTGCATTTGATACTGTTGACCACGAGATGTTGTTGATGCGCCTGCAGGACAGTGTGGGGGTGGGTGGTTCCATTCTTGAATGGTTCTGCTCATTCCTGACTGGGAGAACTCAGCGGATGGTACTGAGATCGCTCGTTTGGGGTCCCACAGAGTTCTGTTTTGTCCCCTCTCCTGTTCAACAGCTGCTCGGTGAGGTGATCAGAGGGTTTGGGGTGAGGTGTCATCAGTATGCGGATGACACCTAACTGTACCTCTCATTTTCAACTGACCCAGGCCCGGCTGTCTCAGTGCTTACCCGTAGTTTGGCAGCTGTGGGGGACTGGATGAGGGCTAAACGACTGCAATTGAATCCTGATAAGACAGAGGTGATGTTAGTGGGTAAGTCGGTGGAAGTGATGGCTCCATCGTTTGATGGGATCTGTCCTCCACTGACTTTCTAGGTACGTCTCCTCGATGAACAGCTGCGCCTGGATTTCCAGGTGGAGGCTGTAGCGAGGAGTGCCTTCTGCCAGTTACATCTGGTGTGGCGGCTTCGGACGTTGGTTTCGGTTCTGGACTTGGCCACGATCATCCATGCTTTTATTACCTCTAGGTTAGACTACTGTGACACGCCCTACATGGGGCTAGCTATGGTGAGAGCTCGGAAGCTGCAGATGGTGCAGAATGTGGCAGCCTGGCTCTTGGTGGAACTGGGCCGCCGGGAGCACATTACACCAGTGCTCCGTTCTCTGCACTGGCTGCCAATAGTCTTCCGGGCCCGATTCAAAGTGTTGGTTTTGACCTATAAAGCCTTACACGGCCTGGGCCCTGCTTATCTGCAAGATTGCCTCACTTCCCAGGTTCTGGACTGGCCCCAGCGGTCGACCAGGGCTGCCTTATTGGAGGTCCCCTGGGTTTTCCGGGGGGCCACGCAGAGTAGGGCGTTCTCGGTGGCCGCACCTCTGGAATTCTCTCCCGGTAGGGGCCCGAGTGGCCCCGGACCTCCCAGCATTTTGTAAGAATTGTAAGACCTGGCTATTCCGCCAGGCATTTGGTGAGGGAGAGGGGTAAAGGTGGGAGGGGGGATGGGTGTGGGGAGGGTGGAGTGCTTTTTTAAAAAAATGTGTCCCTCTTTTACCATCTGTTATTACTGGTTGTATATTTTTTGAGGATGTTTTATGTGTTTTACAATATTTTATAATTATATTTTTTGTGTTGTTAACCTCTCCAGGCTGCCTATGGCGGGAGGACCTGGATATAAGCTTTTAAAAATAAATAAAAATAAATAAAAGCCCTGTTCTCAGATCAAAGGTTATGATGTGCTGTATCCGATGCATTGACTGATTATCCTCTTTGTATGTATAATGCTGCCATGTGTTTTATTTCCTTGGTTTAGTCACACAACCAAGTAACCAATTCCATGAATATATATTTTTTTCTGATTAGCATTATTAAACAATTTCTTTAGCATTCTATATTTCTTTGTACATAGTGTAATATTAATTCATGCTTTACAGAATGATGAGGCAACAAAGCACTCTGACAGGAAACTCCATCAAAAATATTGTTCTGCAAGTTTTCAGACTCTCAGAGACACTAATGAGCACTGGAGTACATTTGGTATATGATTTATACATAACTATGTTTGTTTATCTGTCAAGTATTGCTTAATTAAATCTATGCTTGCTGCCAACATATTGGCTAATATTGTGCTATAAAATTATGGAACATTATCCCAGAATGTAAAGGCTGCAGAAATACATGTGTTGTTCAGTTCATTTCACTGAGCAATAAAAAGCACTTTATCAAAGCCTTCATTGGTGAAATCAATCTATTTCAACACTCCGAACAGAACTGTTAACATAATTCTATTTTTATTGGCAGGACACAGGTGGGGAATGAACTCTCAAGGACCATTAATATATTCAGCACAGTGATCATTCCATTCATCTTGACATGTGGTCACTCCTTGACAGAAGTCACTCTGCTCGGAAACATTGACCTTTCTTTGAATAAATAATAATAATAATTAATAATAATAATAATAATAATAATAATAAATTAATAAATAATTTGTATTTGAATTTCCCCCTGTCCTCTTTCTTTTCATATCCCTACCATCTTTACAGTCTTTCAGCTCATATGATATATGTATGAAGTAATACTACAGCATATTGGTCTCTAATGACATTTTGGGGAAATTCCAGACGGTTTCAGCCTTCCGATGGGGTAGAAAATGTACTTGTCAGGGTGTTGAATGATGATCTTGGATTGAGGACAGATGTCCATTTTAGTCATGCTGAATGCTATGATAACATTCATTACTATTGACCATAGGGTGCTACTTCAGCAGATAAGGGATGTCACTGGTGTGATTGGAGCTGTCGGTCAGTGGTTTGAGTCATACTTAGAAGAGCAGCAGAGTCAATTGGTGGTGATGGATGGTTATGCGTCATCCCTGGGAGAGTTGACGACATCCATTCTGTGGTGTCCCCAAGGTTCTATCCTATCACCCATGTTGTTCAACATATACATGCAGCCCTTCAGGGATGTTATGGCCAAGCACGGGGTTGAGTACCATCAGTATGCATATGTTACACAAATACGTATTTCTTGCCCCATGAGCCCTGTCAGCTTGGTCTTGACCTGGAGGAATATTTGAATGATATAACCAGCTGGATGCATCAGAACTATCTTGTGCACAAGCCAGGGAAGTCTGATGTGATGCTGATGGCGAGGGCAGCTGATATGAGGATGCCCACTCCTCCCTCAAGGCTCTGCATGTTGAAGGGGTCTGGATAGAGGTTATGGCACAGATAAGGAACCCGGGCATCGTTTCCCACTTTGTTCTGTCCATGAAAACGGAGGTATCAGACGTGGTTCAAAAATACTTTCTGCACAATCTGTGTAAGTTACGCCCATACTTATACCAGGCTGACATTGCCATGGCAACCCATGCCCTGGTGACCACTAGGCTTGATTTTTGTAATTCTCTCTTATATGGGCTTCCAGAAGCACTACTTCATCATTTGCAGCTTGTTCAGAATGAGGTAGCACAGCTGCTTACTGGTTTCAGAAGCCATGATCATATTATGCCCTCCCTGTGTTCTATGCATTGGCTACTGGTAGAATGGTGGACTGAATTTAAAATTCTGCTGCTGGTTTTTAAGACCCTGAATGGCATTGGCCCTAGCTATATTTGAGACCTATTCCTGGACCCTCACTCTACTAGCTAGCTACGCTCAGATGCCACCAGCTGTTTGGGGATCCCACCATTGTGCCGTACAGTGGCAGGCAATTGAGCCTTTGCTGTGGAAAGGGCCCCTCAGTGTGGAGATTATATATATATATATATATAACTCCAGAAGCCTCTCCCATTCTTCCATTACAAGATTTAAAAAAACTCCCTATCCTTAAATAGATCAAAATTTGAAGAATTTCTGTCAATAGCTTGCAAGCGCACATTGCCACATTATGAACCTAATCCACATGCTGTTCCATTGGTTTTAAACTAGAAAACTCCAGCAGAAAGAGTCATCGACAGATCAAATAGCATAACATTTCCTCACATCAAGGCTAGTCACTATAGCTTTAGAAGCTTACAGCCATAAATCCCTGGATTTTGGGGACTCTTCTAATTGTCAGTTCTAATCCTGAGACTAATCCTCTCATCTTTATTCAGGCAAAATTGCCATTGGACTCAATAAGAATTTTGACTGAACAAAGTCAGAAGAATCAGGCCTGGCAGTTTTCAAGTACATTTCTAGACATTTTTGTTGTCAAGAGACCCCTGAAAAGGTCGACTAGTCATTTTTTAAAGTGAACCCACAGACTTATGTACCTCATCTTGGACACTGCATGCCAAAATATACTAGTGAGCACTGGACAGTCATCTGTTCTTTGATCCATGATGCAGAGCTCCATGTAATGTAAATATTCTCTACTGGTTACACATGTCAAAGTTCTACGAAAGAGTCAAAGACACTTCCAAACTAGCAGCTCACTCTGGAATGTATGAAAAGCATGGCAAAAATGGTGGGCATCTTATATATTCTTTCTTGCTGACCTGGAGAGAGGCCACTAGTATGAAGTCATGGGAAGAATTTGGCTGGGGATTGTGGGGACTAAGATCCCTTAAGCTCCCTAGTCTGCTGCAGCTGAGGGCATTTTTAGAAGAGACATAGCCCCAGAAGAGTACAGCAAAATATGCAAATTATCTGAGTGTAACACTGCTCCTGTGAGTCCTCCACAAAAACTCCCAGATTAGTAAAACCTTGATAGGGGAGGTTTTACTAAACTGCATTTAAAATTCCCAGAGTCTCCTCAGCTACCCCAACAAACAGCTGATGGGGGTAGGTGCCAGACCCTTGCATGCTCTCCCCAGCTGCCCCAACAAACAGCTGATGGGGACAGTGTGCACACTTTCCCTGGCCTCATCAGGGCAGATGGGGAGAGTGCACACACTGGTCTGAGCTCCCCGGCCCCATCAGCTGTTTGTTGGGGAAGCTGGAGAGAGCATACAATGCTCTGGACCTCCTGCCCCTCCATCATTGTCATGTGAGAAGGCTGCTCATTTAAAAGTCTGCCCCCTATCTCATGCATTGGGGTGGGGGAAGTAGGAGTTTTTTAACCTGAAAATTCCCTCACTAATGTAAAAACTAGGGTTGGGAAACCGGTACAATCCGGTATCCGATAATGCCGGTATCGGGCGTACCGGCATTATCGGATTCGGCCCCGGTAATCCGGTACCGGCACCGGATTTCAGTGTTTCGGTTTTTTTGCATTGCAGCCATTTTTAAATGGCTGCAATGTAAAAAAACATTAAAGCCCCAGCCAAACTGTTTTAAAAAAAAAAAAACCTCCCCGAGTCCAGGCTACGCGGGTGGAAGGGGGGACACCCCCCACCCACCCTGCCCAGCCTGGCTTTTTGTTGTAAAAAAGATAGAACAGCAACAGAGTGAGACCCCGAGGCGAGCCCCCCCCCCGCACCAGCGGCCGCGGCGTCCCCGCAGCCGCAGGTAAGTATGACCCGATCCCTGGGGGGGGGGGGGGTGTTTAACACCCCCACCCCCCCCAGGGATCACCCCTACAGCGCGCTTGCCGCTTACCTTGGGGAGCTCCGGCGGCGGCGGGCGGCCCGGCGGCTTCAGCGCCGGCTGTGGCTGCCGGCTTCAGGACGTTCTAGGCCTTCCGGTGAAACCCGGAAGTGCACCGGAAGGCCTACAGCGTCCTGACGCCGGCAGCCACAGCCGGCGCTGAAGCCGCCGGGCCGCCCGCCGCCGCCGGAGCTCCCCAAGGTAAGCGGCAAGCGCGCTGTAGGGGTGATCCCTGGGGGGGGTGGGGGTGTTAAACACCCCCACCCCCCCCAGGGATCGGGTCATACTTACCTGCGGCTGCGGGGACGCCGCGGCCGCTGGTGCTGGGGGGGGGGCTCGCCTCGGGGTCTCACTCTGTTGCTGTTCTATCTTTTTTACAACAAAAAGCCAGGCTGGGCAGGGTGGGTGGGGGGTGTCCCCCCTTCCACCCGCGCAGCCTGGGAGGGGGAGGGAATTTATTTTAATTTATTGCATTGGTTTCAATGGGGACACAGCGCCCCATCGAAACCAATGCAATAAATCCGGCACCGGTATACCGGATTTAATCCGGGAATCCGGTTTTTGTGAAACCGGTAACCGGTAAATCCGGTAGCCGGTAATGGGCCCGGGGTCCCGCCACTAGTAAAAACATCCTGAGTTCGTTAGTACTACTGTTAACCTGAGATTTTCCCAGGAATTAGCTTCACCATGGGGTCAGGGATTTTTGTAGGAAAGTTTAAGTTTCCTTACCAAAAAGTCACAATACACAGGTATTATGACTAAAATACTACAATATATTGCCCTGCTAAAATGGCTTACACACTAATATAAAAGCAATATGGAAGCACGCAAAAAAGGTTATTGATTATAAAGATATATATTCTTGGAAAATATATCTTACGACACAGATATCTCAGGTCCCACAAACGTTGTTCAGAGTCTGTGGGGTCCTGCTGAGGAAGATAAGATGTTAACTTGCTGCTATGCTGGAGACTTGTTAAGAATTAAAGTAAAAATAGTAAAAATAAAAGATAGAAAAGATAAAGAAAAATATAAAACAAAATTTGTACAGAGGTTGAGGAATGGCCTCAACAGTCAAGGAGCGTGCAAGCTTTGAAAAGGGAAAGACAAAGACAGAGAAGCACTTGGGGGAATGTTGTTCACCCGACAGTTAAAAATGGAAAAGAAACAGGTTTATCTAAGACCAATATAGTGCTTCCCTAAAAGAAAAGTAAAGTCTGCACTTAGAGACAAAACCTGAAAGAAAAATAAGAATTGCCCTTGAAAAACGGATTAAGAAGTCGGCACAACAAGCGTCCCTGGCCAGGGTACAAAAGGGGACCCGAGCAACAGGGAGGGACCTGCCTTGGAGGGCTCTGAGACCGACATAGAGGGTAAGCGAGTGGGTGGGATGGGAAATGGACCAGAGGGAACAGTCCAAGGGAGGGAAGGGGGCATACCAGGCACTGGGCCATCCCCAGCAGCCCCTGACCTCAGAAAGGTGGCACCAGGGCCGCTGGGGGACACCAAACTCCCACTTCCATCCACCGCGTCCCATACCTTCACAGGTCACACCACACCCCGGCACAAGCACGTGAGGGGGGATGGCGACGAGCAACCCCATGAGCAGCCAGAGGTCCCAGGTGAGGCAACTCGACAAGCGGGGGGAGGGGGGGGCGGGGGACCTGGCCCGAGTGGTGAGGGGGGCAGGTGCTGGGGAATGCCAGGGGAGGGTATCAGCTGGCCAACAGAAGGGGGGCCACAGGACGCACCAGCCGCGGCACAGGATGGGGGCCGGGTGATTGGGACGCCTAACCAACACCTACTGTACACCCCAACAGGGCGACCTGCCAGGACCCAGAAAGGCACCCCCGTGCCCCCGGCTCAGCGGATGAGGGATCACCGAGCTAGGGTACGGCGCCGGAGGGAGGATCAGGTGGAGAACATTGTCCGCAGCACAACCATGCAGGGCGAGAGGATGATAGCGGCCATCGACCGCATAGAGGCAGCCATCGAAAGGGCCGTGCAGCAAGTGGAGGCAAGGGACCTGAGGCTGCAGGAGGAGGTGCGCCTCGAACCAAGGCAGGAGCTCCGGGAGCATAGCAGGCAGGTGGAGGTGTTCGGGTGGCTGGAACAGGCCATTGACCGGATGGTGAGAGAGCACTCTGCCAAAATGGACTGGTCACATGACATTGGCACCTTGCTTCTCCTGCACACAGGGACCATGATGTCCTGCACACAGGGGCCTATGTGATGGCAGCCGCCCCACCAGGCAACCTGCCTGCCCCGACCCCAATGCCGGGCCCCTCGGCGTCCCCCACCACCTCTGCCACTGCCCCAGTCGCCGGCACGCCTTCTGGGGCTGTGCATCTGCCTACTGGTCCCTTTAGGCCTCTGGAGGGAGCAGCTGGCCTCTTGCCCTGGGTCCGCCCACCCTCCCAACAATGCCTGCCCCTCAGGACACCGAGGCCTCCCAGGACACTGTTGGGGGCACTGACAGTGGGGGTGGGGAGGGGAGCTCCCGGTGCTCCATGGTGCCCACAGGGCAGTCAAGAGGGAGGCCCTGGAGACATGCAGGTCATGGGGAAATGGGCGGAAGGGGCAGAAGGGGGCGAGCTGCCTGGGGGGGACACAGCACGGGGAGGTGGGTGATGGTGGTGGTGGTGGGGAGGCACCTGTAAGTGGTGGTCTCAATAAATGTTTAGGCACTACAGTTGCTTCCGTGGTTATATTCAGGGGCCTGGGGCTGGGGGTGGGGGGCCCCGAAGGCCCTCTTGACCACGGTCCTGCTTGCACACAGGCGGGTATTGTAGAGCGCCTCCACCGGGTTCCTGGAGACCGGGTACGCCTTCATCAGCCACCAGGTGAGTGGATAGGCCGGGTCCTCCAGGATGCAGGTGGGCATTAGCACCCCCTTGATCCGGGTCATCCTCATGTCCGCGAAGTCCCCGTGGTATATCTGGGCATAGAGGGGAGAGATGGTCATGATCTGGGCATCGTGACTGTGCCTGGAGTGGCCCGTGTAGATGTCTATGAACCATGCCCGGTGGTCCATGACTGCCTACAGCTGCAGGAAGTGGTACCTGTGTCGGTTGATGTATTCCGTGGCCTCCCCATTTGATGGACGAAGGATCTCGATGTGGGTACTGTCCACGGAGCCCATGCAGTTGGGGAATCCTCCAGTTGTGAAGTCAGCCATCATGGTCTCCTGGTCCACCAGCTGGATTTCTCAGTCCAGGAGCACTCCCTCCACCGCCTCGCAGACATCCTGCAGGATCCCAGAGACAGTGCTCACCCTGACACCAAAGTGCTGCGAGACAGACTGGCAAGAGTCGGGCATTGCTAGGACCCAGACTCCGATGGCCACCCACTGGACCATGGGGATGGGAACCCACATGGGTGTGTGCTGCTGCTCCAGCCAGGGCGTTAACAGATCCATGAGGTGCAGGAGGATGCGCCTGTCCATCCGAAAGTGCGCTCTCCAGGTGGCCTCATCCGAGTTTGCCAGCGCCCGGGCCCATCACCCCTGTGCCTGTTCCATGACCCATACTCGCCAGTCAATGGGCATAGCGAGCAGGGCTGCACACCCCATGGTCTCCCTCCACCACTGGAGCCGGCTGGCTGCCTCGCAGAGGGCAGCAGCCTGCTCCTGGGCATGGAGGAGAGCCTGTCAAGCCACCTCAGTTACCCACTGGGCCCTGATCTGGGTTAGGGAGCACCTGCAGCCATGGTGGGCTCTCCGGGCTCTAGCAGCACTCCTGGCCATGCACACCTGCAGCCGGCGCCCAGGTGCACCTCTGCAGTCTGGATGCACAGGAAGTCTGTGTGTGAGCAGTACCACTCAGCACAGACTGCTAGGTGCATCCCAAAAACGTCCAGCCATCCCAGCTCCATGGTGATCTGTGCCCCGGGTGGGTTGCAGTCACACCTGCTTTAGACTGTGCCTTGTGTTCTCCCCCCCAGGTCGTGACCAGGCAACCGTGGGAGGGCGAGTCGCCCTGGGCGCCCCCCCCCGGGTTGCTGGGCTGGCTCCTGCAGGGCGAGTGGAGTGGGAGGCAGCGGGTACACCATTGCGAACACCTGCGGTCCCTTCACGGGGTCTGGCACATGGTCCAGCCTGTGCCTGGGCATGCAGACAGCAGCTGCATTCCTGCTGTCATCACCTCCCACCTCTCTGTGTTGGCTGCCTGTTGTCCTCGCCGCCTTGATTAGTGTGTAGGCTGTCCCGTATGTGTGCTTGGTTCCAGCAGCTGTGCTGGGTCCGCACCCCATGCCTTGCTCGTTAGTGGTGCCATGTTGTGGCCTGTGGCCTTATCACTTGGCTTTGGAGCTCCCCTGCTTCCCCTCCCATCCCTCCAGGGCTTGTGGGGGCCCCCTTTCCTAGCAGTTAGTCTCAGGCACTGCCTGGACCATGGCTGGTAGTGCTTCCCCAGGGCTCGTGGGCCCACCTGCCCCTGGGGCCCACTATAGCTGGACCTTCCATGAGACCATGGCCCTGTGTGACCTGTGGCATTCCCTGGCTGTGCAATTGCTACTGAGCTGTCCAGACAACCTCACAGGTGCCTATGCAAGCCTGAGCTCCGGATTGCACTACTTTGGCTATGAGGCGTGTGCCTGGGATTGCCGGCTGAATTCGGAGACGCTGGGCCTCTGTCCCTTTTCCGATGGGCGCATCCCAGAGATGAGGTGCTCACATGTGGGGTGGTCTGCGGCGGATACCATGTCTTCCCTCTCTGTGTGCAGCCTGGCCACCTACATGGCCTGTCTTGCAGAGGGGGCCCCTGCCCTGGCTGTGTCCTTCTTTGGCTATGTTCACGGCGCCCCTGGGTACCAGTGTTTGCGTGGGGTGGTCTATCACTGGCTGTTGGAGTTGGTCACCTTCCGTGGCCCCCAGCTGCTGACTATGGCTTGTCAGAGCCCACCAGGGCGTAGCTGGCAGCACTGGCTGGTGTGTGGTCCTGATCTGATGTGCAGGTGGGGCTCGCCATGCAGGATCCCTTTGAGGCTTACTATCTGGTTTCCCACCACATGTCTGCACTGGGATACCAGTGGGGCATGCTTCAGTGGCCCCACTTCATGCGCTTGGCAAACCACCTGGCCCTGGGCCCCTTCGTGACCCCCTGCAGCTGGCTGTGAGGCCCCCTGTGTCTTCTGGACCCTGGATGCTGCCCCACTTTGGGCTCCCACCTCTGCCCCACCACCGAGGGTTGCTGCCCGCTCCCTCCCTGATGTCCCTGGCTCGCTGTTGTGCTATCTGGTTCCTTGGGTTCCACTGCCTCTGCCTACAGCCGGACCAACCCGCCCCCCCAAGAGGATGTCAGGAGGTGCAGCCCAGGGGTCCCCTCCACAGTCCCCCCCCGTCCACCTCTGCAACTTGTGTTCCCCTCTGTGGCTGTCTTCTCCTGTGGCTGTGTCCTGATCACCAAGCCAGCTCCCAGCACTCTGGGTGCTGATGTCCTTCATAGTCTGTCCTTGGTGCCTCCTGTGCCCATGGCACCCCCATGAGTGACTCTGTGACCATGGGGTTCTGGGGCCCCTGGACTGCACCTCCTGACATCCTCTTGGGGGGGGCGGGTTGGTCCGGCTGTTCTGCTCCTTGGCTCTGGCTCGCCTCCATCCCATCCATTGCACCCTCTCCGGTACATGGGGTTCCTGATAGCCTCCTGAACCTTTCCCGGGCCACTCCCTGTTCCGTGTGGTCTCCCCCTGTGCCTGTGCTCTGCCCCTGGGGAGTCCCCCCCATTTTGGGACTGCCAGTGTAGCTGTGGGGGTGCCCGTGCAGGCTGTGCTGTTGTGTGGGTTCTGGATGCCATTCCCCATGTCCTGCCCTGCCCCTGGGCCGGTTCCCTCCCTCCTCCCTTTTCCCATTGTGCTCTTTGTGTTTTGTCTGTCCTGCTGTGTCCCCCCTTCCCTGCCTTTTCCGTCTGGGTGTGTGTTTGTGTTGTGTGTTCCACTGTGACCTTGTTGTCTCTGTGCCTGTTCTCTGTACCACCTCAGCAGCTCTTCTCTCTCCTCTCCCTCCCTTCCCGTTTCCCTTGTTTGGGCGTTCCCTTTAGGTGTGTTTGGCTTCCTTTGCCCTCAACTGGCCATGTCTGGCTCCCGCCCCTCCCCAGTGCCTTCTGGGTGTTTTGATCATGACCAGGAATTGGTGTCATGTCTGTTGCACAGCCCCAGGCTGTGGTCAGTCTGTCCAATTCCCTGTCATGGTCCCGCTCCCGTCACATGTGTTCGGGGCCTTCGTGGACCACGGGGGGTGGTTGGACGGCTCTCCACTGCTGGGAATCCACTGTGGTGAATTGGGACTGCCTAACGTCTGAAATCACCCAAAGGGTGAAAACAGACATGACGCTAACCATCCTTTAACCACCCTTGGTGGTTATTTTTGCATGTTGCAGGGCTGTATTGGTGCCCTATGCAGCCCTGAAACATGCATAAATGACCACCAAGGGTGGTTAAAGGGTGGTTAGCATCATGTCTGTTTTCACATAATGTCTTGCCAGTCTTATAGGATTTCTGAAAGTCTTGCAATATGGCTGCCATATGTTCCTCCAATTGTAGGCAAACAGGTCAGGGGTCCACCAATTAGAATAAAGTTGACCTCTTGTCAAGTGATGATGCTAAAGAAAGATATTACTAGTTTCCATGTTTCCACAGCAGTATCTTCTTCTTGGTTATTTTGACTTTACCCCTCCTTAATTCTATGAACCAAGACCATAGTAAACTTTTACCGGTACTGATCGTTGTCCCACTTCAATAGAATTTATTAACTCAACAGAGCTTCCTGAAACCCAATCAAGTCTATTAGTCTCACTAAAGTTTTATTAAATTTTATTAATTCTACATAATTTTATATAGGGATTCTTTTTAGGAAGTTGTTGAAGAACAGATGTTACTTATTCCTCTAAATGGTTTATTTAGGTATAATTTGGGGCCAAAATTTATGTTGAAATAAACTTTAATTCACTAATTAATTACATTATTCTTAATGTCTTTAGTCTCGAATTTCTCCCCTAGATTTCTTAATTTCTCCCCTAAATTAGTCTCTAATTTCTCCTCTATATTTCCTAATCAATACATAATTCTTTCATTAAAATACCTTAAAATCATTTGGAATGTACATTGGGAAATATGTTGATTAATACTACTCCAACTGACAACCTTTAAAACCCTTATTTAGTTAACAAATTAAATGTAATTTAGCATTTGAGATATGACTGAAACAGTAAAACACCTTTTTGGCATTGGCAGTGTTTCTCTATTATCAATATTATGGCTTCAGGGGAACTACGCATGTGCAAAGCTAAGTATCTGGGTGGCGCGTGAGCTCCCTTCAACCCGGTAGCAATCCGGCCTAATAAATAATTATTGCAACCGGCCAAATTTAAATGCCTGCAGAGATGTCACAGAGGAACAGAGGGGAGAGGAAAAAATCCTCTAAAGAAACCGCGCTAGAAAAATATTGCCGCCTGAGACCGTCTGAGTGTGAGGATAATGAGGGTGCAGTAGGCTCGACTCCCAAAATGGCGGAGGCAGAGGACGAAGCAAGTACGCAGGAAGAAGAAGAAGCAGGGGACTGGTCAGTGGTGGAACTGATAATGGATATGAAAAAAGAACTAAAATCTGAAATAATCAAACTGCGCGGGGCAGTGGATGCAGGGAACAAAAAACTGGAGGTGATGGCAAAAAGTCTTGATATGGTGGAGGATAGGGTCTCCTCCATAGAGGATCAGGCTGTTAACACTGAGGAACAGATTACAAAACTACAGGAAACAGCAGCCTTTTTGATGCAGAAAATGGAGGCCCTTGAAAATAGATCCAGAAGCGACAATCTCAGGCTAGTGGGGTTTCCAGAGGACTGTGAAAAGGAAAATGTAAAAGAGCTGTTCTGGAGATTTCTTCAGGAGCAGTTTCCAGATGAGAACCATCTCCACACCCCTGAAATAGTGAGGGCGCATAGAACAGGCAGACCTCTGAGTAAAAACTTTCCGAGACCTTCCACCATCCTAGTCAAACTAGCCAGATTTCAAGTAAAGGAGGAGATCTTGAGGAAGGTCAGGCAAAAAAAAAAAAGAACTTTAACAACAACATTATAAGAATTTTTCCTGACTATGCAGCAGAAACTATGGCTAAGCAGAGGAAATGGGGCAAGTACTTCACAGTGCTGCATGAGAGAGGGCTGAAGCCCATGTTGAAATTCCCCGCAAAGATGACAATATCTTTAAATGGAAAAATCAAAGTGTTTATGGAAACAGAGGAGCTGGAGGCATTCCTGCATCTGACTCTGGTCGAGGCCTTGAGTAGCTAAATAATAGATGCCAACAGATTTCTGCTGATTGACTGAAAAGAGCATCAGTTGGACAAGGGTTGCAAAATATTTTAAAGTACTTACAAACTGTGTGATGGCTTGAGATTTAAGGGAGAGAGAGCCTGAGAGAGATGGCAGGCTCACTATGGAACTTAACATAGGGTTGGGGGGAAGCAGCGCAAAGGGTCTTTCCTGATGCAAGGGAAGTGCCAAAATCCCAGTGTGCTCCCACTTTTGGGGGGAGGTAGGGGATTTGTATTCTATTAATGATTTGGTTGCTTATCAAGGGTTGTGTTATGTTACAGGGGGGTGAGGGGGTCAACAGCCTCGCAGTTGGGGGTTCGAGGCTAGTGAGCAAAACTACTAGGTGGTTAAAGAAACACAGGATGGTTAAGACCTACTTATGTAAGAGACAGAATAAGGGGCAAGGTAGCTATGAGCAGGGCCCCGATTCTTCCGCGGAATTTTTTTTAAAATTCCGCGGGAGTCAGGGGCCAATTCTGCGCCTCGGCGCGATTTACCATGCGGGGGGGGGCTTGGTTTGCCTCCTCCTCCCCCCGCACTGGTAAACCCTCAGGGCCTCCCCTCCCCAGCTGCCGGGGCTTGCCCTCCCCAGCTGCTGGGGCGTGCTTGA
>QEPC01015544.1:1853034-1876365 GCA_003113815.1 Sphenodon punctatus
GCTCCAAACACAAACCAATTGCAATTTTTCAGGAAGATTGTTCCTATAATATTGGACAATAGCAAGGGCACCCTTATCATTCAGGGGGATCTAAATACTTCCCTCACCGGTTTGGATATATCTAAGAAAAATCCTATCACTAAACAGCAGTCAAAAATAGCAGAATTATTTGAAACACAGGGAATAACGGATGTATGGAGGCATCTGAATAAAAATAGCAGGGAATATACATTTTATTCATATATTCATAATAGCTACTCTAAAATAGACCACGTATTAATGAATAACCAAGATATAGGGAAATGTAAATCATCCTTGATAACCCCTTTAGTCTTCACAGATCACCATGCAATTATCTCAGAACATAGTTGGAATGATACAGCGGGTGAGCGGGAATATACCTGGTCCCTAGACAGAGGGATGCTGAAAAATGAGGAAGTGCAAAAAAATGTTGAGCAAGAGATTAAGGATTATATAGAGTTCAATCAGGGGTTGGTGGAGTCAACCTCCATTTTTTGGGAGGCTGCCAAAGCAACTATTAGGGGGAAATTAATAGCCCTGGGCTCACATATGAGGAAAACTAAAAAGGGAAGCGGTCCAGGAGACCTATGCAGAGCTTAAGAAATTTGAAGTCATAAATAAACAAGCACCATCCAAATTGATCCAGATCCGGATTAATAAAGTAAAAGAAAGAATTAATACTATAGAACTAAATAAGGTCCAAGCACAACTGAAGTGTATCAAATTTTACTATTTCAGTAACAGCAATAGAGCAGGTAAAGCACTGGTGCATTTAACTAAAGTCCAACAACAAAAAGCTGCAATTACAACTATTTTAAAAGATGATGGAACGCGGCTGACAGACCAGGGCCAGATTCAGGAGGAATTTCTTGAGCATTATCGGAAGGTATACACCTCATCTGAACCAGATTCTGGGGAAATTAGGGAATTCTTAAATAGCATCGACATACCCAAGTTAAATGATGATCAGCAGGCCTTTATGAACACTTTGATTTCTCAGATGGAAGTGGAAGCTGCGATAAAGGGTATGCAAAACAACAAGGCAAATGGGCCGGATGGATTTCCTGCTAAGTTTTATAAGGCCTTTTCTAAACTACTTAGTCGGCATCTTACCAAACTATTTAATGAAGTGTTGGAAACAGGGGTGATGCCTCCTTCATTCTATGAAGCTCAAATAGCCTTGATCCTAAAACCCAGCAGACCAAACACTAAATGCAGCAGCTACAGACCCATCTCACTGTTAAACAATGATTTTAAAATATTCGCCTTAAGGCAGTAGCAGGGGAGATTATCCACGTAAATCAGGCAGGCTTTATACCAAGAAGACAAGGAGCTGACAATATTAGGAAAGCAGTTAATTTAATTTATGCACAGCAATATATCAAGAGTGCAGACCAGCCCGCGATGATTATTGCGGCGGATGCTGAAAAGGCCTTTGATTTTTTAGAACACCAATATTTGTTTGCGATGTTGAGTAAAGTAGGCCTGTCGGGCAATTTTCTTAATTGGGTTAAGGCTATCTATGCACAGCCGAGGTCTAAACTAAAAATAAATGGGCACAATACAACAGCTTTCAATGTTGGGAGGGGAACGCGACAGGGCTGCCCTTTATCACCATTATTGTTTGACATTGCCTTGGAGGGCCTGGCAGCAGCAATACCCAAATACAAGGCATGAGGATAGGAGGCCTAGAATATAAATTAGCCCTATTTGCGGATGATCTGATCCTGTTTATTGATAACCCCCTGAGATCTATCCCGCCCCCCCCCCGTTAAAGGTGATAGAAAGGTTTGGGAGTGTAGCAGGATACAAAATTAATAATGATAGATCTCAGGCCTTTATTTACGCCCCAATGGAAAAGGAGAAGAAATTAATAAAAGCAGCTGCGCCCTTCCCAGAAAGCCCTAAGAGCATTAAATACCTGGGAATTACCTTGACGAAGGATTGTAAGGACCTATATGAAGCTAATTTCCCCCAGATAATGGAACAAATTTGAAGGGAATTTTCCAGTTGGCAAAACTTAACGTGCTCCTGGATGGGAAGGATTAACCTTTATAAAACGGTAGCTTTACCCAAATTAATATATAAATTTATGGCCCGCCCGATAAATCTGCCAAAGAAGTTCTTCAAACAAATGGATAGGTTGATAAGTGAATTGGTCTGGAGGGGGAGAAAGCCTAGGTTGAAGAAAGAGACCATGCTTCAACTTAAGGAGAAAGGGGGTCTTGATATGTCGGATGTTAGATTATATTATAAAGCAGCTGTATTATCAATGATACAACAGTGGTACCACTGCCCCAAATCTCCAGAGTGGCCTATGATAGACCAAAGCCTATTGCAAGTCCAATCTATAAAGGATGTATTGGTGGATGAGGGAGTAGTCCCCTCAAAAATTAGGCAAGAGCACCCATTTGTGAATCCAGTGCTAATTGCCTGGAGAGGAATACAGAGAAAACTTGGTGATAGGGTGCAGGCCTCTCCATTTTCGCCAATTATGAGGATGGCGGTCAGGGAACGCAATATTGCTCCTAAACTAGTGAAACAGCTGACAAATAAGGGCATCAGTAAGGTGTGTCAACTGTTTAGGAGTGGTAAATCTTTATCTATAAGGGATCTGGAGCAAGTGATACAAGGTAAAATTATAACCTTTCAATATCTACAACTAAAAAGTGTTTTTATGGAACCAGGCCTAACAGAAAGCTTCGGCAGGGTGCCAAAAGGGATTGAAAATATACTGTTCAACTTAACAGGGACAAAAGGTAAACTATCTGGGATCTATAAGGAACTCAAGTCCTTCTTGTATAATATAAAGCAACCATACATAAATAAATGGGAAAAGGAGCTAAAAAGACCCTTTGCAGTCTTTTTAGTGTTGGTAGATGAGTTGGTACAGATGTGGAGACATATGCATGCTTGTGCGTCTGCGATGGAAGTAAAGGAGACACAATTAAAAGCAACTACTAGGTTTTACATAACCCCATAGCATCTAAAATATGGCACCCGGCCGGGAAAAGGGCTATGTTGGAAGGGCTGTGGACAGCAGGGCACCTTAAAGCACTATTTATGGGATTGTAGTTATGTGATGAGTTTCTGGAACCAGAGTTGGATGTTTCTTAAAAAGGTAAATGGGATGGTGGTACCCTTTAAATTTGAAATAGCTATCTTGGGCATATACCCTGACAACAAAACCTTGACGTTGCACCAAGACGCATCAAAAATTTTGTGTTTGGCGGCTGTCAATATAATCGCGAGGCACTGGAAAACTCAAGGTCATCTACCACTTCAGGAATGGATCAGTCGCATTTGGTATCTGTTTACAATGGACAAATTGATGTCTACTATGAAAGGGAAGAAAAAGAACTTAGAAGCGACTTGGTTTAGTATTATTGCGGCGATTGAAAATGAAGAATTCACACAAAATGATAGAACAATTTTATTCGATAGATACCTTTAAATAGTATGTAATACCTAGTAAATGGAATGACGATGTAGGTTAGGACAACCTATGCAATAAGTAACTGCTCTTGTATAATGTTTTAAAGAATCCAATAAAATGAAAACTTAATTAAAATATATATATATATATTACGGCTTCAGCATGAGTTGAAAACATGTTTTTCAACTCATTTAATGTTATGAGAAACTGTTTTGTCCTAAACTTGCAAAAACACCTTGGATCCCAGAAACAAACATGTTATTAGCATCTCTTCTAATTCCTTTGTGCCAATTATTCTAAAAGTCAAACTTGTCTCTCCAATAAAATAGACCCCAATTTAAAGACTGTTATTGCTTAAAACCCAGTTTCCACTAAAGAGTTCACATTATTAATGATATTTTGATACCCCCACCTAATATCAATAGAAACCCATTAAAGCTGACAAGTAGACAATTCAAAGTCACATTATTAACAAAATTAAACTTTAACAGAAGTTCACCATGTGAATAAAGACAAGTATATTCATAAAAGACAATTTCAATAGATGGGGAACAGATCTTAAAAGTTTATGTTGAAGAGAGAGATGAAGAAACCAACATAAGCAAGTAAATTGTTTTTAAAACAACAAACTATAATCAAATGGCAAGTAAGTTATTAAACAGCAAGTAATCAATAATTAACCCTAAATACATATTATAGCCAAACAGGTGAATAGAGCCATATTAGAATCCAGTGTCTATACTGTGAAATACTGCTAGAAGACTTCATTACTCTGCAATTAACATCTAATTTTTTTCAGCCATGTTTACTGCATTCCAAACCTCATAATGTCAAAACAAAATAACTGGAGCAAGGACTTTCATGTAACCCAAAACAAGTTAATATTCAGTGAAAGGCATAGGTCGTAAGAAAGGAATAGAACACAAAGAAAAATGGATTCCATGCCCTAGTCTAAAACATGAACACTTTAAATATATGATGGATTTTATCCAGTTAGGATGGAAAAGTAAATATTAGACCTGGATAGATCCTATAAGGAATTATTCTCTCTCAGCTGGGTACTTCCTGGGCACCCCAGTTAATTCAGGTTGCTTTCAGTAAACACAGGAAACAACATGGCTAAAAGATGTCACCTTTTTTAAAGGCTATGGCTTCTTTTGTCATACCATTGCCCACTTAACAAAATACCCAATACTTGGGGTCAAAGAACCCACCTATATATGTTAAAAGTAAATAGTTTAAAAGCATTGACAGAATTTAACATAGGAACCAATAAGACACGTTTTCTTTCAAAATGTCAGGGTGTACAGCAAACAAATAGATAAGAAAGAACATGTTTAATAAACATCTTTCAACACAGAAATTGTGTGTGTGGGGGGACTGTCAAGACTTCAACTTACTTCTCTTTTAGCAATTCAAGGGCTGAAATGAGCCTACATTTTTCTGGCTACAATTCCTCCCCTTGATACTGGCCTTATGAAGGATGGTCAGTATCACGTATAATCTAGACATTACTGCTGTCTGCAGGGAATAATTTGGTAAATTTGTTTACCCCAAAATATAAATTTTTAAATACAACAAAAAACTTATTTTCTGCTACTTCTGTAACTCCATGCTGGATCCATTCAAAAGACTAGGTTTACTGCTGTGTTACAACCCAAAGGTTACGCCACATTAAATTCCAAATAAAGGGGTCAGCTGAAAAATGTTATTTTGTGACAGGGCGCCTACCAACAAGAAGTCCATTTTGGAGGGCTTTTACTGTTTATGGATTAGGATCTCTAATATATCTTAAGTCATTTTATACATTACCGCCCAAGATCAGAGTATAAATTTTTCTTGTCAGCAGATACCCTTGCCCATGATATATATGGGTAGTGCTGCCACAATGGCAGCAAAATTAACAGTAGGCCTAACCCAACAACAAAGGAAGATCACAATGCCAATGGAACCCAGCTGGAGCACACATGATTAAATTTAGAAACCCCAAGCCATTCTTCTCTAGGGCACTAGCTGTTCCTTCTACTCACCTCCTGCTCCTACACACCCCTACGTCCCTTTTCTATACATAACTCCCCATCCCACCTGCAAGCCACCTTGTCCCCACTCATCCATGCAATAGGGATGTGAGAACGCGGTTTGGCCATTTAGTGTTCAGACCGAACTAGGCCCGTTCGGATGACTGAACTGAATGACCAAACCGAACTTGAAGCGACCCAACTGAACTCGATCCAAACCTGAAAATGACCAAACAGTTCGGTATTATTTGGATGAGTTCGGTCTTGTTCGGGCAGGAAAAACATGACTGACAGACCCGGGGGGCGGGGGGAAGCTGAGGAGAAGACTTCCTGGTGCCAGGGGTGGAGAGGCTTGGAGTAATAGCCAGCCTGCTCAATCACCATCCCTTTTTTCCTCAGACCACTGGCTTCGCAGTCTGCGATTGGCATGGGGCTAGGCTGCACAGAGCCAATGGGGCTTGGGGTAAGGCAGGTGCAGCAAGTAACAAAAGTCATTGCCCTTCCCCCTTCCAATTCCTTCTGAGCTAGCCACTGATCCTGTCAGCAGGCGTTTTCAGAAGTATCCCTCTCCCAGAAGTTTGTGTTCCTCCCAATCCATTGCCATCCTCCTCCTATTTCACCTATTTCTACACATTTACCTCCATAGTTTCATTTATTTAGATTAGATTAGATAGATTTAAGTGGTGTTTTTATTTTTTACCCCTCCCTGTGTTCTTTCTCCCTCCCCTCCATTGAATCCTTCCCTCCTCCCTGTATATATTCCATCCCTGATTCCCTTCCCCCCAGTGTGGACACTGAATAAAACCGACAGTAGCATGATTCCACTATATACAACTCTGGTATGACTGTACCTTGAGTATTGTGTGCAGTTCTGGTTGCCCCATCTCAAAAAAGATATAGTAGAACTAGAAAAGGTACAGAGAAGGGTAAGAAAAATGATAAAGAGTATGGAACGACTCCCTTATGAAGAGATACTGGATAGGTTGGGGCTCTTCAGCCTGGAGAAGAGACGACTGAGAGAGAATACGATAGAAGTTTATAAAATCATGACTAGTGTGGGTCAAGTTAAAAGGGAATGGTTATTTACCTTCTCAAATAGTACTCCATGAAACTAACAGGTAACAGATTTAAAACAAACAAAAAATAAAGTATTTTTTTCACTCAATGAACAATTAAGTTTATTCATTTATTTATTTATTTCAACATTTTTATACCCCGTCCTATCCTGACCAAGCAGCTCAGGGTGGCTCACAATTTCATAAAAACACCATTACAACAATAAAAAAATAAAACACAATAGTAAAATACAATTTAAACACCCAATGGAGCCAAGAAACATAACCCCTCCCCCTCAACCCTCCACCCATACACCCTACCCCCATCCCTCACCAAAGGTCAGGAGGAACAGCCAGGTTTTACATTGGCATTGAAACACAGGGAGGTCTGGGGCTATCTGGGCCTCCACCAGAAGGGAGTTCCACAGCCATGGTGTGGCCACTGAGAACATCATTTCCATTGTTGCCCCCCAAAATACCTGGGGGACCTCCAGGAGGGTGCCCCCTGATGGCTGCAGGGGCCGATCCAGACCCCTGGGAGTGAGACGATCTCACAGGTAGGCAGGGCCCAGACTGTGTAGGGCTTTATAGGTCAATACCAACACCATGAATCAGGTCCGGAAGACTATTGGCAGTCAGTGCAGAGAGCAGAGGACCGGTGTTATGTGCTCTTGGCTATCCGTCCCAGTAAGGAGACAGGCTGCCGCATTCTACACCAGGTGCAGTCTCTGAGCAATCACCATGGGTAGTCCCATGTAGAGTGCGTTACAATAGTCAAGTCTTGAGGTAATGAATGCATGGATGAGGGTAGCCAGGTCTGAATTGAAAACATACGGCCAAAGCGGACGCACCAGATGTAATTGGTGAAATGCGCCCCTCACCACAGCATCTACCTGGACATCCAGGCAGAGCCAGGGATCGAGGAACACGCCCAGAATACAGACCTGAGAGATGAGGGTGGGACACACCCCATCAATGACACATCCCATTCCTTCTTTGCCCCTACCCACCAGCATCACCTCCATCTTATCAGGATTCAGCCTCAGATGATTTGTCCTGATCCAATCCCCAACAGTCACTAAACAGACACTGGATAAGCACTGAGACTGGTCAGGCCAGGGTCTGATGAAAATGTATTTATTTATTTATTTATTTATTTATTTGTTTATTTTATTTAAAAATCTTACTACCCCACTCCTCCTGCCACAGGCAGCTCACGGCAGCTCAAAACATGTCCATACAATCAACAACAGTAGAATTAAAAACAACACATAAAAGAAGGATAAAAAAATCCCCCCACCCCCACGTTTACCCACTCCCCCCACCCACTCCCCATCTCCCCCATCAAATGCATGGTGGAACAGCCAGGTCTTACAGCTCCTTCAAAAGGAGGGGAGATCCGGGGCCAACCAGACATCTGACACAAGGGAGTTCCACAGCCAAGGTGCGGCCACCGAGAATGCGCTCCCCTGTGTAGCCCCCTGAAACACTCATGGAAACTCCAGCAGGGTATCCCCGGATGACCACAGGGACTGATCCAGAATCCGAGGGATGAGGCAGTCCCACAGATAGGTAGGGTCTAGGCTGTTTATTTATTTATTTATTTATTTTATTTTATAGATTTATACCCTGCCTCTCCTGCAAAGCAGCCTGGTTTAGGGCTTATAGGCCAAGACCAACACCTTGAATTTGGCCTGGAAAACTATCAGCAGCTTTCGCAGAGAACAGAGCACTGGTGTAATATGCTTCCAGCGGCCCAATTCCACCAGGAGACGGGCCACCGCATTCTGCATCAGCTGCAATTTCCAAGCCATCACCGTGGGTAGCCCCATGTAGAGTGCAATACAATAGTCCAATCTGGAGGTGATGAAAGCATTGATGATAGTGGCCAGGTCTGAGTCTGAAATGTACGGCTGAAGCCATTGCACAAGATGTAATTGGCGAAAGGCACTCCTTGCCACAGTCTCCATCTGGACATCCAGGTGGAGCTGCAAGTCGAGGAGCACCCCCAGACTCTGTACCTGGGAGACTAATGGAGGGCAGACCCCATTAATAACGGGAGCCACCATATCCATCACCTTACCCACCAACATCACCTCCGTCTTGTCAGGATTCAGCTTCAGTTGAATAGCCCTCATCCAGTCTGCCACCATCGACAGACACTAAGTAAGCACAGAGACTGCCGGGCCTGGATCTGTGGAAAAAGAGGGGTAAAGCTGGGTGTCATCAGCATATTGATGACACCGCATGCCAACCCCCCTGATCACATTGCCAAGTGACTGCATATACACGTTGAACAGGACAGGGGACAAAACAGAACCATGCGGGACTCCACATGAGAGGTCTCTGTATGATGAAAAATAATCCACTCGCACCACTCACTGAGTTCTTCCGGTCAGGAATCAGAGGAACCATTCGAGAACAGTCCCGCCCACCCCTACACAATCCCGCAGACATGTTAGCAACATCTCATGATCAACGGTATCAAACACAGCGGACAGATCTAATAGAATCAGCAGGGTCGAACGACCCCGATCCCATTCGCAACATAGATCATCAACCAAAGCCACAAGTGCAGCCTCGGTGCCATACCCCATGTGAAATCCTGATTGAGATGGATCAAGAAAACTGATATGATCAAGATGGCCCTGGAGCTGCCGGGCCACTACCAATTCAATAACCTTCTCTAAAAAGGGAAGGTTAGAGACAGGCCGATAGCTGGCGAGGGAGTCAATGTCAAGTGATGGTTTCTTGAGCAGAGACTGCACCACCGCCTCATTAAGACAGCTTGGCACTCTGCCCTCCTGAAGGGAGGCATTGACCACCCAAGCCAGCAACGGTCCCATTGTCTCCCAGCAGGACTTAACTAACCAGGATGGGCAAGGATCTAATTCACAAGAGGTGGCTCTGACTGCCCCAAGAACATCCACCACATCATCAGGTGTCACTGACTGAAAGCAATCCCATAAAACAAGACCAGGCGGAGCTTCCATAACCTCTAGTTCCCCATATGTAATAAGTGCGGCGTCGAAATCGTGGTGAATACGAGTGATTTTATCCAGAAAATAATCCACAAACATGTCACAGTGTGCAACAGATTATTCCACTCCAAGGTGGAGGGAGGCCAGGCTGACCAGCCCCCATATCACCCAGAAAAGCTCTGCTGGATGGAATTTTGCGGCTGCTATGAGGGCAGCAAAAAATTCCTTTTTTGCTGCCCGCATAGCTATGGCATAGGCTCGTAAACTGGCTCTATGCCTCAATTTGTTGGCTTCAGCACGTGAACGACGCCACTGTTGCTCAAACTGCTGCCCATCTCACTTCAGCAACTGCAATTCCTCAGAAAACCAAGGTCTGCGGAGCTGTCGCCTGAGTAGTGGATGCCTAGGAGCCATCTGATGGATTGCCTCCATCAGAAAGGTATTCCATAACACAACGAGGTTATTGATGAGACGGTCGTCAAGGTCAGAGGGAAACTCCCCCAGAACAATCCAGAACCTTTCCGGTTCCATCAACATCCAGGGGCGAACCATCCAAATTGGTTCTATGCCTCTCCAGGGGCAGATGTGCCCCGGAAGAGAGGCCTGCAGGAGGTAATGACAAGGGCACAGCTGATATCGGCCCCACCAATGGACCCCCCTGCCTCAAGGCCAGTGCAAAACACAAGGTCTAAGGTATGTCCCCCCTGATGCATTGGGTCACTAACCATCTGGGACAGACCCATGGTTGCCATGGCAGCCATGAACTTATGCTACGCACCTCCAAGATCAGCATCAGCATGAATATTGAAGTCCCCCAAGACTATACTCTTCGGGGACCGCAATACCACTGCTGACACCAACTCCGCTAGAGCATGTAAGAAAGCCACCGTGCAGGAAGGCACACAGTATACAAGCAGCACTCCCAAATTGTCCCCTGCCAAATTGAACAACAGATGGAGACCCTCAATACCCAAAATGGATTGCACCGGATACCTCCAAACAGCACAACACTCCTTAAAAATCATGGCTACACTGTTCCCCTTCATTCTTCTGACCATGAATACCCAGCTGGAACAAGGTCAGGCAGAATAGACCCTGACTCAGTGTCCAGCCAGGTTTCCATGATACGTACGAGGTCGGCCGCATTGTCCAGGATCAATTCTTGAACAGTTGTTGCTTTATTCGCTACCGACCTCACATTCAGTAGCATCAACACATGGTCAGGGGCCCTCTGATCCAGAACCACCTGCTCAACTGCCAGTGGGATAATGAGTGGGACAGACAGTAAACATCTATCCCATCTCACAGCTGTCACCCTCCCCTGATAGGGACCATATCTCCCCTGTCCCATCACAACCCCAATTGCTGTGTCACCACCACCACCCCGGCTCTGGCCCCAGCTCCCCTCTGGCTGTCCCGCCCTGCCCAGGGTGAGAATCCCCACCCCTACCCTCATAACCTCCAAAGCCTCCCCCACCCTCTTCCCTAACTCAATCCCTTCTCATTTCCCTCCCAACTTCCCCAACATAAATAATAACCACCCTACAAATGCTCCCACCAAAACCCACTAAAATAAAACAAATAAAAAATGAGAGAGAGAGCTGGGTGTCACCAACATATTGATGACACCAAACCCCAAAACATCTCATGACCTTGTCCAGTGCTGCATATACACATTGAACAGGAGAGGGGACAGAATAGAACCTTGCAGGACTCCACACGTGAGGTCACGAGGGGATGAAAAACAATCCGTTAGCACCACCCGCTGAGTTCTTCATGGAATTTGTGTGGAAGTTGTGGAATTTGTTGCCAGAGGATGTGGTCAAGGCCATTGGTATAGCTGGCTTTAAGAAAGGATCGGATAATTTTCTGGAGGATAGGTCCATTAGCAGCTATTAGCCAGGTAGGTTTGGGGAATGTAACCTCTGACTGTCAGGAGCAGGGAGTGAAAACAGGAATTGTACCCCGTTGTGACCTGTTGGGTACTTCTTCCAAACAACCAAGACTGGCTACTGTTGGAGACAGGATGCTGGGCTCAATGGACCATTGGTCTGACCCAGTATGGCACTTCATATGTTCTTATGTACTTTTAGAACCAAAAGCGTTATGGGACACAGCTGCTAGAACCACATGTGGGAAAGTGGTGGACAATCACAGGGTAATCTCACTTCAGCATACCCAAATGTAACACACAAACTATGCCAAAGAAGTGGCCTAACAGACATTCAAATTAATACATGTAAGCATTGCAAAACATACAGTCAAGGACAGAAGAGGTATTAACAGCAGTAGGTCTAAACAGACGTTATCCTAAACTGAATACCTATTGTTTCAACAGTCAACCTTAAAACCATTTAAGAAAAAACAAACATTTAAACAATTCCATACCCTCCAACATTTGACAGAAAAAAGACATACACATCATGCCAGTTCTAATTTGCATACATTTGCATGTGCTTACAAAACTTTGCAATAGCCCACTGGCTAACTTTGTGTTAGAGCTGGGGGAAAAAGATATGTCTGTGTGAGAGGTGATGTGTACAAATATGTTTGATGGTTCAAGATACAACTTAGTCTGTTAAAATGATAAAACTCTCAAATGTGTGCACTGACCTTGGTACTAAAGTTTTATTTTAAAGTCACTCAGAAGATGAGGTCCCAGTTGGTAGCAGTGACAGTCCATTTCATCTGGCTAAAACAACATCTTTCACAAATACACTCACATTCCTCCTGCCGGGATGTTCTCTTCTTTTTTTCTTTGATAGAGGTGCTTATTCCAAGCTTGTTCAAGTGGAAGAGATGCCACACCTCTCACTCCTCAGCAATCACAGCTCTTTCTCCTGCTGTATTAATGAGGGGTTAATAACTCTCATTGTCTGCTGAACCCGGTACAAAGCTTACACTGTTGGGAGGCTGGTGCAAGATAACAAAACCTGTTAGTGTACTGTCAAAAAGATACTCTTCTGCCCCCACCGTCCCCTACTTGTGAGTCCCCTGCTCCTCTAAATGCCTTTGCCCCTTCTCTCTTGCTGCCCCCCATGCCTGGAATTCCCTCCCTAGATACGTTCGTTCTGGTCTCTCTCTCCCAACTTTCAAGCCCCTCATGAAAACCTACCTCTTCTGTCAGGTTTTCCCTGGCTCATCATCATGAGTGATAAGAATCTCCTCCCTGTAACTAAGGCCCTTTTTACATGGGCGGCATCCACACATGAACACACAGAAATCTGGGTGTTCATGCATGGGTGCCACCCATGTA
Source organism: Sphenodon punctatus (assembly GCA_003113815.1). Taxonomy (NCBI): domain Eukaryota; kingdom Metazoa; phylum Chordata; class Lepidosauria; order Sphenodontia; family Sphenodontidae; genus Sphenodon; species Sphenodon punctatus. Next base: position 1,865,802 of record QEPC01015544.1, read on the forward strand.
AATCCTGCGGCAGGTTGGTGGGGGGATGGGTGTGCATGTGTGTATGTTCCTGGGCACACGCATGCACACCCATCTACACCCATCCCACATGCATGGAGCAACCAGCAACAGTGGTTGCTGCATGCATGTTGATGGGTGGGGGGTGGGTGCCCATCTACACCCTCCCCCAACCCACCACACACGGACTGCAGTGCATTCCCCGCATGTACAGCCTGTGTAAAAAGGGCCATCATTAAGCACGTGCATCTGCAATCTCATAAATGTATCCTTGACTCTCCTGATGTTCACCTGTTCCTTGCGTCTCACCCCCCCCCCTTATATCTCTTATATTGTAAGCCTCTTGGGGTAGGGACCTGTCTATAACCACTGGTTGTACAGTGCCAGATACACTGCTGGTGCTTTATAAATTAATAATAATAATAATAATAATAATAATAATATAATATAAATATTGGAGGGTATGTAATTCTTATGTATTTAAGGGACATACAGACCTTCAATTGGGAAAACACAGTGCACACAGGTCCTTGGATATCAGTCAGTATGGGGGTCTAATGCAGCACACCAGAACTCCCAAATGTGGAAAAATGGGTTTGCCTAAATTCCAATGGTCTTGTGCTCCATAACCATTTATGTCTCCCAGTATGAGTCACTTTAGTGTCAGAAGCATAACAGGGTGTGTGATTGGGCTTGTACAGATGTGGAGGGCAGTCAGGTGAAGCAGGGCAAGAAAAATCTTTGAATGAAGTGCAGTAATAAAGGGGAAAAGAAGCTACTATGAAGCCCGTCTATCTCAGTGCTGATTGTGTTAAGCACTCAAAACTATATTGGTATTTGAACGATGTGTCCTCCATTACACAGTTTAAGTCAGTTTGATAAGCTGGCATTACTAATAATATTATGCTAATCTCCAAGAACATTCTGTGTTCATGAATGTCTGTATCTTTAACAGGAAAACTTATTTTTCACAAAGTATTACTGCTAATGAATTCCCTCAGTTCAAGACACTACCTCTCAAAATCTGTATGGAAAGATGCAGCTAATCTGTTAACTTTTGGAATGAAAACAAAAAATACAAAAATGTAAAATGTAACCTTCAGTATTTTCCATCTGTTTCTCTTTTTAAAAAAATCCATGCATTGTTCAGTGTCTGAAACAGACTCTCCAAATAGACCAATTTGAGCCAACTGATTTACAATTTGCTAATAACATATTTAGAATATTTTTGATTGTGCTGTTTTATCAAAAATCAAAGGTAAAACCTCTTATTGAATGAACATGATGAAATATAAAATTCTGGCATGTTAGTATATAGCTAAAGAGAAGGATTTCATACTTCCAGATGAATGTGATCATCCAAGTGGCCCGGCTGGTTCTATTACATTAATCAATTGAAGTAGATTTTAAAATGCACAAGAAGTGCCAAGTGCACCAGAACATGGAAGAATTGAATTTTGTGGCAGGGATATGAGAATAGATTTAGGATACACTAGGCTGTTTGGGCAAATATTAGTATATACTGAAGCAGATGAATCTAAAATAAAAATTGGGTGGTGAGATTTGGATTCTGACTGACTCAGAGGTTTAGTAACAGGAAATGAATTACTTTATGCTTTTCATTTGAAAGCTTTTTGATAGCCTATATAAGTTGTAGGGATGTGCTAACACCGGGGGGTTCAGTGTTCAGCCCGTTCGGGGTTCACCCCCTGAAACCATTTGGGTTCTGGCTGTTCAGCTCAAATGGGTTTGGAGGGGAGGCGAACCCATTCGGGAGGGACCTGGTTTTCCCTCCCCCCTCCAGGCTGTGCGGGTGGAAATGGTGCTATGGCTCACCTCCCCCGCCCCCCTGCCCAGCCTGGGGATTTTTTTTTTAACCCCCACCCCACCCCAGAGATCAACCTACCTGGTGGTGCCGGGGCTCCGGCCCTGGGTCTGGCAGTGGCAGTGGCAACAGCAGCGGTAGCGTGTCCGCTGGTGGTGGCACTCCAGAGTGCTTCAGGCTGCTACTAGGCCTTCTGGGTAAAACCAGAAGGCCTAGTAGCTGCCTAAAGTGCTCCCGAGCACCACTGCCATCAGACCCGCTGCTGCCGCCATTGTCACTGCCAGACCAAGGGCTGGAGCCCTGGCACCACCAGGTAGATCAATCTCTGGGTCTGGCGGTGGTGGCGGGTCCAGCAGTGGCAGCGGCAGGGGGTCCGGCAGCGGCAGGGGGTCCGGCGGCAGTGACGCTCCGGAGTGCTTCAGGCCACTACTAGACCTTCCAGTTTGACCTGGAAGGCCTAGTAGTGGCCTGAGGTGCTCCAGAGTGCCACCACCGCCGGACCCGCTGCCACCGTCCGCCAATTCCGCTGGGCTTGGGGCCGGAGCCCCAGCACCATCAGGTAGGTTGATCCCTGGGGTGGGGGGGTTAAAAAATATTTCCGCGGCTCAACAGGGTGGGAAGGGGGAGGTGAGCCCCAGCGCCCCTTCCACACACAGCCTGGAGGGGGTAGAGGGTAGGGAAAACCGGGTTCCCCCCTGTCCCCTGCCTGAACAGGTTTGGAACCCAAACTTTGTTCAGTCGGTTCAGGCAGGGGACAGTTCGGATTCGGGGTGTTTGCAAACGGTCCAAACCCCGAACTCCTGAACTGCATTCTCACATCCCTAATAAGTTGGCATCTTGGTCTTGTTCATTGCAAATAGTACTCTGCAAACAGTACTCTGCAACAACTATCACAGTCGAGTTCCATACTGGAAAATTCAAATTGAATTCATGAGCTTCTCTTAGATTTGGTTCCTTTCAAATTAGACTTGTGGTACATTGTTCACCATCGTAACTCCAGCAATGCAGCTGGCAGATTATGAAGCCATAGTCAAGGACCCCACTATTTGGGCTGCCACCAGAATTCTAATGTATTTGTAACTCCCCTCGTAAAAAACCTACAAAAAGAATGTAGTTTTTATAGTACTTTTGGCCTTAATTATTTTTATGTTGAGAAACAGGCCAGATATAACATTTATTAGAAATTAATGTATTAGAAATTTATTTTATTTTATTAATAAATGTATTTATTATCAATTTATTAGAAATTAATAGGATGTTTTTGTGTTTGGACAATGGAAATGTAATTTTCTGACATTTAACAAACAGGTCTATCTTTTTTCATAACACTGTAGAATTCGACAACTTTAAACGTCATCTAGTTCATCCTCCACTCTTACACAGGACAAAGTTTTATCTAGAAAGCCAGTCCAAACATGTAATATCTCCAGCATATAGAATTCTAATAAATTATCCAGTCTTTCTTTCAAAAATTTCAACAATGGGTACTTTGCAACTTCCCTTGGTAAGTTGCTGCGACTTTTCTTACCGTTAGAAAATGCTTCTTGACGTCACATAGGGAAAAATTACCCAAACTATGAGTGTCTTTCTATATGACATAAAGATTGAGTGTCAAAACCCCTAAGCACATGTTCGGCCATTGTGTGTAAACACCGTAACAATCCCAGCATCAATTTGGCCACCCATTGAACATGAGATGTGAACACCATTGCATCACAAGGATAATTTGCGTGTTCCAGCTGAACATGTGGTCAACATTGTGTCTAATGATATTGTGCGGTGTGTTAGCAGGTACAACATGGGGAACTAGGCACCAGCACTTGTGTGCTGAGATCGGGTGGCGAGCAAAACACCAATTTGCCCCAAGATGGGCTGTGTGTCTAAGCAGCGCCACATGGTGAACACAGGGCGAATCTGGTGTTCATATAAAGGTCAAAATACACATTCAGACACTGGTCCCTTGGGAGCGGCTCTGGCAGAAGCTGTTTGCTCTCAATATAGATAGGAGTTTGTTACATTTGATAATGGGGCTTCATACCAACATCCGTATTTGGGTTAGATTGAACAACTCAGGGGCTTTGTCCAATAATATCCAAGTGGACAGGGGGCTCAAACAGGGCTGTGTTTTGGCCCCCACTCTCTTTAATCTATATTTGTCTGATCTGCCTGGGAATTTTCCGGTGGGGCTTTGTCACCCGCCTATTGTGCATGAGACTGGTGTTTCTTGTCTCTTGTACATGGATGACACCATGCTTCTGGCCTGTACTCAAATCGGCCTTAGGCATTCATTAGACCGTTTTGCAAATTATTGCTGGGAAAATTTGGTAGAGATCAATTATACAAAATCTAAGGTGGTCGTTTTCTCCCAGAAAAAACTTGTTCACAGGTGGCTCATTGGGACTTATGAGATCGAGCAGGTCAGGTTTGATAAGTACTTAGGGCTCCTCTACCAGGCATCAGGGGGGTTGGTCTTTGCAAGCCCAGGTGACATTGGCTAGGGCAAAAAAATTAAATACAGCCTTATTATCCTTTTTTCGGGCTAAAGGAGGCTCTTTGGTGACACCTGCAATTAAAGTGTTTGACCTGAAATGCGTTCCACGGTTGTTGTATGAGGCACATCTCTGGACACTGGGTAAATTAAAGCTTTTGGAAAGGGTACAGGATGCTTTTACGCGGGCCTTATTGGTTTCCCCACCAGGGATTAATGGCATGGTTATCGCCATGGAGTGCGGACTGACCCCGCTACAGGAGAGGATATGGGGAACCTTGAATTATTGACTTAGGTTGTGGTTCCAACTGGCCGCCCCCCTATCACAATTGGTGGTGGCAGATAGATGTCCAAACAACTGGTGGCTGACTGTTCTGGGGAAATTAAAAAACATAGGTTTTTCCCCGGAGGCGTTGTTAACCCTAGGGTAACATTCAGACACTAATTGGCATTATGTCTAAAGACACCCTATATGTACACAATCCTGGGTTCTAAATTGGGAGTTAGGAATCCTACTCAGGAGATCTTGCAGTCATTGTGGATAATGCATTGAAATCCTCAGCTCACTCTGAGCAAAAGCAAACAGCATGTTACAAATTAACCAGAAAGGGATAGAGAATAAAACTGAAAATATCATAATATCTTTATATATCTTTGGTGTAACCACACCTTGAATATTGTGTGCAATTCTGATCGCCCCATCTCAAAAAAGTTATAGTAGAAGTAGAAGGTACAGAGAGGGGCAACAAAAATGATAAGGAGTATGGAAAGGCTTCCATACGACAAGAAGCTTAATAGGTTCGGGCTCTTCAGTTTGGGGAAGAGACAATTGAGACGGGATATGGCAGAAGTTTGTAAAATCATGAGTGGTGTGGAACAAGATAATAGGGAGCGGTAATGTTATTTACCCTCTCAGATAGTATCAAATCTAGTGGACACTCCATGAAACTAACTGGTAGCAGATTTAAAACAAATAAAAGAAATTATTTTTTTCACTCAAAACAAAATAAATTTGTGAAATTTGTTGCCAGAAGATGTGGTCAAGGCCAGTAGTATAGCTGGATTTAAAAAGGATTAGATGAATTTTTGGAGGGTAGGTCCATTAACAGCTATTAGCCAAATAGGTTGGGAGATGTAACTTCTTACTGTCAGAAGTTGGGAGTGAACGACAGGGAATGGATCACTCCATTTTGACCTGTTATGTACTTCTCTGAAACGACTGAGACTGGCCACTGTCAGAAACAGGATGCTGGGCTTGATGGACCATTGGCCTGTCCCAGTATGGCACTTCTGATATTCTTATGTCTTGTCCTAAAACTCTGCTTCACATTCCCTGAATAGAGAGCATTTTAATAGATGAAGTTAGCTTCTCGTGTCAGGTTCATAATGGTTAATCCTCTTTCACAAGAGAGGGAATATTAAATAAAATACCTGCACGAGTGGGGATATTTGTCATCTTTAGAAATAAAAAAAGATATTGGAAATAGTTTCTGAGTACACATCTTTATTCCCCTTATAGAACTCCCCATTGAGAAGTGCTACAAGTACAACACTTTCTCATGGCAAGGCAAATGATATGATTTGGTATCTTGTTATCCTTGGATGTTGTGCTATCAGATCTGTATTAGGCATGGGGATGGAATGCTACTTTTGAAAGGGCCTTTTAACTTTCCTTAAAGTTAGCAACATTGCAAATAGAATAAAGTTCACTTTGTGTACTGAATTTTCTGTTAACAGCTCTAATAGTCTCTCATAAGAGAGATTATGGTGGTCTAAATTCCAAGAATAGCTTCAGGAAAATGCACAAGATTGAAAAATGGAATTACTGAATGACACATCTGATGATGAACTTATCTTGGTGTAATTCTTTTTCTGAGAAAGAGATGTTTACCATACCTGGGGCCTAAATTAAGTGACTGAAATGTGTAGAGAAGTCAAATATCCTTTTAAAACCACAGCAGATGCAAAATATTCTTATTTTGTCCTTATTTTGTTTTAATTACTTGAATATGGGTTTTCATCCCATACAGGAATTGGGTGAAATTTCTAGGCTGCTATCTACAAACCTCTTACTCCAGAGTAGGACTATTCTGGACTAAGCGGATTGTGGAACACAGCCTCAATGTGTATGGTTTATTTGTGTTCCTAATACTGAAATGACTCTTTCTTTCTTAAATTGACTCTAGAGCTTGTTCTGGTTCTTGGATTGGTAATCCTGGCCTGGGCTGATCCATTGCACAGGAGAGGCAAGGCAATGACAGACTAAAATGCCTCTTGCTGCTTATCAATCAGAGTCAGTTGAGCCATTTTGGATTAAACATTTTAGATGAAAGTCATTGATGAGAATGCCCTTTTCATCAGGATGCAGGTACTCAAAAAGAGGAAGCTGACTTGCTCAGTGCTTGCTAGTCCAGGGAAAGAATAAAAGCTGGGTCTGAGCTCCACTCAAGTGCTCTTAATATCGGTCACTTTTTGTCTGTGAATTTGGGAATACAGTATACTAAATCATGTAATAATAATAATAAAATCTTTATTGTATCAACCAATGGTTATTACAAACAACAAAATAACTCAGGAGAACAATAACTATATACACTATTTACAAAGCAACCAAATATCGACCAAACCCAAAACCTCCTATCAATTAACATCATATAGTATATAAAATGAACTGAACATCAGCATTATCAGTAAAAACTTGACAACCAATCCTATTAAAAGGCGTGACATCAGTAACATCAGTAACATCCGTAACAGAACCAATAGTTTCACCAATTCTCAAACCATAACATGAGAATCACTAAAACAATGCCGTCCTTCCCCCAACCCAACCTGTCCCACTTCCTATCAATGCCTTTCATTCATAACTACTTTCCCAAATACTGCCACTGCCTGTGTGAGATCCGATATCCTGTCATCTAAACACAGGGTTAATGGGTTAGCTGAGGGGCACATTTCTCGGGTGGGACCACATAACTCAAGCAACTTTACCCTGAGAGAGGCATACTTGGGGCATACAAAAAGAATGTGGTCCGTCTCCAGTCACCAGATCTTTATCCACCGCCGGGGGGAGCACTGCAGCATTGGCCCCAGAGGGGTACAACACCAGGGAATCCATTGATAGGGATAAAGGGAACTCTAAAGGAGCTACAAAGTCTTCTGGTGGCAAAGTAGCATCCGCATCCAACTCTCCCAGTACCCCCAATCTCTCGTCAAGCCGGCGGCCCCCAACAGGGGCCCGACGCTCACCCCCCCCCCCCACTGTCACAAACCGGGCCACTGGCCCACCATCCCCACACTTTTCTTTGAACCAAGCACTGTTGGCCTCAATGTTGGGACCTCGTCCATGGCGTCCAGGTGATAAATTGTTTGTTTATGCTTAAGAGAGGAGGAACTCACCATCTGAGACATGTGGCCCTGGGACTCCACATAATACTGGTGACCTCTCCACCCAGGTAAAAAGCCACCCATTCTTAGATGATTTAACTAGTTTCGATAACAAATCAGCCTCCGGTGGAGCTCCCTCTCTCTTTTTTTTAACAAACTCTGATCAACCCCTAAAAGAGGTGCCTGCTCACTTCTCCAGAGGTTCAGGGACAGGAGCGGGGGATCTCCTGGACCTATTTCCATGCTTCCCCCACTACTCAGACTCCCACTCTCCTCTATTGGTTTAGAACGCATCAGGGCAATATTGCCAGATAATCTATGGGGGGGGGCAGTGGATGCGGGCTCCCTTGGGGCTCGTTATTTCCCAACACCCCCAGCCCCCCTTTCTGCACCCCAATTTGAACTGACCCCTCCTCAAGGGAGATCTGATTTTTATGAAGCAAAATGTCTCCTGAACTAGAGTGGAAGACATTAGAAATGTACACAGATCTATCCTCTAGCGATACTCTAGCTGCCACAATTGCCTTAATAGTCTCTAAGGCACAGAACTCAACATTGATCACTTGTCTGTCTCTGGTTATTACAAGCTGATCAACCGCCTTGATATCATGGCTCATTATTGGCATGTACCTTAATGTTGGAAAGTTGAGCAATAATCTAAGATGCTCTGATGTATCCAATATGGTGTTCCAGGATGGGAAACGCCTTTCATTAAATGGAAGAATTGTAAATATCAAGTTTAAAGGCTGAGGTACATACAGCTCCAGTTGCTCTGGAATTAAGGGCACTGAGGGACCAGGAATAGGGACAGTGGAACCCACTGGCTCTGGCAGTGGGAGCGGGTGAGGGAGGGGCAGAACTTACTCCGATGACTGAGGAGGATAAGCAGCCAACCCGTGGGCCATAATTAGGTACTGGGGGAGATCCCCTTTAGCAACCACTCTCCCTACCAGAGGGGTGGTGGAAGAATGGACACCCCCCTACCCACATTGGGGAGAATTATTAAGTCCAGCTTATCATGGATCTGCCTTACTTGGGAACACATGTACCTCAATGAATCCGCAGTCAGGGCCACATGGTTGGTTAAAAGGGTAGTCATAGAAACATTTCCCTGGCCATCCTGCAATTGCAAATGTGGTGAGGGACCCTTACAACTTAAGTACGGTGTAGAATGCCATGAAAAAGAAGAGACAGATTTATCATGGGCCCCCAGGGAAAGGGGTTGAAGGAAGGAGGATTCTGAAAGCGAAGCCTCCTGAACTCCATGCTTTGGGCTCTCCTTCTTCACTGAAAAGAAGGAGTCCAGGCCGCGTTGTTTAGGCTGTTTTTGATCTAAAGGGGCGCTGCCACCAAATCAGGATGAAGTCTCTTGTTTAACGGCATCATGCACAAAACCACCAACCGTCAAACGGCCGGTGGACAGAACAAACAGAGCGGTCTGACCAGCTTAGCGGCCTCGCCAAGGCATCACCTCCGGCAGACGGGGAAGAACCCCTCCCCAGCACCTCTTTATTAACAGGAGTCGCAGAGATAAAAATAAAATTCCAGGCCCCGGGGCCAGGATGAGCCGAATAGGGCTGTAGCGGAATGTTGCAGCGGTAGGTATTTCCTCTGGAAACAGCGTTTCTGCAATTAGTGTTACGGCGTGGCAGAGGCTTTCATTCCACTAGTTTCATTCCGCTACTTCTGCAGTTCCGCTAATTTCATTCCGCTACTTCCACAGGCCTCACAAAATAGCAGAAACATGACATTTTTGCTACTTCCGCCATTCCGCCAGTGCCACAAAATAGCAGAACAGGGCTTTTTCGACAGTTTCCACAATTTCTCCGCAATTCTGCAATTTGCAGAATGTCGACGGAATTAGCGGAATGTCCTCAGAAAAGCCGGGGTGTGGTACGGGAAATTCCAAAATGGTGGAATGGAATCGCCGTGGTAACAGCTGCTGCAGCATCAGCCCTAGCACCGAAGGGAGTGCAAAAGGGTGCACCCTTGTGCGTGCAGCCTAGGTGCACGCCGACGGCACGGCTGTAGGCTGACTGGGGCTTTTCTTTCTTTCAGAGATGCAAACTCCGCCTCCCCGCAGACTCAGTAGCTGATGACAATATCAGGTAGGTGGTGAAGAAACTAAGTTGCAGCAGGGCAATCCCCGTTCCCTGCTCCATGCTGTGACAGCCGTAGGCTGACTGGGGCTTTTCTTTCTTTCAGAGATGCAAGCTCCACCTCCCCACAGACTCAGAAGCTGATGACAATATCAGGTAGGTGGTGAAGAAACTAAGTTGCAGCACGGCAATCCCCGCTCCTTACCATGATGGCTGTAGGCTGACTGGGGCTTTTCTTTCTTTCAGAGATGCAAACTCCACCTCCCTGCAGACTCAGCAGCTGATGACACTATCAGGTAGGTGGCGAAGAAACTAAGTTGCAGCATGGCAATCCCCGCTCCCTGCTCTGCAGGCTTAGGCCGTAGGCTGACTGGGGCTTTTTTTTCTTTCAGAGATGCAAGCTCCGCAGACTCAGCAGCTGATGACAATATCAGGTAGGTGGCAAAGAAACTAAGTTGCAGCACGGTAATCCCCGCTCAGCAGGGAGCGGGGATTACTCCCCGTGACGGCCGTAGGCTGACTGGGACTTTTCTTTCTTTCAGAGATGCAAGCTCCACCTCCCTGCAGACTCAGCAGCTGATGACAATATCAGGTAGGTGGTGAAGAAACCAAGTTGCAGCATAGCAATCCCCGCTCCCCGCTTCATGCTGCGATGGCCGTAGGCTGACTGGGGCTTTTCTTTCTTTCAGAGATGCAAACTCCGCCTCCCTGCAGACTCAGCAGCTGATGACAATATCAGGTAGGTGGTGAAGAAACTAAGTTGCAGCA